>LPNX011065237.1:130258-428510 GCA_001517045.1 Pseudotsuga menziesii
AGATAGGCATGACTCAAGTTGTACTTGTCAAGGGTTTTTGTGCAACTTGGGTCGCATAAAAAGGACTGACAGGTGGGACCTAACACATAATGGAAAATTTTGTGTAACTAGGTCTGACATGGAATTTTTGGATGTGTAACATGCCTTGAATCGGATGACAAGAGAGGGACATCAAGAACCTCATAGATGAGGTGGAGGAGGATGGGGTAGTATAAGATACACTCACTTTGTGTGGGATGCTGAAGTTCTTCCAAATCCCCTTGTGTTCAGCAAAGCTAGTGCTGAACAAGCTAGTGATATTTTTGGATAGAGACTTAGAGTGTTTCATCATATATGGTGTGCAGTTGGAGATCACCCTCCAAGACATGTACTTTCTTATTGGCCTCCCATTGCTAGGATTTATTGGCGATATCTCTCCAAAACTACTGAGGGGGGTTTTGGTGGATGACTTGTGTGCTAGGAATTTCTATGCCTCAGATTATGTGCATGATTCATACATTTTTCATGTGTGACATCGAGATTATAGAGACTCAGGAAGTGATAGAGATGGTTTTGCAAATAGTAGGATTGACAAGTCCTCATAATATCTCGAGTGACTAGCTACTGATGCTTGAGAGTGTGCTGAGGGGAACCTACTACGGCTGGGTCCATTGGTTGAACTAGGCTAGTTTAGTGGATGGTAATTTCTGTTTCCCCTCCTTTTTGTGCTCATTCTTCTTTAAGCGACTACCGACACTGTGACCGCATTTGGCGGTGTGCGACGAGGGACCTCGCGAGCCTTGCATGAGGAGTTGGTGAGACATGATGATCAGGGAGGGAGGAGGGTTGGTGGAGCATTTCTTCACTCGAAAGATTTTTTCACAATCGAAATTGCCTCCTATCCTCATAGAGGACTATCCATATGCATGCTTGGACTACCAGGAAGATCCGGAGACGCCTTGACCTCCAGGATAGGTCTTGGTACTTGATGGTATGTATACATGACTCTATGTGGTTTCAGTCATATATATTTTTCTAGAATAGTGGTATCTAGATCATACATGTGATAGATATTGTTGACATACTATGTGCATGTGTAGACGTGGGACTGCACCCTCTAGCGAGGTACTAGCGGTGCATGTGATGGGTGGAGGGGTTAGATCCACCCTCTCACAGGAAGAGGAGGTGACATCATGCTACATTGGACTCATCATGGTTGGATGTGGAGCGAATATTGGAGGGAGTCACAGATGATGGGTGGTAGTACCTATACGAAGATCTTATCATCGCATGATACAAAACTCTTCTAGAGTGGATCTCTCTAATGAAGAGGATCATGGTTGCTACTGAGTATATCAGAGCGATGACACAGGGTGACATGTTGACAAAGGAGGATAGCTTAGATGAGGGGGATGTCACTAAGGAGGACACATAGTCAGAGGAGGATGACTCGAACGAGAATCTGGTGATGTTTCCCACAATGCATTTGAGCATGTGGATTTTTTTATGATATGTATGAGGAGAAATATTGTGGTGCTTATATTTTTGTACTGGTCGTGAGAGGCCAAACATGATTATGATATTTATGCACGTGGATGCACCTTTTTTGTATTTTTATGGGTTTCTATGAGTCTCTTGTTTATGATTATGAGTATGCCTATATGATGTATATGACATATGTATGCATGATTATATGATGATGCACGATGTTGTTTATTTTCTATTTGCAATGATTGATGGGCCACTCTAGAATGTCATTAGCCATTTGATCTGCTACACTATTGAGACATATAGGAACATGCATGAATGAAATGGATTCAAAATGTCTAACCAAGTGTATAATGCATAGGTAATTTCTAAAGAGGTAGAGATTACATACTGGGTAGTAGTTGGTCAACTAGGAAACAAGCAATTGGGAGTCTAGAAAGAAATCAAGGCGATGAATACCCAAGTGAAGGGTAAGGGTTAGGACACTAGAAAAACTGTCATACTGATATTGGTTGTTGGTAGCAATAAAAACACACATTCTTTCGATATGGATCAACTCATGTGATGGGGAATAAATGAACCACCTAGCTGAGGCAAGATTAGGAGACCATCTACATGCGCCGTTAGCGAAACCAACATAGGAAGGATAGGTAGGATCCATATAGAGATACAAAGGAAACAAACTATGAGACTCATGGTAAAAATGATGAAAAAAAGAAAGTAAAACTATGATACAATGGTATGCAGGGTGGTCGACTTCAGGCATAGAATATCTTGAGGTAGATCCCATTGTGGGGATACTTCAAGAGGCGACCGTTAGAGTAAACAAGGAGATATGCCCCCTTTTCAAGACATTGATGGATGACATAAGCACCATACCACATGTATTCAAACTTCCCTTTTCCATTATTATCATGGGCTTGGTCATAGAAGAGGATGAGGCCCCCCTCACTAAAGGTTCATGGGTGGACATGGGAGGAATAATGGGACCTCGACCGGATATTAGCCACTTCAATCATTTGGATAGAAGCATGACGGTCCTCATCGGTTTGTTCAAGCATAAGTAGGTGTTTTTCTAATGGTGAAGTATCGGGTAGAAGTTCGACAACAAGGTAGAGTGATGGAATCTAGCATTCAATCGAAAGAACTTACTCCACACCATGAACTAACTAAAATGGGGTAAAACTAGTGGTGGTTTTAGTCTATGTTCGGTAGGCTGAGAGGGAAGAAAAGAGTAAGTGGTGATAGTTCGTCTTGTGGTTTCCCACCATTCATTGGAGTATGGTTTTAAGGATCTTGTTGACAGCCTCAAGTTGGCCATTTCCCTTAGGGTAATAAGAAGAGGAATACTGGTGTTGAAATTTTGACAAGGCGGAAAGATCTTCCTATTAGGGGATTTTTGAGGTATAAAATGAGCCTCATAAGGGAAATAATAAAAAAGAGTTATAATAATAAAATAAAAGTTCTGAATTTTGGAGGGGAAAAAGAAAAACTACTTTTTATTATCTTTTTTTTAGCACATCTCCTTATCAGTTCACCCAAATTTCAAGTTTGGGGACTTTTTGAATGTGGAATTTAATTTCACATCCAACACATGCCCACACTACATACTTCTGAGGTACCCATGGCACCTAAAAATGAAAATTTCAATAAACAAATGTATTTAAACATTAAAATTTGTTTTTTATTGAAATTTTCAAGTTCGAGTGTCATGGGCACCTAAGAAGTATGCAGTGTAGGTATGGGTTGGATGCAAAATTTATGCGGAATTAAATTCTGCATCCAATGAGTCCTTAAACTCAAATTTTGGGTGAACCGATAGGGAGATGTGCAAAAAATACAATAAGAAAAAATAGTATTTTCATTTTTCCTCCATTTTTTTTACAAATTTTACCCTTATGGTTGACATCATCATATTGAATACTATTGGTTATTATCAAGTGTATTTTAATGGTACAATTTTTTTTGAGGCCCATTTTTTACCTCAAAACTCCCATAATACCGAACAACGTCCTCGAAATGAGAACCATGGTCTGAGACTAGCTACAGGGGGACACTGAAATGAGCGATAACATGGTTAAAAGAGAAGGGAGGTGTGGTATCACCCTTACAATTTAAGGTTGGCATGGATTCAACCCACTAAGTGAAGTAATAAATGACCACAATGATGTATTTATGGCCACCGAGCGAAGAAGGGACCGACTATGATGATAGGATGTAGTGGTGTGAGAGGTTTCCTTAACTTTGGAGAAAAGAGTTGGGAATTCTGACAGTGTTTAACTAGATGGACACAACAAAAAAAGATGGCAAGATAGAAATAACCAACACAAACAACCTTTTGAGCGGTAGACAAAATAGAGAGGTGGCCACCATAGGCTCCACTATGGCAGTCATTAAGGACTTTTTCGGATTCAACACGGGTGAGGCAATGACGTAGTATGGTGTCCACACTACGATAGTACAAGACATCATCGATAAGGAAATATTGAGTAGCTTGGTGACATATGTGACGAAAATATTCATGGATTAAATGGGGCCTGAAGTTGTGTGTGTGCAAGTAAAGGAGGATGCCCCTATACCACATCTCTTTCGTAGAGATGATGAATAATAATTCATCAGGAATATTGATTGTGATACGGGGTGAAGTAGACAAAGAGGGGAAGTATCCATCAAGGAAGATAATGCCAAATCCTTAGTGCTTTTAGGTGTGACAAATTTTAAGTTATACTCTTGGAAATTGACAATCCACTTGGCAACACAACCTTGGACAAGGTGGTGAATCAAGAGATAACACATGGGGTTGGAATTGACCACGAAATGAGTTCATGACATAGCTTCTATATTGAAAAGACGATGACGAGAGCCATTTTCTCTTCATAGGAGTAACGTAATGGTGGTCCAAAAAATTTCTAACTTACACAATAGATCATGTGGTCTTGACAAGCATCATCTTCTTGAACTAAGACTCCAGCGATGACATTTTCAGATGTCGATACGTAGAGGATAAAATCCTTGGTGAAGTCAGGAGGAGACAACAACAGAACAGAAGGAAGAGCTTGTTTCAATGCATCAAAAGCGGCTTGCACATGCTCATTCCATACAAAATTAATGTTTGTACAAAGCAAGTGTAAGAATCCATGGAATTTCATTGCATAGTCTAGAATAAACCAAAGAAGGAAATTGGCCTGGCCTTGAATGCTCTACAATTTGCATAGAGTATGTGGAGGGGGGAATTTAAGATGGATTGAATCTTCAAAGGATCCATGGTAATCAATTTGTGAGACATGATGAATCCTAAGAAGAGACTGTATGAGACACAGAACACACACTTAATGGGGTTGAAGCAGACATTATATTTTTGACATTACAGGAATACTTGTCGTAAGTCATCCAAATGTTGAGAACGCTTTCGAGATCGAGTCGTTAGGTCGTCTAAATAGAAAAAAATAATGTTAATGAGGTCATTGAAGTAGAAGGTCATGACCCACTGAAAAATTGGCTCCATCATATTTGAGGCCAAATGGAATGACGCGATATGTGAAAGTTCCTCAGGGGGTAGTAAAAGAGGTTTTGTACTGATAGTCTTTGCGGATCTGGATTTGGTTATAACCATAAAAACTATCCCTGAAGGAAAATAATTCATGACTAGCACAAGGATTAATGATTTGGTAAATAAACGAAGTGGGGAATTTCTCTTTGGGATTAGCAAAATTCAAGTAACGAAAGTCAATACATATGCGAATGGTACCCTTTTTTTTATTGATGGGAACATGATTGGAAACCCAAGTGGTATATGCGATGGGGCATATGAAACCTGTTTTGCGCATTTTTTTGATCTTGGCTTTGAAAATATGGGCTTTTGACGGGTGAATGTGTCATTTATTTTTGGCGAATTGGGGCAAAATCAGGCCATGTGTCGATGTGATGTTCAATGATAGATGGATCAAGCCCAAACATATCAATATAGGACTAAGAGAAAATATCAGAAAATTCCTGAAAAAAATAAGTGTTTTTAGGAATTGAATTTTTTAGGGGAGCAAGAAGCACCGAGGGTAGTATCCTAAACTATTATGGGTGTGGTTGAGATATTGAATTTGATGGTTGGTGAAGTATTGGCCATGTTACTTTATTCAAAGGTGTCAGGTGTCATGATTGGGTTTTTAAACTAGTTAACACTTCCATTGATGAAGTCTTTTGCTTCGACAAATAATTGGTCCAATGATGAAGAAGGTTCATCGAGGATGAAGAAGGAGAAAGGATGCAAATAATACCAAGGATAGTTCGGAGTAGAAAGAGCTTTGAGGATCTCTTTGTCATTGTGAAAGTAGCATGTGGATAGGTCAGCAAAAGTTTCCATGGATGAGGAGGGGAGCAGGCTACTAGAAGTAGAGATCATGTAAATGGTGTTATTAGTGTCCAAGGAAGAGGCCGAAAGGTGGATCTCCTCAGGGACAGTGGTTTTAGACTCATGAGAGTGTTTGCGAAGGTCACTAAGGAGCGACTGGTACTCAGCCAAGTTTGGGAAATTGTGTGAATAATGACCATATAGGCCACAAACTATACATGGGTAGTTGGTTTGTAGTGATTTTTTTATTATCAAAGGTATGGTTGATACGTTGACAACTGGAGTGTCATCGATATAAACTACTTTACGCATGTGGGTGCAAAGGATTGGAAAATTGGGACAATTTTGTGTCGCATGGCCTTGGACATCGCATAAAGAACATGTAGGAGGATGATGTGGTTATGCTGGGGCTTTGGTTCATTTAACCTGAGTATTCATGGAAGCAGGGGGGGTAGAAGTAGAGGGAGAAGCATTTGGTTGCATAACAGGAGGTGGGTGTGACACCATATCAATAGTTTGTACCGGAATCAACACGATCTGTGGTGTCGAGGGTAGGGTGGGCGGGTCTATGTAACACATGGGAATACTGAAAGTGAATCCTGGAAGGTTGAGAGTAGCCATGAATAGCTTACTCATGATTACAGAAGGTGGTAAGAGAAAGGGGATCATGTGGATGGGAAATGAACCCCAATAACTCCTTGGGGTCCGTGGTTAGGGTTTCCCCTGAGGTTCTGAGGAGGTCAGAATGTTACCGTATGTGATAGTGCACAAATCCAATATGTCAGCTGTCGAACGAGGAGGTAGGAGGGACAAAAATGTGTCTGTTAAAGGATCGTTGGTAAATAATACTGGACCAACAATAAACATGGAAGGGATGGATACACTATCGACGGTGGTGTTAATAGTAGGGAGGACATGCTCCAGAGTGGTCATTCCTTTAGGATCATAATACATTAGATAGTCGATAGTCATGATCTTCCCATAGTTGGGGGACATCAAGAGTCAATAGACGGTAGAAGAAATGCATTGCATTGCATACATATAACTACGTCCAAGGAGGAGGTTGTAATCAAGTTGGGCATTGGAAACGTCAATGTCCATGAACAACGTTTTTCAGCTAGCTCAATCAAGATATTCGTGAGAATTCCTTGTGGTTGAGAAACATGACCATTGTAAGAATGAAGAGATGTGGTGCAAGGTTGAATGGTTGTGGATGCATTTTTTTTCCAAACAAAGGTCGACATAATGCAGGTGGATTCTCCCTCATCGATGAATGACCAAATTCCGTATAGTGATCGAAACTTGGAAGGTTACAGATGATGGCATCTGAAGTTGTCCTTGATCCAAGACAAAATTCATTAACCTAAAATCAGAGGGATCGATGGAACCTAGAGAAGACAGCAAAGCGTTGTGTTGCTAAGGACAAGCTCAAAGGAATTTTCGGGTGGACATGGTAGAGGGAGACTTGGCGAAGTCATTGATGATACTTTAATTTAGAGTATATCTAGCAGTGGGATTATTCACGACATGATGCAAAGGGAATCAAGGGACTTTTGAGGTCCCATTCTTGGTGGGTCTTGAAAAATGTAAGTACATATCGATAGCGGTAGAAGAATATGTCATTGAAGGATTAACAGTTTTTGTGGTGGATCCATACTGGTTTCATCGAGTCTCTAAGTTAACATCAGAAGATAATGTCATAAGGTGATGGACACCTAGATCAATGGGTTGACTCATGGAAGTTTTTACAGTATTTTTTGGTACCAAGGGTTGGGTTGCAACCATCCATTGATTTGGTAGTGGGTTCTGCAACACCATAATCAAAGGAAGTTGTGGTGTTGGGTTTGGCTATTGCAGAGCAGTCGCACTAGCGTCAGACTAATTTTTAGCTTGTAACAAGTGGAGGACATGGTTCATATGGGAGCAGTGATGTGTATAATGGTCATAAGTGTCACAAATGGTGCACAAATGGTTAGTCCACAATTGAGGGTTCTTCCTAGGTCTAGGTGGACGTTGTGGATTCTATGTAGGGGGGTTAACTTTGTTTTTATTTGGAGGGTTGGGTTGTTAGCCACCTCCTTGAGGTTGGTTGTTTCCCCGGTTCCTACCTTTCTATTTTCTTCCCTTCCCTTGTTGGTTATTGGGGGTGGGTTTATTAGGGAGGTTCAACTGAGCCTAGACTGGTCCTAGAGGAATAGGAGGAGTCTGGGCCAAAGTAACTCTATGTTGCACATGTGGTGGGTAGTAGGAAGGGGTGGCTGGATGGGTTGTAAATCCTATCGTCTGACCATTACACATAGGTTCCAAGGACTTCAGTCGATGAACTTGAGGAACTGGTTCAGGAGACACATATGAAGGTTTGGTTTCAGAATGAGCCTCTACACGTGAATCCAGATTTGGAAACACTAGGGGTGTTACTAAAGTGAGGAAACATTAAAGGAGAGGCCATGTATAGGTGGGGATGCTAGGTAATAGAGCCAATGAATCCATCAACAGCACGGGATTCCCTCAATGTATATCGATGTGAGGAGCCAGGACATGGAGAATCAAGTATGATGGTATATAGATCACCTCATTTGGCATAGATAAGATCAAACTGTTGTGCCTTGATGATGGATTCTTCCTCAGTTTGTGGGAGGGAAAATGCAACATATTTGGAAATAGGGGGAAGTAAGTATTTAAGAAACCAATCCAAGAAAATCCTTTCATCTAACTGGATTTTATACAATCTACAGAGATGACACCACTCATGGATATGATCCATGATATGGGTAGTAGTGTTCTATTCATGGGATAATAGGATTTCCATGACCTCATCATAACAGATGGGTAATTGGAAATACTAGAGAAACATCGAGGCTAATGTAGAGAAATCCAGATAAGTAGCATGGGGTAGTTCGATGTACCATTTGGCTACAACACTAGTGAGTGTGTGCTGGAATGACCACAATCAGATAAAATCATACACTATATTGTCAGAGGAATGCCATAAGTGGAATGACATAATGTGGTTTTGAGGGTCCTCTCTTGCCTTTCCCTCAAACTTAGGGATGTTTTAAGGGATTTTGGTAGGCATTGGAGGCCACAATGGTTCATGACGGATGGGGTCATTCGTCAACCATTCCAAGTCAAGAAGGTTGAGATTAGACATAAATGGCATACTAGGACTTGTACTAGATCGAGGAGGTCCAAATATGGTGCTAGGACTAGCAGGCATGTAGTTTTTGTGTTCCAGCGAGGGTTGGTATGGCGGAATTATGAAAGTAAGAGTAGTCATTAGAATGGTGTGAATAGCCAAAATGGTGGTAGAAGGGCCAATTATCCCATGAATAAATGAAGGTATAGTATGAACCATTGTGGCTAGAGTGGGGCCACCACTAGTGGGTAGCGTACCAGGAGTAGTGTGTGCGGTGACGAGGGGACCACTAGGACCAGGACCTATAGGTCCGATAGATGGGATACCCGATATGATGGGTGGAGTGGTCACAAGTACACTATCAACCATCCCTCCTTAAATGGGTTGAGAGGTACACCATGGGGCTATATGGGGAAGTGAACAAGCTAGGGTCATATTTATAGGAATTTGAATCAAACTCAAATGTAGTGTATGGATCTGAATGGGTGAATGATGTTGAATATGGATCCGATGGTGTTAGTTCATGAAATTAAACTAAGGGGTATTCACCCTAAGTAAATGTGAGTAGCATGGTGGAGCAACGATGACATGATAGTGTGTTGTGCAATGAATGGAGGCTCAAGAGTGTTAAACACAAGCTCAAAAACCAAATTACAGTCAAGTGTGCAGAAGGAAAGCTGAGAAAGGGTGGCTCAAAGTCCAAAAAGAAATATCTAAAACTAAACTACAACAGTGTGTCACAATAGGAGATTCTATAACAAAATGAGTAGAAATCCACCAAGAAAGACTACCTATAAAGAAAATGAGGCACTATCCTATGGGGTATAAGTGCAAGAAAACTCTTAGATACAAGATGGAATATTCTCAGAAATCATATCCTCTTCTGGGTGGTCAAATCCACATTCAAACAATACGAAATGGAATAACAATAGGCTAAGAGAATCCCACTACCAAGAGGGACCTCGGGTACAACATCCCTAAAGACTGAAAAACTAGGTTACCTCATTCATGACACACCGGAAGTGGTTTGTTGGAACTTCAACACTTTGGTCCTTGACACCCTATATCATCATCGGCATAGATGAGAAGGACCATGAAGGGTTAACCTTCAATATAGAATGGAGTGCGGTATTCCACCATGAATTTTGGAACCATGACTTCCGTAAGTGGGGTTTTTTTAAGGAAAACATGTCGCGGCTTACACTAGGGGGGGTAGGAACTATGATAGGAATGGTTCAAATATTCCATAGGGGAGTTAGATCCGTGATGACAAAAGGTACCCAAGTAGAACAAAAAAACAAAAAAACATGCAAGAAATCGTGATCTAAGGGGATTGAGTCAGTGGAGTCGCTAAAAATATAGTGGGTATTTCTCCCCTACTACGTGCAAAATAACCTACCCTAGATCATCCACATATAAGGGTAGAATTAATGGTGCAAGGGATTTATCAAACCTTGAATTACAATAAGAAATAACAACAATTTATTATTTTTAACTAACTAATGCAATAGAATTAAAAAAATACCTTTAAAAGGGGCCACTACAACCATTTGAGGAAATGGTTCGTAGGCTCCCACGATCTTGGTCTTCATTTGTCTCCAACAATGGGTCGTCAGTGGAAAAGGGATTAAGGGTTACTCAGAGAGAACTAGGCGTACAACATGCGATAGTGTGGCTAAAGGATGGAATGTTGAAAAGTTGAGAATTTGATAAAAAGGTCAAAATTCAAGGAATGTTTTTTAGGAGACCTTCACAATGTATTTATAGGATGATCCAAGTTTTTCTCACCGATGGTATTTTATTGTGCAGGGTATTTGTTCATGGTTTTTGAACCATTCTCATTTTAGGGTTTTTTGGTCCTTTTCGGATAGAGTGGGGATATGTCACTATAAATACTCAACTTCCCTATATTTATGGGGGAAGGAATAATATTTTTTTGGACCAATTTTGGTGGATTTTTATTTGTGAATGCCAAAATGGAGGAAATAATGGTGGGATTATGATGTATAATTATTATTTGGACCATAGAAAGATATGTGGACAATTTTTGGTGTTAACACTCATCACACCATCCATTGTATTTTCTTTCAAAATATTGAAAGCCACCTACAGAGCTAGGCACAATCGTATTGTTCCCAACTCCTTTCTGTTAAGAACCTCCCATTCTTCATCCTTCATAGTTTCCATATATTTTTTTTTTACTCCCAACGGTAGGAAAGGATTTTTATTTTTATTTTTTCTAGATCTTATTAGGTTAATTAGGATCTTTGTATGAAATAATAACAAGTAAAACTAGATGCATAAGATATAAAAGATACACAAGACACAAATATTTTCACGAGAGAAACCATAAAGGAGAAAACCCGACAAACTTTCTCAGAATAGTACAATCACAAATACTGTGTCATAAGATGATCAATCCCAGTAATAAGAAGTATTCAACAGCTCTCTATCTCTCCTCTCTTGTCTCTCTCTCTCTCTCTCTCTCATGCGAACTTGAGTGAGTGTGAGGTGTGTATAAATGAGGGAGGGTGCCTCCCTATTTATACCTTTCATGTGACTAACCAAATACATGACTAGGTCGACTTGTTTCACTAACAGAGCCGAATTCTCCTAGAGATACCCTAAATACATATTACGTGATGTCACAATAGGGACTATTTCCCTGACTTACAACAGAGGTTGTACCTCAAGGTCTAGACACAATAAATACATCTCGAAAGGAAGAAAATGCATCTCCAATGGGGGTACAACAACATACAATGATAATATACATCATAATATCTTCCGAAGTTACAAATACATCAACAACCCCTCTTAACTGGGAATGTATTCTCTCTCTTCCATAATGATCAACACATATGGTCAAGTATTCATCATGGATTCATCATCATAGAGTCATAAATTCATCATCATAGTTGCTACCATAATCTTCTTATTATCGATCATCGAATGGTATTATTTGTCATCAAAATTTTCTATAGAGACAACCCTTTTTTATGCTAGGTGTAGGACTAGTCCTCTTCCAGGTCTTCATCATATATTCGAGCAAGCCATCAAGTAGGAACTGGATAGGACTTCGTTACATTTCCATGAAAACAACCTATGTCTTCTACCTTTATCTTGTCATATCCAAATCATCTCTTTTGTCCCAAACAAAAAAAATAGAGCACACAGAGCATCCACGGTCAACCTGCATTCTACTAGTAAAGGAGAACCACATAGTTGCAACTCACATGATTCATGATCTAATAATCTCAACATGGGAACACACACATATATAGATATATATATATATAAGGACCAATTACCAAAAAACCTGCCACATTAGCACTTTTATGTTCTAGATCAACCTCAAGGACTTATTACATCTGAACAAAGTGCGTCCAGGCTATTTTTTCATTAGACAACCTTCAGGGCGTATTAAATCTAAGTAATTTGTGCACCATACGAGGACTACTTTTACACTCAGACAAACCACAAGAATGATTACATTTGAGTAACATGTGTACCATGCCAAGGCTCATATTTACACTCGAATAACCTGTATACTGAATTATTACATCCAAGGATAACCTGCGAGCTTCGTTGGGACTGATTACATTCGAGGATAACCCATAAGACTGATTACATCTGAGCATCCTACTTCACCAGGATTTTTCCCACTCAGACAACATGTCTCATTTCCCATGTGAGATATTATGCATCCACTATTTCTAGCAGAGAATCATATCAGGACCGTTTACATCCAAGGATAACATATGAGCTTCACTAGGACTCATTACATCCAAGGACAACTTACAAGACTGATTATGTCTGAGAAACCTACGATCTTCACTAGGATTTTATGCTCAGACAACTTGTCTCTCTAGCCATTCTAGAACACATCAATCCCTCTTTCGAGAGCTATCATTCTGGACCACACGAAGTATTTCTATTAAGTACTTGAAATTCACTCTTTCTGGAGGCTTGGTCAACACATTGGCTATATGCTCATCCGTTGCCACGTATTAGAGCTTCACTGCTCCTCTTTGTACCATATCCCTGATAGAGTGGAACTTGATCTCAATGTGCTTCAACTTTTCATGGAACACAAGGTTTTATGATAGCTTCACACAACTATGATTGTCACAAAATATACAATTCACATCCAACTGGAGATCAAACAAGTTAGATAGTATCTTTCATAGCCACATTTCCTCGCAACTAGCTGAGCAACAACATACTCTCCCTCAGTTGTACTCAGTGCTATGCATGATTTATTCATGCTAAACCACAAGATCATGCCATGTCCCAAACTAAAGCAACAACCTGATGTGCTCTTCCTCTCAATGGTGCTACCTACCCAATCTGAATCAACATAAGCATGTAGATTAATATTCTTATTTGCGTAATATTTGAGCCCATAATCCACTGTACCTTTTAGGTACCTTAGTACATGCTTTGCAGCTATTAGGTGAGCATGTCTCCGATCCATGAGGAACTGACTCAGGGTGTTCATCACAAAACATATGTGAAGCCTCATATTCATTAGGTACATCAATTAGTCAATCATTTGATGATACATCATGGCATCAATCGTATCGGATGAAACATCACTCAGAAGATTCAAGTTAGATTCCATAGGTGTGGCTATTGCCTTACAGTTCAACTTTCTAAATCTCTTCAGAATCTCCACTACATACTTTCCTTGAGCAAGGAAGATCCCATCTACACTCTCTCACACATCCATGCCTAAGAAGTAGTCCAACATACCTAGGTATTTCATCTCGACCTCTATAACAAGTCTCTTACTTGCATCTTTAATGAGTTCCTCTTCGTCTGTCAGAAATAATTCATCGACATATAGCAGGAGCGTCACTGGTATTCCATCTTAAACCTTGAATTAAAGGTTGGAATCTACTTTAATCTTGGTAATTCCCAAGCTCATCAAGAATTTATCTATCCTTTTGTACCATGTCCTCGATGCTTTCTTCAATCCATACAATTCCTTCTTCAATTTGCACACATGGGTCTTGTAGCAGGAATTTTTCCCTTGCTACAGGGCAGGAATGGCTACCTTCCATCTATAGGATGGAAGGATAGGTTCCTGGTGGTGGATGGAAAAAATACAAGAAGAAATGAAATAGAACAAAAATGAATAACAACAAAGAAAGAACCCCTCTGCAAACAAGGTTAGGGTTTAGCTCCAATACCTTGCAAAAACATGTTAGAAAACCTGCAAACAAACAATGGAAACCTGCAAGAAAAGATGGGTTCGAGAAAACTAAGTAAACAAGAAAAAACAAACATTATACCTTCATTTGGTGGAATGGGCTGTTAGAATAATCAACCCATAGTTAGCTATCTTAGACATTAATTAATCTATTTTTGTCTTATTTTCCTAGTTTCCATATTCCACTCTATGCAAGTTGTCCTCCACATGTCCTAGATGGTCAAACTTGCTAAAAATGATTCATGGAGTGCTTGGGAAACCTCTTGGAATCAATTCTACTTTATTCTTGAACCTCCCTAGTGCATATCTGCTTTTTCTGCTTTATTGCTGCTTTTACTGAGTTATAAGGAAATTGGGAAAGTATGACTAGGTGAAGTTAACTTGTTTTTTGTCCTCATCATCCTCCACTCTTTTCTCCTAATAAAACCATGTATGAATTGTATTTCCACCACCTATTATCTTTCCTAATTGGTTTTTCCAGTTCGTGAGCTCCACGACAGATTTGGAAATTGCTTTATGTACCTATGGGGGATTTGCTTAGATTTAGTAAGCTTGCTTTTGAATAATTCGAATGGCATCCCAATGCATTCTAATATCTCATGTAATTATTTATTGTGGCAGCCTATGACTTCCCAAGGTTGGCTAGTGTACACTTATTCAATATAGAGTAGTGTTCTGCTCCATACTTAGTCTCCTTTGTGTGTAATTTGCATGTGTAATTGACAATTTTTGTGAGTGTAATTGTTCTAACACCTGGGTTCAATTTCCACATGGTATCAAAGCCTTTGTAGATTGATTTTTCTCCTTCCACATTGTTATTGCAGGTTCGACATCATTGACTAGGAGCATTCTGCTGACTGAAGGGACATTTTCTGAGCTATGGATCAATCTCAGAAGATCATCTTGACTCTATTTAATTTCTTTGAATGGAAAGAAGAGATGGAGAAACTGTTGAGAGCAAAAGGCCTCTACAGAGTGACTATGTCAACAGAAGCAGAGCCCAATGCAGCTGTAGAGAAAATTAAATGGCACAATAGGAGGGATGAGGCCTATGGTCTCCTGTGTCTGAGCATATTCAGAGACCTCCTTTTCCATCTTGATGGATTGACATCACCAAATGAAGTATGGGAGAAGCTTGTTGATATTTTTGGTAAAAAATATGAGATGAGAGGACATCAAATCGAGAATTAGTTGATCTCCTTGAGTCCCAGCAGCTTCAAATCCTTGCAACTCTACTTTTCCAAGTTTAAAGCCCTTGTTTTGCAGCTAAAACAGTGTGGAATTGAAAAGAAGGAGGAGAAACTAGTTTTGGCCATACTCTCAAAGCTTGACCCTGATGATTCAATGTTTTTTTTTAACTTCCATGCCACCAAGTTGACAGCTCAAGCCTGGAAGATTCCTAAACTTGCAGAGTTCATGGAATCTCTCACACAAGAACAAGATAAACTGGTGATGATGGGCACCATCAAACCTTCCAAAGACCAAGCTTTGGTTGCTAGAGATTCAAGGGTGGATTTAAAAGGCAAGAAGAAATATAAGAAGCCACCTGAGCAAAAGAGAGACAAGAACAAGTCTCCAGAGGAGCCCCAAGGTTCCAAGAAGAACCCCTGGAAGAAGAAGAAAAAAGGAGAAATGAGCAAGTGCAAATACTACAGTAAGGGAAATCATCCTGAAAGCTCCTGCGTGAAGAATCAAATTGACATGCTGACCCAACCCCTGGAGAAGAATGGAATCCCCCTTCCTGATAGCTCAAAGAAGAGGGAAGGAGGATCAAATTCAGAAGACAGGGAAAGAGTTCATGCATTGGTTGCTAGCACATCAAGCTCACCTAGTTCATCATTGATTCTAGAGCTTCAAGACATATGGTTTCTACCAAGGAGGCATTCACCTCACTTGACATATCGAAAGGTCCACCAATATTACTGGGAGATGACTCTCTCACTGAAAGTTTGGGCAAAGGAAGGATTGATCTTGACCATGGTAAGTTCAGCAATGTATTGTATGTTCTAGGTCTTGCCTCTAACCTCTTGTCAGTGTATCAGATGACCCACATAGGTCTCCAAAGAAGGTCATATTCTCCCCTGATGAAGTTGAGATCACAAAGATATCAAGTGGTAAATTCATTGCAAAAGGAGTTTCAAATCACACTTCGAAGGTATACATGTTCTCACATTTCCTACCCTACTCAAACCCCTCTGCTCTTCTGATTCATGCTAATGAAGAAAGCAAGCTTTGGCATGAAATATTTGGCCGTCTTAACTATAGGTATCTTTCTGATCTTAGTAAAAGAGAAATGGACATAGGGTTACCAAAGATTAAGTTTTCCAAAGGAGTTTGTCAAGGTTGCATCTTATGAAAACACCCAGAGCATAAATTTGAGAAAGCTAGTCATCAGAGAACCTCTGCACCGCTTGAGTTGATCCACAATGATGTTGCTGGCCCATTTATTCATATGTCAATGAGTCGGGTAAAATATGCATTGACATTCATAGATGACTTTTCCAGGTACTGCTGGGTTTACTTCCTGAAGCATAAGTCTGAAGTTTTTGGCCTCTTCAAAGTCTTTAAGGCTTTGGTTGAAAACCAGTCTGGGAGGAAAATCAAGGTCCTCAGATCTGAAAATGGTGGTGAGTATGTCAATTCTGAGTTCATTCAATATTGTGTAGATACAGGTATTCAGATGCAGCATTCTATCCCTTACACACCACAACAAAATGGTGTTGCTAAGAGGAAGAACAAATCACTGAAAGACATGGCAACCTGCATGATGGAGGCTAAGACTTTGCAACCAAAGTTTTGGGCCGAAGCTATAAAATGTGCAGCCTATATCCAGAATAGGGTGCCTCATAAACAGCTTTATGGTATGACTCATTTCAAAGCATGGAGTGGGCACAAGCCAGATGTGATCCATTTCAGGATTTTTTGCTCAAGGGCTTGGGCTAGAATTCCAACAGAAAGGAGGAAGGATTTGCAGCCCTAAAGCCAAGAGTGTCTATTTGTTGGGTACTCTGAATATTCAAAAGGGTACAAGCTGATCAATTTGAGCACAAACAAAGCCTTCATTGAAAGGAGTGTTCAGTTCCAAGAAGAGACTTTAGCAGCAGTTGAAGTTGGAGAGTCTTCTTCACCACCAGAACCACTGAATGTAAGTGAAGAGATAAATGAGTTTGTTGATTCTGATATGTCTAATAATTATGATTTAATTTCAGATCCTAATAGTCCTACCAGACCAAACTGGGCAGCAAATACCATTCATGCAGCTAGGGAACTAGCTGGAAATCCTAGTGATTCTAGGAGGACTAGATCTCAGTTTGAGAGTGCCCTGTGCATGAAACACCCTTTCTTTGTAGAGAAATGCTATCTGATGGTTGAATTAGACCCACAGACATATGAAGATGTAGCACATGATCCAATATGACAAACAACCATGAAAGAATATTTCATCTCACTCTAGAAGAACAACACTTGGGAGCTGGTTGATCTTCCCCCAGGGAGGAAGCTAGTTCAATGTAAGTGGGTTTTCAAAACTAAGTTTTCTATTGATGGTTCACCTTTGAAATATAAGGCAATATTGGTAGCCAAGGGCTACTCACAAGTACATGGTATAGACTACGATGAGACCTTTGCACCAGTAGCAAAGATGGATTCCATCACGCTAGCCTTAGCCATTGCAGCTTCGAAGCAGTGGGAAGTACATCACATGGATGTGAAGTGTGCTTTCCTAAATGGAGATATTACTGAAGAGATTTACATGTAGCATCCTCAATGATTTTTTGCTAATCCATATCTTGTGTGCAGGCTAAAGAAATCATTGTATGGGTTTAAGCAAGCCCCTAGGGCTTGGTATGCCAAGATTGATGGCTTTCTGCTATCATTGAGTTTTGTTCGATGAAAGTTTGATCCTAATGTTTATTTGAAGCTGATTCATGGTTCTTTGATTATTATTGTCTTGTATGTGGATGACCTTCTCATTACAGGAAGCTCAAAGGACGAAATTGCCTCCTTGAAGGATGCAATGAACCATGCATTTTCTATGACTGATTTGGGGTTATTGAGCCAATTCTTGGGTCTCGAGATTGCTCAAACCAATCATGGAATAAGAGTACATCAGTCCAAGTATTCTTTGGATTTGCTGAAAAAGTTCAACATGAAATATTGCAAGCCAAGCAAGATTCCCTTCCTTTCAAGAGTTAAGCTTGAAGAAGGAGGTTCTTCTCCTATGGTAAATAATACACTGAATAGGAAACTGATTGGGTGTTTGTTGTACCTTACACATAATGGACCTGATATTTCTTATGCAGTAAGTGTGGCTTCAAGATACATGGATCAGCCTCATGAGATCCAATGGAGAGCAGCCAAAAGGATCCTTAACTTTGAATTTAGGGAACAAGGACTCATGGGATCTTCTACAAAGCTAAATCTGATCTTGATTTGATTGGGTTTACTGACAGTGATTGGGCAGGTGACAACATAGATCGAAAGTCAACATTAGGATATATGTTCATGCTTACTAAAGGACCAATCAGCTGGTCAAGCAAGAAACAGAGTGCCATTGCACTCTCATCTACAGAAGCATAGTACAGAGGAGTTTTAAATGCAACAACTCAATTTTTATAGTTGCAGGGGTTACTTGGTGAGTGTGGCTTCGAATCAGAATACTCAACTACTATCTATTGTGATAATCATAGTACCATTCGAATCTGTAATGATCCAGTTCAGAGACAAAGAACCAAACACATTGAGATCCATATGCACTACATCAGACAGCTTGTGCATGATGGCACCATTCACCTACTCTTATGTTCATCTTCAGAACAAGTAGTAGACATCTTCACCAAATTTTTTTTTGAGAAGACTTTCAGCAATTTCAAATCACTGTTGGAGATTTCTGATCATGCTGGAAAGCATGATTAATGACAAGATTTTCAAATTTTTTTTTACTGTCCATGTTTAAGGGAGGATTTTTCCCACTGGGTTTTTGCCTCTTTCCTTGTTTAAATGGACATGGAGTATGTAAAGGGTGACTAAGCCTTGTTGCTAGGCCCTATAATTTTTTTATATTTTACTCATAAGTCAGGCTTAAGGGGGGGTGTTAGAATAATCAACCCATAGTTAGCTACCTTAGACATTAATTAATCCATTTTTGTCTTATTTTCCTAGTTTCCATATTCCACTCTATGCAAGTTGTCCTCCACATGTCCTAGATGGTCAAACTTGCTAAAATTGAGTCATGGAGCACTTGGGAAACCTCTTGGAATCAATTATGCTTTATTCCTGAACCTCCCTAGTGCATATCTGTTTTTTCTGCTTTATTGCTGCTTTTACTGAGTTTTAAGGCAATTGGGAAAGTATGACTAGGTGAAGTTAACTTGTTTTTTGTCCTCATCATCCTCCACTCTTTTATCCTAATAAAAGCATGTATGAGTTGTCCTTCCATCACCTATTAGCTTTCCTAATTGATTTTTCCAATTCATGAGCTCCTAGATAGATTTGGAAACTGCTTTATGCACCTATGGGAGATTTGCTTAGATTTATTAAGCCTGCTTTTGACTAATTCGAATGGCATCCCAATGCATTCGAATCTCTCATGTAATTATTTATTGTGGTAGCCTATGAATTCACAAGGTTTTCTATTGTACACTTATTCAATACAGATTAGTGTTCTATTCCATATTCAATCTCCTTTGTGTGTAATTTGCATGTGTAATTGGCAATTTTTCTGAGTGTAATTGTTCTAACACCTGGGTTCAATTTCCACATGGGCCCCCATGCCCTAGCTTGGAGAAGCACCTCTCTCTCTTGGCAATGGGGGAGCTATGGCTCAATGGGAGGATGGATGAGAGCGAGTGTGGGTGGCTTGAGAGACAAATGGTCTCAAGGCATCCACTCCGGAAGTATAACAGTATGCAAGGGAGAAGTGATTTGAGAGTGACCCCCACCCCTCTATTTATAGCTTTTTTTGGGATTTTTAGTGTTTTAAGCCCCTGGTTGGGGCTTTAGCCCCTTTTTTGGTCTTTTAGCCCCTTCTACCCTATCTTTAGTTGCTTTTGGTTTTTAGCTCCTTTGAGGGGTTTTAGCCTCTTTTTGGAGGCTTTAGCCCCTAGGAGAGCTATTTAGGCTCTTTTTAGGGGGTTTTAAGCCAGTTTGCTTATTCTTAAGCCTTTTGGAGGGTGTGGGGGTCCAATAGGGTGAAATGAGGGTTGTGCATGGGTGTCCTTAGGTGGTGTAGGCCATGTAGAGCTGAGTGAGGGATTTTTTGGGTTAACAGATTGTCCCCTGATGTGTGAGGGCAGGAGCTCATCTTATGGCCGATGGGCATCATAGGATTTTATGCGGAGAGGTGGAGCTTCTAGGTTGGGGCATGGTGGCTTTTGGTTTTTGTATTAATATGGTTCCCATCAATGGGTGAGATACAAATAATGTGTGACATGTATATGGACGAGGAAGGAATCCCCATGCTCGTGACAATGTCAAAAGAATAATGTGATCTATGCTCTAAAATACAAAAGCAGATCATATACAACTGATGATACATAGTGGTTGCCTCAATGCGAGGCTAAATACAATACTGATCTGAAGAACTGCTACATTGGACCCATGGAATTCTCATGGAATGCTATATCTTAATGGTTGATAGCCTATTGGATTTGGGACGATACATAGCTGTATGGACTCACTGATGGAAAGTAAGAGTCCTTGTGGTACAATTATGCTGCATCAATCATAAATCTATATAGAAGCACTGTTGGGGATTCTGACACTGTCTCCAACACAACCCGAAAATCAAAAGGGACATGAACCTGTCGGGGTCCCTCAAATAGACTCATCAATGTGCTAGAGTCAGGTGACATCCGGGGTCTTCGATCAAATATATCATGGACCAATACCCTGTACGAATCTTAATGGTGCGATGATGTACCTGGAGTTGAGCACATGAGAAACAACCATCCTCAGAGGCATTAAGGACTCCTCTCAAGTGGTCCAAGGAACTCATTAATGAGGTTAATGAAACCAAGATACAGGGACCTCTGGGTCTATCCTCTGGAATATGTGTGTTGTCGTCAACAGAGGGAGACCTGCCCCTGGTCAAGGGAATGGTGTTTCCTTGACCAGAAGCACAAGGGAGATAACCGAAATATGTGAGACAATTTGCAGACTGACCCACTGAATTGTGGGGGTGGGAAGGGAAGGAGTTAAACAAGGGTAGAGGGAGTGTAGTAGACTCAAACTTCCTTTTTTCAGAGTATGACGACAGGGTGGACAAGGCAGCAAATGAAAATGACTCATGGGAAAGGGATAATAGTTGTAATACCAGGAATTTCACTGTAGATGGGAAATACTTTGGGGTGGTAGACACTTTTGATATTGATGGGTTCCAAGGAAGACACATTCTAGAGTACTTTGAACAAAGGCGACCCAAAGTGGGAATGCTGCCAAACTGTTTTCTGTGGGGTGGTGTCTAGAGACACCATTGTGGTACGATCTCATGGATAATTGGCGAGCCCGAGAAAGTAAATGCTTGATGGTGCTTTCAATTTTAGAGAGTTTGAAAGCACGAAGAAGACTCCAATGGTGGCTCTTTTTCATTGGTAGTCTCTTGTACCCAAAAAAGGATAAAAGTATGCACAGGAGAGCTCGCCCATCCTTTTTTAGGGAATGGGAGACTTCTTTACTGTTGGTAGTCCAGTCAGGCCGAAAAAGGTTAAACCCATACTGACTGGACGGTCATTCAAATACTTTTACGAGCATGAATGAAACCAAGTTTGCTCGGCAATATTTTCTTGATGAGAAGGCTAGAAAAGATCTTAACAACAACCCATGGTCAGCTTTTTTGTAAAGTGTGGCCCCTCTGCCCGAGAAAGCATAAAAGTATGTAGAGGGGAATGGTCTTGGTTTGAAAATGCCAACGTGGTCCTTTTCATTTGATGTTCTACATAGTTCGCAAAAGGAGGTAAATGAGACGATGTAGATGCCCTTTCTTATACTTTAATGAGCAGGAAAGGAAGCAATTGTGCTCGGCAATCTTTTCATTCTTTTAGGAGTCAGAAAATAGATTAAAAGAAACTCTAGTATGGTAAACCAATCGCGGTGGCATGAGCAGTTCCCCATGTCGAGACGGTGTACAGTGGTCCAAAGATCATCCACGTAGTATGGACAGAGCAGATGTCTCTCAAACATACCAATACATGCACGAGATAGATTGCAGCAGAGGCACACGAGTTGGTGCGGCAGAGGCATGCAAAACGATGCGGCACTCAGACAAAGGTCAAGAGAGTCATGTGTGAATTATGGTGGATGGACTTGAATACATGTGATGTGAGTGCAAGTCCAGAGGCATTTATATGCCAAATGCATGCAAAATAAATGATTCGTCTTTCGAACGATGGTCTGGAGATCCGCATGAGGTGCAGTGGACGGAGTAGACAACTATGTGTTACAAAATAAAAATGATGTTCCTTACAGGCGGTGGCCTGATAATCCGCATGAGTAGCAGTAGGAAAGTGTGATGCAAGTACAGGTTCATAGACACGTGTATCACCATGGTCTAGCTCGTAAATCGAGGTAACTTCTAGGAAGTGGTCCCAAAATTTGTTTGTTAAACATGAGACGATGGTCTCATCAGGAGATGGAAATTTGAGAATGGAGGTGTGAGAGGTGTCTTGAATAGGTTCCAGGGTGACTTTGAATTAGCAGCTAATGGTACTTCCCCTGAATGGGGATCTTTGATCTCTGGTAAAAATGTTGCAAAACAAAAAAGGGAAAAACTACACTATAAGGGACTCATAGTGGTTATATCAGGCATAGACTCTCTTAAGGTGGAGCACATTGCGCGGCTTCTTCAAGAGTTGACCATCTGAGTCAGTGAAGAGGTATGCCCCCTTGCCAAGATGAAGGTCATTGGCAAGGTGGGATGATGAAATCTGGTCTTTTATGGGAAAAACCAATTCTACAATATGGTTTAAAGGGAACGGGGTAAAACCGAAGGCGGTCTTACATATATCTTAGTCATCGCATAAGTGGTGCTGGGATATATCAGGTGGATCTTCCATAGTCGATGAGTTGAAAGAGAAATTGGTGCTAGATATCATGAAAATGGTATTGGTTGTGGCTTTGGTTGCCTTGCCCCTAGTCTCTGTTGGAGGAAGAGGGGTAGGCCTGGAGACGGGAGGAGTCTTTAATGGACTTGGAGGTAGGTGCAACATCATCTCAATTGGCTGGACATGAGTCAACACATCTTAGGGCCTTAGAGGTATGGTATGTGGTTAAAGGTACCACATAAGATCTCCCAGTGTGAAATCTAGTAGATTGCGGGTTGCCAAGACAGACTTACTCATGATATCAGATGGTAGGAAAAGGAAAAGAAAAATGTTGATCGGGAATGAACCCCACTATTTCCCTGGTAATTGAGGTTGAGGTTGCAGCTGTGGATGGAGTTGCAATTGTTGAAACAATGGAAGAGATAGGTCTGATGGATCGTTGGTGGTAGTGGAGACAAGAGGGTCGGTAGAACTTGACATCATGTAAATGGACATGGTTTCTGAAGGAGGTGGGGGTGAACTTCTTCGATCAGAGTGATCTCTGATTCAAGGGAATGTTGTCTAAGGTCGGCTAAAGCCATTCGAAACTCAGACAAGTCTTGGCAATAGTGAGAATAGGGTCCATACAATCCACAAAGGGCACAAGCGTGGTTTGTTCTCAATGTGCGCGGATTATGGGTATCTCGGGGCAGTTATGAGTCGGATGGCCCTATTCTTCATAGATGGTGCAAGGCAGGATCTGTCGAGGTTCTACGATATCTTTCACATTCCTGCCCCTGGCCCTTTTTGGGTGGGGTGGTACGGGTGCGGTGGTTGGTTTTTACGGGCCAGGTGGAGGATGAGACTGGACCACAATGGGTTGCATGGGGGTTAAGACTACCTGGGGCATTGGTGGTTGAGTTGGTGGATCAAGATACCACACGGGAATTCCCAATGTAAAATTGGGTAGGTTTAGGGTGGCCATTACTGGCTTTCTCATGAAACCAGGTAGGGGAAAGAGGAAGGGAATTGTATGTACTGGAGAGGAGCCCAGATAACTCCCTGATGGTTGTATGTGGGGATGAGGTTGTGGTTGCAGCTGCGCATAATGTTGCAGCTACGGATGATGTTGCGGCTGCGGGCGGTGTTGTGGTTGGGGTTGGGGTTGCGGCTGTGATTGTTGTTTGGGTGCAGCGGTGTTGGATGAGAGCATGCACAAGTCTATAGTCTCGTTTCATGTCAGTGGTGGTGACACTAAGGGGAAAGAAGCCATCATGGTGGTATCGGAAAACAACCCCAGGCCCACATTCAACAATGGGGAGGCTGGTATGTTTTCGACCGTGGTGTTGATCATAGGGATAACATTGGAGTGTGGGGTCATCCCTTGTGGATCAATGGTGTTGATTGTAGGGATAACGTTGGTAGGTTCCGTTAGCCCTTGTGGATCGTGATAAGTCAGTTGGTCAACCGTCACGATTTTCCCTTCATGGAGGAACATCATGAGATGGAAGACAATTTATGCGACATCTCTCATGGCATACATATAACTTCTTTCCAGGAGAAGGTTATAATCCAACTGAGCGTTGACAACCTTTATGTCAATTAGAACTGTCTTCTCGGCTAATGTGATGGGGACATGGGGGACGATTCCTTGGGCTTTAGTGGGATGGCCATCATAAGCCAACAGAGTTGTGGAGGATGGTTGCGAAATTGGGGATCCAAGTTTCTTCTAGACTAGGGTAGACATAACGCATGTGGATGCCCCATCATCCACTATGCACCAATGCATGACCAAATTCTAGGTAGACACCAGGATTTGAAAGGCAATGGTTGATGGCATTCATGGTTCTCTATTCTCTGTGTCGAATGTGATCAACTTGGAGTCAGAGGGGTCTATGGCCCTAAGGGCAGCTAGTAAGGCTTTCTGCTGCATTGGGAAAGTTTTGAGTACCTCAAGAGCGGACATGGTAGTAGGTGTTTGGGCCAAATCATCCACTATGTTGTAGCTGACACCAGCTCTATCCATGGCATTTTTGGCAACCCGGTGTATGGGGGGCGTGGAAAAGGGGGTAACTGAAGTGGTGCATTGACCGTTTTAGACGTAGATGTTGCT
The DNA here is from genome assembly GCA_001517045.1 of Pseudotsuga menziesii. Taxonomy (NCBI): domain Eukaryota; kingdom Viridiplantae; phylum Streptophyta; class Pinopsida; order Pinales; family Pinaceae; genus Pseudotsuga; species Pseudotsuga menziesii. The sequence continues at coordinate 155,552 of LPNX011065237.1, forward strand.
GATGTGTCAGTGGGTTTGGTGTTGGTTCCATACTAATTTCATCTTGTTTGTAGATACCTGTTTCTTCTGTGGGAGGTGCCCCCAGAGTGTTGGGATTGGGTTGGGGAGGGGGTGCGGTTTCCACCAATCCTTGGACTGGTAATGGGTTTTGGAGCACCATAGGAGGAGGTCCTTGTGGTGCCGGGTTGGGTTCGACTTGGTCCATTGTGTTGGTGGCATGTTGAACCTCGTTCCTAATGGCATGCTTAGCATGACCCATGAAGGGACACTCGAATGTGTAGTGCCCGTAGACCTCACAGAGTGTGCATGGTTGGTTTGTATGCAACGGGGCGCTGTGTCTCAGTGCATTTGGTCGTGGAGGATTTTGGGCTCGTCGATTTTCCATGACATTGTTGGGAGGGTTTGGTTGTTGACTACCTCCCTACAATTGATTGTTGCCTTGGTTCTGGGGTTAGTTATTCCTAGCTTGTCATTGTTGATTATTGGGGGTTAGCTGGTTGGGACAGTTTTTTTGTGCAAACACCTGTCCCAATGGAGCGGGTGGAGCAGGGGCAGGGGCTTGAACCACTTGCAATTGTGGTGCATAGTAGATTTGGGTGGGTGGCGGTGCGACAAATGTGGGCATTTGTCCCACGTGTTGTTGTGTCAACCAAGCCAAGGCCTAGGCCTATTGCGGTGGTGTAGGTTGTGCGTAAGAAGTTGTGGCTCCGGATTGGGACATCATTCTTGCATAGTCCGGAGTTTGGTTTTGATAGGAAACACTAGAAGTGTTGCTTGGTTGTTGTAGTATTGTAGGTGGTATCGGACAATACTATGGTTGGTGGGAGACCTAGCTTATGATGCCATCTGTAGCATGGGATGCCCCCGGTGTATCCCAATAGGAGGTTCTTGCGCAGGGAGTCTCTAGAATGACAGTGTAAAGGTATCTAGAATGTGCATAGATTAGATCAAACTATTGGGCTTTCAGGATGGCCTCCTCTTCATATTGGGGACGTTCAGATGCGACGTCCTTTGCTATAGGTAGGAGCAAGGTTTAAGGAACCAATCCAGGAAGATCCTGTCATCAAGTGGGATCTTACACAACCTACGATGTCACCGCCACTCATGGATGTGGTCAGTTATGTGGGTCGCATTATTTTGGCAGCAAGATAACAAGATCTCCACCCCTTTGTCATATCTGACGGGGAGTTGGAAATATTGCAGAAACATGAAATCCAGGGAGTTGAAATCTGGGTACTTGGCTTGTGGTAGCTCAATGTACCATTGACTACAACACCTGTGAGGGTGCGTTGGAATAGTATTAGCTTGATCAAATAATCTGCGATGCTGTTTAATGAGCACCATAGATGAAACATCATGATGTGGTTTTGGGGGCACTCCCCTGCCTTCCCTTCAAACTTGGGAATGTCTCAGGGAAGTTTGGTTGGCATGGGAGGCCAAAATATTTGATGGTGGATAGGGTCATTTGTTAACCGAGCCAAATCAGGAAAGTTGAGACGTGCCATGAAAGGAAGGTTTAACCCCAGGCTGATGTGAGATGGGGTAGCCATGGTGGTGGGGTTTGCAAGTGCATAATGCACTTGCATACCTGGGGGTACTTGTGGCACCATTCTGGATGGGCCAGTGCCCCCAAGTGTGGTGGGAGGGACAATGTGGGTGGAAGGGCCACTGCCCCCATGTATGATAGGAGGGGTAGTGTAGGTGGAAGGACCACTACCCCCATGTGTTACAGGTGGGACAGCTTGACTGGTCAATATGGGTGGTGGCAGCTAACTTATGACGGTTTGCATAACCACAATGGGGCCACCTGCAAGGTTGTTGGTGATAGTTTGTGGTGTGGACATGGGTCCACTAGCAATTGCTATGATGGAAAATGGATACGGGTTTGCACCATCTATGGGCTTGATGGTGCAGTGTGCAGATCTGGTTCAGACTGATATGGGTCTGAATCTGAATTAGAGGTTGTGTGGCCTTCTAATGGTGTGGGAGGTCATCGAGAATGGTCTCAATGATGTCATTTTAATGACCCAAACTGTGGTGGTTCACCTCTTAGGCGTGAGGAAGAGTGTGAGGGGTCAATCATGTCAAATTTGTATGTCAAACTGGTGGTGATGATTTTTGGACCCCAGTTTCAATGGCTTCCTATTGGCTATAGGTGGTCACTCGACTACCAAGACTGCCAGAATACAGCACTTGGCTTTTTCCTCATAGGAGTGCTACTCAATCGGTGGGGGTCATTGCCTGTTTCTCTTGGCAATTCCTCTCAGCGGCCAGCTACTTTGGGGTTCCCGTGTTACTCCTCACAATGAGTTTTTGGGTTGAGCCCAAGTACTTCCCACGGTTAAGGTAGTCAGGGACTTATGTCCTTAAATACTACAGATTTTAAACTTAGTGTAAACTGTAAATTTTACTGCCTCACTCAGCGTCATGAACTAAGTTGGGTTGATTTATATGGTATGGTGTGTATGCATTTTGTTTTTTTGTTATATCCGGTGGTTGCTTAAATGGTTTATGAATATTCCACAGAGTTCATAACATTGTGAATGAAAGCAGTAAATAGTAATCAGAAATTTTTTTTAGGCATGTACCATTTGTAATCCTAAATCGTGATAGCCTGACTAGGTGACTGCCTTACACCTATATTTCTCTTCAACCAGGAGAAGGTGCTGGGCTCTCAACACAATGGGACTAAGCCCATCCTTAGATCCATAGGTCACCCTCCAGATGCAAGCTTGGTCAACAGGGAGGACACTAAGTGCCATGAGAAGCCCTCCTTCTCTACCCCCTCTACCTTCCAAGTCACCCATTTTTAGTGGCTTCGAAAAAAATTAGGTGAAGTGCCTATTACTATACGAGATTCTCCCTTTGTCTTTCCCTAGAATACCTCGAATGGTGATGACTGGGTAAAGGAGGAAGGGTTAGGCAAGATGTTGATTTTAAGTATGTTTTAATCAAACTATGTTCATTAACCCATTAAGTATTGATTTACACTTTGATTTAATTAAGCTTTGTTCTGTAAATGAAATGGACATAAAAAGAAATAGAAATAGAAATAAGCACAATTTGGATGGACAGAGATGGCTGAGCCACACTGAAAGTCCCGATAAAAGCAAACAGTGAAGCCCAAAAATGGGTCGCACACTTGTAAAGGTCCTGTTTTTGCAAAGTGGATTGTGATCAAACCGTGAGAAATTACCTCAAACGGTTGAAAATCCACTTTGAAAACGGGCCCTTTTACCCTTAATCATGAGAATATTTGTAAATGGATCAACTGTTTGGGAAAAAAATGAGCCCAAACATAGGTGAATTTTCAGAAATTTGGTTCGATCATTTTTGCACAGTTGGGTGATTTGCAAATCACAAAATGGCTAACAATAACTAGTACTGTGGCCAAATGGGCTCGGATTGGCTTTGAGGAGGTTCAACAGTAACTAGAAATGCAAATAAAAAGAGATATAACCTAGATTTGACATAAATTTAAACTAGGGAAAAAAAATAGAATTAAAAACTGAAACTTGTAAAAACACTCGAGGGATCCTATGGGATCGACCTGGTATGGTCGCCAGTTCTGTAGCAGGGATTTGTCCCTTACTAGAGGGAAAGAATGGCTACCTTCTGTTTATCAGACGAAAGGATAGGTTCCTGGTGGTGGATGCAGAAAATAAAAGCAGAAACGAAATAGAACAGAAATGAAGAACAACAAAGAAAGAAGCCCTCTGCAAACAAGCTTAGGGTTTAGCTCCAATACCCTGCAAGAACATGTTAGAAAACCTACAAACAAACAATGGAAACCTGGAAGCAAATATGGGTTAGATAAAACTAAGTAAACAAGACAAAACAAACATTATACCTTCATTTGGTGGAATGGGCCACCATACCCTAGCTTGGAGAAGCACCTCTCTCTCTTGGCAATGGGGGAGCTATGGCTCAATGGGAGGATGGATGAGAGAGAGTGTGGGTGGCTAGAGAGACAAATGGTCTCAAGGCATCCACTCGGGTAGCATAAAATTATGCAAGGGAGAAGTGATTTGAGAGTGACACCCACCCCTCTATTTATAGCTTTTTGGGGGCTTTTTAGGGTTTTAAGCCCCTGGTTGGGGCTTTAGCCCCTTTTTTGGGCTTTCATCCCCTTCCACCCTATATTTAGCTTATTTTTGGTTCTTTAGCTCCTTTGAGGGGTTTTAGCCCCTTTTTGTAGGCTTTAGACCCTAAGAGAGCTATTTAGGCTCTTTTTAGGGGTTTTTAAGCCCTTTTGCTCATTCTTAAGCCTTTTTTAGGGTGTGGGGGTCAAATGGGGTGAAATAAGGGTCGTGCATGGGTGTACTTGGGTGGTGTAGGCCATGTAGAGCTGAGTGAGAGATTTTTTGGGTTAACAGGTCTTCCGGTCATGTGTCTCAAATCCTAGTTGCTATTACATGTACACTTCCTCCTCAACTACACCATTTTAGAAAGCTATGTTGACATCCATCTAGTGTATTTTCCAATTTGATATGTTAGGGACTACACCATTTCAGAAATCTATCTTGACACACATACTAATTTGATATGTTAGGGACTACAATGACTCATTTTTATTATCTGTTCGCTCTTTGAAGGGTCACATAAATCCATTTTTATAACCGTATTTTTGGGGAAACCAAAAGGAAATACTTCATTCATTCTCTGCGAGTATCATCCTATTTTATTTTTACTCAGACAGACTTCCAACATTGGAGATGTCGAACTCGGAACTCTTTTGGAACTCTGGAAGAGTGAAAGTTAGGAATCTTAAAACTCTCTTAAGTAATGGTGCACAAGCCAATCCCATAGAGAAGGCCTATAGTACATCCTTATTGATAGAAATGCACAGAAATAGAAGGAATCCTTTGGTACAAGCTAGGTTTTTTATTGGTCCCTTCATTCCAGGTGGATTGTTCCTTCAGGTAGAAGAAAAATAGCAAAATATGGAAGAAAGGCAATCTTCAGTTGTCTTGATTGAACAACAGGAATTGATGGAACTCCTATGCTAGGTTGTGATATAATTGGGGTGAATAAAATAACTTTTCATAATCCTAGGACACTCTTTCCTTCACCAAAATATTCCAAAAGAAACCAAAAGAGCCACTACTAAGTACTAAACTTCGGCGTGGAAAATGGCACTTTTGATTTATATCTTTCTTTTGGTATTGGAAGTTTTAACTGTCTAGTATCTACTAAACAGCACAACTCGATGCCAATCAGAACTTTCTATATTTACACCAGAAGGTTTTGTAATGTTAACCCTTGCATGTTCCAGGTATCACAAGTGTATCAAACAATGAAAATCACAACCATTTCAAAGATGATGTCTTTTTATGATTTTCCTATTGTAGAGAAGATTAGTGTGGATGATGTGAAGTACAATTTCTTACAGTTCAAGATTGACCATTCAAAAGACATCGTACAATTTGGTAGTCAGGTGAAGAAAATAATTTTATAGTTTTCATTAATATTGAATGCTAAATCAATCTTTGCTTTGAGTGTGATGCTTATGTGCATGGAGTGCTTTTGAGAGTGAGGATGTTATAAACTACTTGGTGTATTTATTTGTGTAGGACCCTAAGTCAAACAAGATTCAAAATCATTTAACTATTATTGTGAAGTGCTTAAACAAGGCTAGAAGACTCATAAATTTTCCATCTGTTGAGGCGAGGTTGATCAAGATAAAGGAAGAGGAAGAAGCCCTCAAATGTGAGGGTAAGATTGGTTCAAGCTATATGTTATATATTGTGTATAACTTATTGATTGTGTGCATTATGTTTTTTTATTGTTTTGTGTCAAGGATAATAAGATAATGAGAATTCATGGACAAATGTGTTGCAGAGGAGGAAAGAAAGAGAAAATAAGATGCAAAAAGGAAATCCAAGCTAGATGATATTTCTTTAAAACATAAGTAGTATGAAAGAGAAGTAGAGGCGAAGGAGAGGCTACAAAAATAATCTTTGATCAAGGAGGAACTTTTCGAATACTTTTCCTACGCCTTATTCTTCTTATGAGGTTTGATTTCGGATACTTTTCCATTACATTCGGTTCTTTATTGAAAGTATCTCTCAAAAGCACGCAGTAGAAATATCATAATGAGGAAACAAGAGATTAATAGTAAAATATGTAAGATTTGTTGAAGCCAGACCTCGTCCAAACCAGATCCATATGTTATTCTACAAACAAAACAAGTGAAAATTTAACCACTGTAGTCTGTCACAGCTCAAATTAGGTACATTCAATCATCAAGATAGCTACAAGTAAGGTTCTTGCACTGATACCCATAGCCATAGTCGCCAGGTATAAAAATAAAATTCTAGAACTAATACTCATAGCCAGCGCTAAAAACAAGGTGTTTGCAATTATGGCCATAGCCATTTTATCTCTAAACTTCTTAGACATAGATATGAATTTTTAATCAAAAGGTAAAAACCAGATGTCCTACAATCGGTTACTTTCATAAAGTTCCTACATTAAAAATTGCATTATCACAAATAATGTAGGCACCTAAACAATATTTGAAGTAAAATCACAAATAAACAAGTTTTTAACCAAAAAATCAAAGAGGTTCCTACTACAATCCCCAAATAAGAAATATAGAAATGTCACTATAAAAGATAACTTGCTATTTGCAACATCACATAGATAACAACCACAGTTTTACTAGCTCTGGTGGGATAGCTCAAGTGGTTGAGTGTTGTAAGTTGTGAGTAGCAGGTCTTCATGTCAAATCTTTTGTTATTTACAACATCGCATAGATAACAACCACAGTTTTACTAGCTCTAGTCAACTTCCAAAAATCCCTAGCCATGCTAGTACTACTTACAGTGAAACCCAACTTCCCAAAATCCCTGGAAATGCTACCAACTTCACAAAATCCTTGGTTAAAGAAGATTGTATCAAATAAATCCATGTGTTTTTGCCTTCCCAATTTCCGAATTACAAATCTTTTGGTTCAGTTAATAAACTGAAATAGCATGGCCAAAGAATATGGTATACATCAACCCCTGGATTTGCACCTAAATCCAGCTTCCCAATTCCCAAAAATTTTGGTTCAATTAATAAAACGAAATGGCATGGTGAAAGAAGATGGTATCACATCAACCCATGGATTTGCACCGAAATCCAACTTCCCAATTGACAAATCTTTTGGTTCAGTTAATAAACTGAAATAGTGTGGCCAAATAAGATGGTATCACATCAACCCATGTATTTGCACCTAGATCCAGCTTCCCAATTCCCAATTAACAAATATTTTGGTTCAGTTAATAAACTAAAACAGCATGGCCAAAAAAGTGGCATCACATCAACCCATGGATTTGCACCTAAAGCCAACTTCCAAATTCCCAATTGACAAATATTTTGTTCCAGTTAACAAACTGAAATAAAGGTCTTAGACAAAATAGTCAAATATCAATACCATTTTAATCCATAAATTAGAAACCAAGGACATTGAACCAAAGATGGTTCACAAGGCATATAGCATCAAAATGGTGGGCAATGTTAATGCAATAATAGGGATGTTATGACATCAACTGTAGTAGCCTTACACTTGAAACCATGTTAGAGGTTAACAAAGATTTTGATGTATGTAATAAATTGGAAACAAAACTCAATCTTTGGCAAGATACTGGGAAAAGTAGCTATCCACCATCATCTAGATGGTGATTTGTTATGGTTATATCTTGCATAATAGATAAGTGCATCTTATATACCCTTTGAGGTTGAGAAAATTTTGGTGCTAATAAGAAAGCCGTATCATGAATAGTTTCTTGAAGATACTTAGGAGAAGAATATATTTTATACGACCATATAGAAAATTACAAATTATTTATATTCACGTCTTTGATCTCATGTCTCTACCAAAGTCGTCTCAATTGACCTGATATCTTTTTTTTGAGTGTTCATAAGCACTATGTTATGGTTCAGATAATCCTAAGGATTGCTACCTAAAAATAGTGTAACTATGCAAGGGTCAGAGCTTTGATCTCACTTCTCTCTCAAAGATGCCTCATTTGAACTAAAATCTGTTTTTTTGGTGTCCATAAGAGATAATGTATGGTTCATATAAACATCATTTGGACTTATAATTATTTATGTCTAAAAATATGGTAACTATGCAAGGGGTAGGTTGAATCATCACCAATTGATAGTTCCAACCTACTCGATGCATGGTTCCATTCAATCATGAGGTTTCAGAATTATGGAAAATGGTTTCCTCATAATAGAGGCCAAGTGGACTAGGGATATGCACCTAGTGTAGCCTTGAAACTCAAACAAGGGATAGGAATAAGCCTATGCACTGAATTTGGATGAGGGTGCTTTGAACTTTTGAATGGGAATATGTATGACATGCACCCAGAGATCACATAACTTGTGAATGCATAAGGATGACTATGTGTAGTTCACATCAATGGCAGACATATCAAATATAGAAATAAGAGTCATGATCCAAAGTTTCTTGAGCAAACTAAAGCACCAACTCATTAGCTTGATGTAAGAAGGAACTTTGATCATCCCGTGGTGGATAGGATCCATGTGAAGCACCAACTATTGGGTTAATCATCCTCTTTTGATTCTCCTTGTTTCTCCACTTATACATGGCTCTAGGATGATCATGCTTATCTACTATATCCTTGGCATCCACACTAAGATAATTATTGTTGTTGATAGGTCTCATATAGTGGTACACTTACGGTTGCTAGGGAATAGCGATTTTTGCAATCACATCAAGCCAATTTCTTGAGTTTTGTTCAAAATTCCTAGAAAAGGTTTATGGATTTCATAACCTGCTTGATCATATATTGTGAACTTATACAATCTATCATCATTTGCCGACCATTAGATACTTAAATTTGTGTATTGATCCTTTTTACTATTATAGAGGATTTATTAAGTTATGTTCCCAAATTCTTAAAGGGTGTTATCTCAATGGAAGAGCCCCTGTCTTACAAGCAGGAGGTTGGTGGTTCGATAACTCCATGCCCTAATAATATTATAATATCGCTTAAAAACAACTAAATTATTAAGAAAAAAATAAGAGATAAGTGACTAAACAATGAGAGATAAGTGACCAAACAAAATTACTAAAAATGACTAAATTAGTGACCAAAAAATTAGAGATACGAAACTAGGCATAAAAAATGATGAAACGTGTGGTGCTAATGATGAAGCCATACATGGCATTGATATGGTAGCAAAATAAGACGTGAAACTAGGCATTAAAAATGATGCAACATGTGGCGCTAATGATGAATCCAAATATGGCATTGATATGGTAGCAAAATAAGACGTTACTTTGGATGCAAAACATGGCGATATATAGGAAGAAAAATATGGTGCAAAAATAGAAGAAATATTTGGCATCATTTTGGTACCAAAACACAATGCAAAAAAGGAAGCAAAAATTGGTGTGAATTTGGAGGCGAAAATTGGCACATATTTGGAAGTAAAACATGGTGCAAAATGGGATGCTAAAGTGGTAGAAAAAATGGATACTAATTTGGATGCTAACATGGTGCTATTAAGGATGACAATATGACACTAATGGGGATGTCATTAAAGAAGCAAAAACAAACACTTGCTAAGAAGAAAAATAGGATGTTATTTAAGAAGCAAACCTAGATGTTGTTTAGGAAGCAAAGTTGGATGCTATTCTGGAAGAAAAAAAATAGACGCTATTTTGGACACCATAAAGGATGCTATCTAGGAGGAAAAAAAAGATGTTTTTTGAGATGCTTTAAGTTTTGTCCATGACGCGTCCCATTTAGCATCTAGTTTGACCACTCAATGTAAAAAAAAATTACACTAAAAATGGACGCTAAATGGGACGCTTATTCCAAGATTTGTTGTAGTGATATTCATATGACCTTGAAGATAACTATGATTTTATTTTAGATAATGAAGGATGGTGCAAAACAAGTTTTCCACTGTCATATGCATACACCATTAGAACAAGAAAAACATCATCTATACTACATGTCCATGTGCCACTAGTACCAATAGTGTAAATAATTGGATCATTCTCACAAGGATCCAAGTTTGTCAACTCTACATTTCCTGTATGGGACTCATCAATAAATTTGCAGAGGATGATCTCTTCTAAACCACTTTCTTCTTTAAGAAGGGAAACAATATCGAAGTTTGGATCTTTTCCCCTAATACAATACATAGATGAGTAACAACGGAGTTGACAAGGTATTTGCATATTGTTAATCTGGACCTGAGCATCATTATCGCTAGACTCTATTTCATCATCACTACAACAATCATTTTTAACAATTTTACATAATTTCCGTGACTTCCTTCATTGTTTAGATAATTGTTTCTTCATTTGTCATTGTTTTCCGCATATAACATCCTCTTCTACGAGTATTCGGAATGCTTCTTCCACAAATTCTGGAAGCAACAGCTTTTGTTCTTTATGTGGCAATGGATTAGGGTCTGTACTGGACATGATTAAATTTATGAAAATTTATAATCTGCAATCATGACAAGATTCCCAAAGGGGCCACACAGGTTACGCAGGGGATCTCTGAATTGGAAATAAACAGTGAAAAAAACAATATAGCTCTATAGGCACAATATAAATGCTACACTAACCTTTGGTAAGAACCATTAATTTATTTTCTCCTTGTAACCAGGGTTATGGCATTGCATACATAATAAAATAAAATCTTCTAAGTCCTATAAGATTTCTGCATCAAAAAACTAGGGGTAAAATTGATTACTGTGCATATACAATATCTGGTAAATAACTGTTATAGCCAGATTGGTTAGAAAAAAAAATGTACAATGGAAATTAGAAAAGGAATGTTACAAACCTTATAAAAATATAAAAATGAAGAATCTCAAATATAAATATAAATGGTAGTGGCAAACTTATCTTACACCATCATACATTGTATTTGGTCAGAAAATTTCGATGCAATCTGATCTGGTTTGATCTGGAATCGCATCCCATGTGATCTAAAATTGTACAATAGAAATTAAAAAATAAATGATACAATCCTTATAAAAATATATAAATGAAAAAATGGATTTTCAGCAATTACATTCATTAAACGAATCCCAAACAGAAATACAACCATATCTGGAAAAAAAACATTATACCCTTTGTTCAGAAAATTTCCATGCAATCCGAATTGGTTTGATCTAGAATTGCCTCTGATCTTATTTGATCAGTGATTCTTTTTTATGTAGGGGATCCACCAACCTATGGTTCACAGGGTTATTTTGCTAGTTTTTCTCAAGAAGGGATCCGGTTTGTTCACAGGGTTATCTTACAGGGCTTGTGAGTGAGGTCAAGCATGGCAGATGGCCTAGTTTGATCAAAGGCTCTAGGTAAAATCGAAATGGGTCAAAAAATCCACTGATGGAGGTTCTAGGTAAAATTTAAATGCGTCAAAAAATACACTAATGGAGGTTTTGGGTAAAATTGAAATGGATCACAAATTCCACTGATGGAGGCTCTGGGAAAATTGAAATGGGTCAAAACATCTGCTAATGGAGGTTCTGGGTAAAATCGAAATGGGTCAAAAAATATGTTGATGGTTACTTCCGTGCATAAAAAATTCAAATTTTTTACCTAATTGCACATCATTATCCGTGCAAAATATTTAACTAGACCATTTTACCTCACATGGGTTTGCATGCAGTCAAAAAAGATTTCTGATGGAATTCCCTTAAGTGATTAACTACACTAATTACATTTTAATTAACTTCTAATCCATTCCTTATTTAGGATACATTTCGGGGGTGGTAGTTTGTTATGCTACCCATGGGGAAAATAAATCTAAAATATTACAGTATCCATAAGTAGAAAGCATCGCATTAACCATTCATATGCAGATCTATTCATCATTCATCATCAGAATCGCAGCAATGTAAAATAGGAAAAGATAAATGGCATCAGGAGTTCAGATCAATCCACATCACATCATATTAAATCTGCACAACAAATTGCAGATAAAAACAAACAATGATCCAGTATCCCTCTGTCTAGTATAACATCCCATATTCATTCTCCCTGTATATCTCTTACATTCCTAATTCTTCCATTTATAGGATTGTTCCTTTACATTCAAGGTCCACTTCTAACTCACTTTTAACAAACTTAACAACTAAGGACCAATATTCCGAAGAAATGGTCAATAAGTACAAAAGGTGACATGAAAATATCCAAAAGTGGACTATTTTATGCCTATCACGCTATATTTGCATTGCGCGCTGCCACGTGAGTATGCGCAACATCATAGATGTTGTGCAACTCACTTACCTCCAACCCCTTGCCAACAGGCCCCCAACACAGTCTTGTGGCTTGTCCTCGAGCAACGTCAGATGGACATGGTGTACTCATTGGTCTTCATCTTGAAGTCATCGTATTGCTGAGAAATTTTGGTGACCTGCACTTGAAATTTCTCAGCAACATCCTAAAACTTAAGCTGATCCTACTTCAATGGGTGCTCCACCATATTTGCATTGATTTCCTTCTTATCATCCTGCACAACTTGCAGCGCAACAACACATTTTGATGACCATTGGGCTCCAATCTCCCGGAACTCATCGAGTTGGTCGTTGCATTTTCGTTGTTGTTCCTGAGCTTTTACCACCCGCTGCTACAACTCCTTTAACTCGACGGATCACGTGATTGACACAATGGATGGCATGGTCCGCAACGATTTCTTCAATGTGGCCAACTGGTTCTCATCTTCCTACAATTGTGTTGTAAGTTGTTCTAGTTGTTCATCGTTAACAATATTACCCCAAAATTGTGTCATTACTTCACTGATCTTCTTAGCATCTTGCTCTATTTCATCAAACTACGCTTCAATCTCTTCAATGGCGTTCTTTTGCTCCACAACCTGCTCTAGTGGTGTGTTTGGGTATACCATAGCGTTTAGTAGGATGTTGTTCATCTAGAGCTACACAATGAATTCTCCAAGTCGCTTGAACTTAGCAACTACACCTAGTTTTATTGTGCTTTTGTGGATGTGTTGACAGGTCGCATCAATAGGCTCTTCAACCTCGCCTCTGCTAGCAAACAACTGTGCCTTTTCAATAACATGGTGGTCGGTTTCCTTTTTCAATGTAGTAATTTTTGCAACATCTTTCCTCACCAGTTTGTCCTATGTCATCTTCAAGGCTTCAATCTCCTGCGCTCTTTCTGTTGCGAGATGCTCCTTTCCCTATTTAGCCCCTCTACTTCCTTTCTAAGCTTCTCATATTTGTCCTACAACTACAGGTACTGGTTGCTAAGATCCTTATGCCTATCATCCAACTCTTATTTGGTGACCCACTGTATGTGTACTAAATTCTAGGTTGATAGCTTGTTGATATCCAAGTCGATACTTTGTAGCTGGTGCAGTGAGGAAGTCACATTTGGATTTCTTGCGTCGATTGCAGTCTGGGGAACCTGGACATTCCTAGCCTGTGGTTCAGTGCTAATCGACAGGAATTCCTATAGAGCGACACTCTCTGGTGCTCTCTTAAAAACAACATTATAAACATAATCTAACTTGTTTCTTAGCTCGGCAAAGCCTTCCTGGGTGGAATTGTGCATTATAGTCGTTGTTGTATCAGATGAATCCATGACGGCCTTAATAAGCTATTACAGAGAAAACTTCCTATGGATTGGGGTGTACCACAATAGACAGAGTAACCGCAGAACTCAATCCCTTCCCATTATGCAAGAGAAATAAAATATCTAACACTAAAGGATCTCAAGACATACCTTATTATGGATGGTTGATGTAGATCCCCATTGAGCTTTTCCAATCCCGCTTGTGTTACCAATTTGCTCTCTCAACAATAGCAAACAAGACAAGCATACTATATAATGGTGTCAGACCTACTCTAGCATATATAATCAATAATGTATAAGAAATTAAAAGCATCCACAGATTCAATATTAATTTAAATGCACATCATTGGATAGGAAAAGATATTTCTATTAATATTAATCAGAGATTACATGAATGACAACCTCTGTCGGCACATATGCGAACCAGAGAAACTGAGTCCTCCACCTAGGCCTCCACCACCTCAATCCTCCATCTCTCGATAGAAATATCACAAGCAAAGGAAATCTTGGTAAGAACACCAAGTGCTCCAAGGGACAAATGGATGAAGACTCAAGTAGAAGCTACGGCAACAATGGACTATAGTTTTCTTGCTCTTCAATTCTCCTCCTTCAATGTATACAAAGGGTTCCTTATATAGTGCTTCAATGGGGTAATGGAAGCTCAAATCCGAGCGATCTCGAGGCATATGGAAGGCCACGAGACAAGTGACTTGGACCCACATCAAGGAAAACTCCAAAAATATTTGGCCTTTTGCACACATCCTAATGTACGCAAGTTTAAGTGTTATATCTGCGTGTATACGCGAGAAAGGGTTTAAAATTCACATATAGCAAATAACAGGTGTTTTTAGGGATGATATTAGAAACATCAAAGGTACAAAAATAGTCCACGGGGTCCAAAGAGTCTGCAGAGGGACAGGGAAGGCCATAAATGTGTGATCTACCATGTGTGGTAAAATCAGTTGTAACAGATGCCCCCTAATGTGTGAGGTCATAGGGGTGATACAATGGCCGAAATACATTATAAGTCCATCCCAGAAGTGGAGTGATGAAGAACCATGTGGAAGAACCATCCATCCAACAATATAGTACAAATATCTCTACATATGACTACAAATACATACAGCAGTCTCAGATACATAAGAGTACAATGGCCATGAATAGGCATGATACAAAATATGACATGTGTGGTCATCGCCATGTAAAATATAGATAGATCAGAATCTCCATGATGAAGATATACAAAGGATCATGATATCCATGAAAGTTGAAGATATACAATGGATCAAGATCTCCATAATGGCTAAAGATATCTGACATACACTGGAATGAAGTCACGAGAGCTGAAATCTCATGAACACTGGAACAATCAAGGAGGTAACATATATGAAATGCCACCAATCTAGAAAGTCTTCTACACAAACTGCTACGAGTACATGTCCTACTATGTGAATAGAGGCGTCGAGGTCAAACATAGTATTCCATTATCTGATTACTGGTCATTGATGTATACCATCAACAGATGCGATATCACCCACTGATAAAGAAAATGGGAATCAAGGTACTAGAGTGCAATCTAACAAGTGAAAATAAATGTGTTGAGGTCGAAAACTTGAAAGAATCCATCAATCAGGGGACATTGATGTATTCCCAAAACTATCAATGGTGAGAGAACCTACCACTGATGACTGTAAGTCCCAGAATAAATGATTTGAATTCGATGGGATGAAATCCTCTGGAAGGAGGGAATTAAGGCATCCCCCATCGTCCAACATGAGGTACTCAGCAAAGCTGTATAATGTGGAAGGAATTGATCATAATTTGCTCAAACCAATACCAGTACTAGGAATGGCCGACATGCAAAGTCAAGAAAACTGAAGAATGGTCGACTGAGGCTTCAACTTCCATCAAACAAGAGCATAAAGGTGAATGGTGACTGAATTTAGGCAGCATAGACTCAACATACAAAACTGGGACATCTCTGCAACACAGGAGGCATCGACTTCGTTTCTATTTGTCCGATCCCACCCTGTGGCAGGTATATTAACCTGTGGTAATCACAAACTTTATCCCCATACTGTTTGTTTTCAGTGGATCACAAAGGATCCATAGGGACTGGAAGCTTAACCAGTCGTTGGAGATAAACTCAGAGAAACGAGTACAGCTCCTAAAGTAAAAATATTAACCCAACCAATAGATGTGATATACAGTGCTCCATTTGAAGGTGACATGACTCGAATGCTGCCAAAGATAACATCTTTTCCTGTTCGGATTTTTGGTTTTTTTATTTTTTTGGACTTTTTCAGATATTTTGAAAAGCTTGAAAAAGAATAAAAGTGCTTTATAGTTACAAATCTAGGAGGAAACGAGTGTTAAGGGGAAAACAAACTAGTTCCAAGCAGTGGAACATACCTATGCTCAATGCAAGAAAAATGTGTAGGATAATGACACTCGGAGGAAAGTCCCCTCTCATTAAAAAATGGGGAATCAATCTACAAAAGATATATAAAATGGCTCTACTTGGCTGGACATGAGACAAGCTTTCTATATGGATGATAATCAAAGTTAGGGAAGATGACATAAGGCTCAATAAGGCAAGCAAAACTCATGATAATGCAATTACAACTTGACATAAGGGAGTCCAGGGGAAAAGGCCAGCAAAAAGATTAAGAGGAGTATGAAGCTCTTGTGCAAAGTCATGGCGATACTATACAAATGACTCCCACACCCTAAAGAAAAAATGTCAGCATGGGCACCAAATGTAAAACAAGATCTAACTAGAGTACCCATGTATGTTCAAGCTCTACCATTCACATCATGTCACTTCTAAAAGCAACAAGAAGGTTCTGTGACAAGATAGAATGGGTTCGCACCTAAGGTTATAATGAAACGGTCATAAGGTCATGCAAAGTGCAAATGGATGTGAAACCTAACCTATATTCCAATTTATACATAATACTTGAAATAGGCATGAACAGGTCAAAACCACGGTCAAACCGCACTCAAAACAAACTCCTACATCATCAAATTAGTTGAAAATGGTCCAAAATGGTCAGAAATGGTCAAAAACAATAGAAAGTGGGTAAAAAATTTCAAAAAAATTCTATAAGTAGTAAAAAATTTAAAAATTTCATACCATTTGAAATTTTTATCCATTTGAGCTCAAAACGGACCGACCCAAATTCCGGGAGCATCGTCCAACGAAATCTGACCCCGTTTGATCTAGGTAACTTCTCATGTCTTCCCCTTCCCATTTCATGTAAATGTTTTGAGTTTTCATGGTCCAATCAATTTTTTAGGCCATCCCAAGTTGTGTGTTTCATCCCACACGAAAATCGGGGTTTTTTCTGCGTATCGGGATCGCCATACGTGGAAAAAGCACCCAAATCCACGTACATATGCGACTGTTTTGAAAACAGTCACGTATGAGGCTGCAAAAGAGGTTTTTAAAGGAAAATGCTAATCAAAACTCTAGTTTTTTATGCAGGATGGTGTTAGAGTGGAGGGAGAGAGAACATGGTGATCTGGAAGAGGTCATGCAAGGTGATGTTATGGACCAACAAGCATTACGACCGTGTGATTTGTATAAGTTTTGGTGTCTTGGCAGCCTGAGGGCCAAACCAAGACTCCTCCAACTACTAATGGATTACTGGGATCCAGACTCTGATACTTTTCACATTGACAGGATGTCGCTCAGCATTGAATTTGAGGACATATACTTTGTCACTGGTTTATCCTGACAAGGAGAGATGGTAAATCTCTGATCTCGCAGGCCAGGAGTTGGATTGACTATTGATGAGTACATAGTTGTGTACTACTTTTTGGACACGAAAAAGGTTGGGAGTCAATTCTTGAAAAATTGTATCCAAGTTCTGGGACTAAAGGCCATACTATTGGCATTAGGCAGGATAGCCGGATGAGCTTCACTCCACAAGGCCTCTCGACCACTGATGTTCTATGCGGTGGAGTGTATGAGATCTACAGTGTATTACTGGAATACGACATTGTTAAGAAACATGAAACATCAGCTCAGTGACTGCAAAATGGGCAGGGTGCGAAACTTTGATTTCAAAAGCATACTGAGCACGTTCTTCTTTGAGCGGGTACTAGGGCTAAGCCCTAGAGTGGACATTCCTCCACATGGAGTTTGAGATACGGCCCAATGACATTGGGAAAATGTTATGCATAGACTGGGCGGAGGTAGGGTGGCTAACCCCTACCCAGCAGACTTCTTTCCATTGTGGCGGAGGCAGATCATCACCATCGATGAATACCCCTATGCAGGGATAGAATTCCATGGAGATCCGGACATGCCCCTACCACCAGGAGCGGCATATGGAGACATCGGTAATGAATCCCAAACCCACTTTTTAAGTTTTTTGAATTATTAATTTTTTTGTGTTTTTTGATATATTGAGTCAAAAGACATGTTTTGGTGTGACGACACATACTAAAAATCTATCATGTGTATGCAGATGTTGGACCATGATGAGTGGATGGTTTCCCTTGTCATCGACGGAGGGGAAGAGGAGACGATATCATGGGTGCGGATGTGGAGTGGAAACTCCAAAGAATTCACATGAACTTCGTACGCTTGACGCACAGGGTACCCATGGCGCAAGTCGAGGACTTTCCTGAGGCTATACAGTGCTAGGTGGTTGGTCTACCACAATCATGGGTTCGATTATTCCGATTGCTAGCTAGAGCCATAGTGTGCTACCACGATGAGAACCCCCCTCCTCCTCAGGATTAGAGACCTGAGAGTATTCCTTTTTGTACAACGTATTATGTTTTGGTGGATCAAAAGCCCCACTTTTGTATTATGACACTTATGTATTATGACGTCACTTTTGGATATTAATGAAAAAACTTTTATGATGATCGATTTTATTTATTTACATGTGTGACAAAATATATGTTTGTGATATGCTTATGGTCTATGAAACAAATTCTAATCTAACACATAGATAGCATATGAGTCAACAACTTGATTAAAAATTCTTGGAACATGAATGTATGTAATATTCTCAAATTGTCATTTTAGCAATCTTACACATAAGAATCTTCATAATAATATCGGATCCCTAATACGATACGAGCCATTAAGCTGTGAAACCACTAACTGTGAATCAAGACGTACCTCAAGAGAGAGAACACCATGTGAAATGGCATCACGCAATAACTTAATAATGGCACTATATTCAGCAACATTGTTTGAATATGGTCATAAACATACGCCTCCTGAAGACAATAATTGACCCATAGGAGTATAAATCACCCAAGCAGTAGAAGCTGAGTTTTGATTGTGACGGCTAGAACCATCGGCAAATCCTATGTAAATGGAAGACTCCATCGACATCTTCCATAAGAAATGGAAGCTAATCAACAAACCCGATCACCATAAGAAAACCTAACTATGCAATTCAAAAACTGTACAATAATATACATCAATCAGCCCTGGCTGAAGATCATGCATAGTATTTTTTAAGATAGAGCCTATTTCTAGGCTCCGCCAAGGTTGTCCCTTCATAATCCACTAGCTCATAGGCACCCTTCTCTAACACACATTTGACCACGTAAGGACCATGCCACATGGGATTAAACTTCCCTGCCCCCAAGGGTTCTTTATCTTGATCCCACAAAAGGACCAAATAATTTTCACTAAACTTCCTTGGATGGACATACTTTTCATGTTGGACCTTGACGCAACACTTATTTACTTCTAGAGCCACTAAGGCATCTCGGCGCTGCTCATCAAGCTGCTCTAAGTGGACCAAATGTTCTTCCAATGTGGAAGTGTCTGGTAAAATCTCTATAGCTAGCTTCAGAGAAAGGATTTCGCATTCAACCGATAAGACAAACTCCACCCCATGTACAAGCTGATATGGAGAGAAACCAGTGGTAGTCTTAATCACAGTTCTATAGGCCCACAAAGCAGGATATAACATGATATGCCAATTTGTCTTACTTTGTGCGATGGTTCATTGGAGAATGGACTTAAGTGATTTATTCACTGCTTCAACCTGTCCATTCACCTGAGGGTAATAAGAAAAGGAGTGCTCTTGCTTATACCCTAACTTTGAAGCCAACTCTTCCATCATTTTATTCTGAAAGTGCCTACCATGGTCAGTGACAAGCTATTTCGAAATGTTGAACCGAGTAATAATTTGGTTGAAAATGAAATGTGCAATCGTCTCACCATCCAATTTAGCTGTGGGCATATCCTCTGCCCATTTTGTGAAATAATCGAAAACCACTATAATGTGATGATGCCCCCTAGTCGAAGCTGGGTTGAAATCCATAAACTCAAGCCCCCACTCGGTGAAGGGACCGACGGTGAAAATAGGATGTAATGGGGCTAGATGTGAGCGCATATTGCATGCAAACACCTGGCGAGGGTGACACTTCTTGATTGCATTAACACAATCTTTGAAGATCGATGGCCAAAAATATCTTTCTCTCAAGATTTTTGGGCTATAGAAAGCCTAGATAAATGACCACCACACGCCCCTCCATGGCAATCATTTA
Source organism: Pseudotsuga menziesii (assembly GCA_001517045.1). Taxonomy (NCBI): domain Eukaryota; kingdom Viridiplantae; phylum Streptophyta; class Pinopsida; order Pinales; family Pinaceae; genus Pseudotsuga; species Pseudotsuga menziesii. Next base: position 175,662 of record LPNX011065237.1, read on the forward strand.
GCACAACCTCAGCCTCATCATGGGTTAAACAATGACATAAAATGGAATCTACCCCACAGCGGTACAAAGTGTTATCCACGATAATGTAGTTCTTAGCTACATGATGTAATTATCGTCGCTCATCCTATGAAAGCTGAGTAGGGACCTTCAAAGTTTGCAAATATACAATGATATCCCCGTACCACGGGTCCAAAGTTGAGATAAGGAAAATATTCCCATCGACAAATGTATCCTCATAAACCTCTTCCTCCTCTAAACTTGGAAAATCAGATATGAGCTCCGCAAATATCAACGATTTCTTTGATTTCGCTGAAACGAATTCGAGATTGAACTCTTGCAAAATAACAATCCATTTATTATATTTTCTCCCAATCATCCTTCTAGTGCGGATGAACTGAAACGGATTGATATGAGCTACAACCAAGGTTCGACAAAGGATAATGTAACGTCTCAATCTCTGAAATGCATGAACGGTGGCCAAGGAAAGATTCTCCACATGGGAATAATGGATTTTTGCATCAATAAGGTTTTGACTCAAATAACATATTACATGCTTGTGGAGCTCCTCATCCTCTTGAACCAAAACCATACCAACCGTCTCCAGGGACACGGCCACATAAATCAAGAAATCACGGCCATAGTCATGTGGACTAAGCATAGGGCTTGATGCTAAGGCTTGCTTAAGAGCATCAAAGGACTCTTGGGCACACTCATCCCAGCAAAAATGAGTGTCCTTTAAAAGACGCATAAATCCTTTAGTCAAGTTGGAAAAATTAACTACGAATCTCTGCGAGAAATTTTCCATTCCTTGCAAACACTGAAGGTGTCTAATATTACATGGGAGAGACAATTGAAGTATTCCCTCAACCTTTAAGGGATTGACTCTTATACCCTCCCTGAATATGATGAATCCTAGAAAGTGACCAATAGACACGCAAAATATGCACTTATGAGGATTTAAACACACTTGGTAATGGCAGCATCTTTCAAACACTAACCTCAAATGGTATGGATGACGCACTCTCAAACGAGAATGAGCAGCAAGCTCATCCAAATATACTTCAATAATCGTTTTAAGATCATGAAAAATTAAGGTCATAGCCCACTGAAATGTAGCTCCGTTGTTTTTAAGGCCGAAAGGCATCTTCCGATATGCAAAAGTACCCCAAGGACAAATAAATGCAGACTTATGTTGATCCTTAGGTTTGATCTGGATCTGATTATATCCGAAAAAATCGTCCATGAAGAAGAATACCTCACTTCCCGCACACTAATCCAAAATCTGATCAATAAATGGTGTGGGAAAATTATCCTTAAGACAAACACGATTTAAATCATGGAAATCGGTGCATATACAGATCACTCCCTGCTTCTTATCAACCGAAACGGGATTTGAAACCCACTCCATCAAGGGAACGAGATAGATAAAACTGGCTTTTAACAGTTTCTCTATATCAACCTTAATGGTGAGTGCTTTTCTAGGATTCACTAGACGCAAACATTGTCAAACCTGCTTCACATTCAGATAGGTCTTAATATCATGTTTGACAATACAAGGGTCAATACCTGGTATTTCCTCATATGACCAAGAAAATATGCCACAAAAATCTTTAAATAGCTCGGCATACTCCTTGATCTCATCAGCAGAACAACTCGTCCCAATGTAGACATTCTCAACTTTTCCAAGATCATGAGAAATATTGATAGGAATACTAGGTGATAAATTCACCATGTTTCCATCGGCCATCTGACTAGGAGAGCTCAATGGAACCACGGGACTACCAATATTATCGCTAAGAATCTCCCTAAAGTCATCACGCTCCATACGGTCAAGTTTAGGAAGAAAATCTGATCAATGATGTAACTCTTCCCACGGGGGCTCAACCCTAGACATGGCCTCAATAATGGATTCATCAGATGGAAAAACATCATCGAGGAAATCATGTGCATGAGAGGACTTAAATTTTCATGCAGGCACCAAATATAGGTCCTCCTCCTCTATCCGTGAAGAGGAAGGACTAGGCTTTGCAACTTGATCAAGATTTGCTTGATATGCTACCATCGTTGTAGGCAATGGCACATCCGTTTCGATAGGTCCAATCGAAGGACTCGGTGAAGGAAGAATCCAAGGATCTTCCATATGGATAGTTCAAAAAGACACCGAATTCAATGAGGACGAAGCCCCACCAAAACTAGATCCGATCATAAGAATGGGCATAGGATAGCTAAAGGTTCCCATAAGAGACGGATACAAACCCACACCCACACTCCTAGTTGCCGGCTGAGAATGATCGATAATTGGGATAGAAGTTACCGATGATGCATTAACATTCAGTATACAGAATGATTTATGATCAATCATAATGATCTTCCCATTAAATGGAAAGCATATCACTCGAAAGAGAGAAGAGGCTATGGCCTGCGTACTATACATCCAATTTTGGCCCAGCAAAAGATTATAGTTAAGGGGCGCATCAACCACCTCGACCTTGACCACGACAGTCTTCCCTCCCAATTGGATCTTAAGAGAAGGAAGAATCCCGTGCGGCCAAAATTATCTACTATCAAAATTTGTTAACATAGTAGCAGATTGAGACAAATCGGGAGAACCCAAACCCTTCCAACATGACAAAGACATCACGGAAGCAGCAGCGCCTTCATCAATAATAGTGTGTTTGACGGCCATATTAAGACACTCTACATGAATCAAAAGAGACATGTAGTAAGGCAAGTGAGGTTGTATCCCCATGGTTTCAAATTTGATAATAGAAGAAGAGTTATCATCATTAACCCCAAGAGCAGAAAGAAAGGCTCTCCTCTGTAGAGGACAATTCTGAAGTACTTCAAGTGCGAATATCGCACAAGGAGTTTGGCCCAAATCCTCGACAACAAAATAGTTATGGGCAGCTCGAGCATTAGTATTCTACCCTGAACACTTTAGGAATCCCTTAGGAATGCGAGGTGCAAATTCAGGTTTATCCATAGGTTTTTCGATACGCAAAGCACTCTCAGGTGGAGTGAGTTCCTTTCCAAGGTCCAGTTGTGACGAATCATAATCCTTCGCACGAGTCACAACCTTAGCAGCGTGCACCATGTTGATGCAACCATGACCAGTATTGGCCTCCAGCGAGTTTTGATCTCCACCTGATGCACAATGAAAATCAATGGTCCTCGAGTTCATATTTTGATTGTTAGGTAAAGGATTAGTTAGCATAGCTAGGCCCTGTGCTATGAACCTTGAGGCATCTTCCATACAAGGGCACAAGTGAGTGAGGTGGTCCTCCTTATATAACTTACAAGGAAACTTTACCTTACGTTTAGTAAGCTTGTCCCCCCCAGCATTACAAGCGTTCTTGTCATTATAATTAGCATTTTCATTCTTATTCCCACCCTTATGATTATTTTTCCCTTTTTTCTTATTCCTTCCAAGCTGTTGGTTGCCCTTTGGGTCTGACGATTGCACGAAAAGTACACTCGCCAATTGGGTAGGTTGAGATGAAGCCGTGGCTTGTCCCGATGCAGATTGATTAATTGACAATTGGCTCACTTGTTTCACAACCGAATCCGTAAGTTTGGTACTTGTAGAGCCCACAATGCCATCGGCATGTGGCCCAGGCTTGATCTTGGGATCAAAACTAGATCACGGAGCATTAGGTATAATATCATACAAAATTCTGAATTGAGCATAGATCAAATCCAACTCTTGTGCCCTAAAGATTGATTGTTCCTCATTTTGGACTCTAGATGTAGAAACATCCTTCACGGTGTAAGGTAACAATGACTTAAGGAACCACTCAAGGAGAAATTCTGGTGGTATAAATGCTTTAATCAACCGCTTCCATCTACGCCACTCTTGAATATGATCAGAGATATGTGTGGCTTTGTCTTGTCGACATGTCGACAAGAGTTCGTTACCAATGTCGTAACATACGGGTAGCTGAAAGTGATTGAGAAATTCATGGCAAGGTCATCAAATAAAGCGTATGCCCCCCTTCGTAACTCTATATACCATTTCACTGCAGGCCCGGTGAGGGTGCATTGAAATAGCCTCAAACGGATTGAATTTCCATGTAAGGAATTGGAAGAGCACCAAAGGTGAAAAGTAGTGACATGCTCACTAGGATCTTCTCCAGCTTTACCCTCGAACTTGGGAATGTCCGAAGGAAGCTTGTTAGGGACGGTCGACCAGGCCGGGTCATGAGATACCGGATCATTCATAAGTCTCAATAAGTTAGGTAAGTTCAATGTTGTGAGGGAAGGGAGCGTAGGTTGAGCCTATCTATGCCATGCTCCCTGATAGTTCTGGTTCATGTAAGGTTGATTTCTATAAATACCATGGCTTTGGCCATAATAACCTCCTCCCATTTGAGCCATATAGGGCTGCATGGAATCATTGTGATGTGGAGTACCTTGATTATGCGGTGCTACAAAGCCATAATTGGAAGAGTAAACAGGTTGTTAATAACCGTACCCATAGGGTTGATAGTTCTATCCATACTGCGGTCCATAAGACAATCCATGAGAATCTCCATAAGGTGTCCCATGAGAATGTCCATAGTTATGGATACAGGGAACTCCTTGAGATGGACCATAAGACGATTCAGAAATAGGGATATGACCTCCCGACACAATAAGAGGTACTTGAATTTGAGATACTACCATGCAAGAAGTCGCAGCATGAACATGGATAGTAGCGATATTCTAGCCTGAAGGACCACATGAATGAGGGGGAGGAAGGGTTGTCAAAAACACATTCGAAGGAGTAGGGTTCGAGGACGAAGGGACATGTGAAGGAATGTTAGTGGTGTTCCCAATGGTCACTCGTCTCGGTTCTGGTATCCACATATGATTACAAACATTAGGTCTAGAACGAACATGTGAGGTTGCTTCCACCACTGGGATCGAAGGTGCAATGTGACTAGTGCTCCCAAATATCTCCGCATGGAAAGGAATAGGAGTGCCCCCAGGTGTAGTCTTAGATTCGACTTTCGACTTGACATGATGTGCCGGATCGGGTGCAGGGATATCAGACATACCATAACGAACATGACTAGTGCTTATGGGTTCATAATGAGTCTCGTCACGTGGTAACCAATACCGACGACCTGTGAATGAGGGATCATAACCAGATTGTGAAGTTATTTTCGGTGAAGGATCATATACGGGATTAGGATAATACACATCAATTATATTCAATAGAGAGATGCAATGTTGAGTTTTGAAAAGAGCATAATCAACAATAGCATTAGTATGCTTGCATGACCTCCAATATCCATGTGTAGGTAAGCTAAATGAGAGTAGATTAAACTATTCAATTAATTTGGCAAAGAATTAATTACAATTCATAGGTGGCACTTCAAGATTAGAATAACAATTCACTGGGGGCCTATGGTGTCAACAGTGAGCTAGGTGGGGGCTCCACACTCTTGATACCACTCTGCTAATTATTCACAGTACATGGTCAATAGCATGAATTCAAGTAAATCCCTAAAATTTATTTTCAACATATTTCCAATATGATAGTAGAACTACGATCTTCTCTCCCAAGGTTGAAAAAAAACAGACTTGGTAGAGGAGAGAATAATACATGACAATATGAAAACCTATGCTCTAATACCAGTGTTAGATTTACCAAGTGGGAAGACAAGTATAGATTAAACAAATATAATGAAATACAAGTGGATTGGGCATGAAATCTCTTGATTTCATTAAAATAGAGTACATATTAATACAACCATATGACTCTTGGTTTCATATTCCCAAGGAGCCTCTTGAACTTCCAATATGACTCTTTGTATTCTCATGTGGATTACCATAACCTCAAAGATTAGGTATCCAAAAGTCATGATGAGGTTTGCACATGTGAACCAAGAGGAGGGGTATTATAAGAAAAGAAATGTCTAAGTGGGCATAAAATAGGTGTGTTAAACAAGGTACGACAACCCATTACATGCGCAATCACTTTCTACATAACATAAACATGAGTGCGTATAGGAGCCCCCAAGCCATGTGTGCTAATGGGTGCATCCTAAGAATCACTAGAAATCAACCTAGGGAACACATGGATCAACATAACATGGGACTTCCACCTACCTTAGAATGAAAACTAAGAGGACCTCCCATGGCCAAACCATCCATATTGAGCCCAACACTTTTACATAAAACAATCCCAAACTTGGTCTTTTACAATGTAAAATGATCCCTTCACTATGGTATACTCTAGCAAGAATGTTGTGGATGATCTAGGTAATAACACACTCCTTAATGGTGGAAAACTTGAGGTGACATCAAGAAAGCTAGAATACAAGGTTGTAATTATTAATATAAGATGGAAATACAAAGCTAGGAAGAGGACTTGATTTCTTAAGAAACTTTTGAATCTTGAGGGAATCCTGGCAATACTTTCCTTGGTAAATGGAATTCACCAAAAATGTGATCAACGGATTCTTAGCAAAAGGATCGTTTAGGACCTTTTTTACATGCAAAGGGTACTTCCACATCAACACTTACTAATTCAAAGGAATATAAAGGTAAGCACAATCAAATTCCTATTTCAATACCATTACTTGATGTTAATGATGGATCACTCACAAAATTATGTGAATTTAATTGAGATATTAAGGTGTCTTCTCTACCTTTTGTTGAACTATCCAAAAAAGAAGTTGACCACTTTCATAAATTATCATAGGGTCAAGTAGACCCTCAAATCTGGTTGGATGGAGATCTCTATTTTACATGAATTTTCTTTCTCTAACCGAAAGAGTTAGAGAAAGAAAATAAAGATGTCTTACAATTAAAAGAGGTCAAATAGAGGCTAAAGAGTAGAGTAGCACATATATTTATACTGTTAATACACTAACATAGATCCATATAAACTCTGGATCTAACATGCGTCAAGAGGGATCAATTCCGTAGAGGTGCAAACCTCTCCTCAAGCTTTGCACTTTAAGAAGGTTTGCACCTTGAGGTATTTTATCCTCTCAATGCATGGTAAATCAGATTTTAGATGGAGCTATGCTGGTTTTATTTCTCCAAATGAATAGTATGGTTTATATAAGTGACTAATACCAATGAAATTATGTTAACCATATTATTAATTATTAATAATATGGTTATGCAAATCTTATTAGTTTTCGGGAAAAACTACTTTAATACTTTAACTCATGGTTGTATTTAGCTTCTTTTATTTCTTTAGTGAAGAGATATAAATTGAACATGATATTGAATATTCATCATCTGTGTCAAATCTTTGTTAGGATGTGGGGAAATTAAAAAAAGGAAAATCCTTGTGGGATGATTGGAAAGAAGAAGCTTCATTTGTGTTCTTTCCATGGTTGGTATACTAGGGCTCTCAAAGTCCCTTGTTATCCATGACCACAAAGTGTGATTTCTCTCCACACCTATCATCATCTTGATAATAGTCTCTTGTTACAACTTGAGGATTGTTTAGACCACATTGATTTATTGAAGGTGCTACTAGTGCTCAAAGAACGCCTAATTCTAGGGCATAACCCATAGTAGAAATCCTAAAAGAAATTATTTATCTACACTCTAAAAAGTCATAGAGGTTATGAGGAAGTGGTTCTAGACCATCCTTGGGTACCTTTGCATCATCACTCTAGAAAGCCATAGATGTCATGGGAAAGTGATTCTGAACCCTTCTTGGGTAGCTTTGCATCATTGAAAAGAATAGTTGGGCATGATACTCTAATCTATTGTATGGCTTAATTACTGCAAAAATTTAGTAATCATTTCCAATTTTGAAGAGTAAAATAAATATTATTGATAATATAAATGCTATATAATTGACTATTGTTTGTTTTATATATATAAAAACAAAATTGATATATAATTTCTTATGATCTTAAGAAACTTCATATATGTTTTAGTTTCTATGTGAATGTACCAAATTATGTGACAGCTCTACTATACCAAGCTGTAGAGAATCTCTTCGGTGCAAATATGAGAAATGAAATTGCCTCTTTTATCTTGTTTACAAGATAATCTCAAATATAATTGTTAACCTACAAAGTCATAATGGTTAACTTACAAAGTCTTAGTCTGAGGAACCATTTGACATTTTATACAACAGACAAATATTTATAGTTTTTTTTAATTAAAAAACTGTTTTGCAAAACAAGGAATTATTCCAAAGATTTTGGAGAAGATAAAAAAAAAATCTTATTTGCATTGAAAACTATGTACAAACACATACAAAGAACTCTTCGAATTATGGAGGAATTGCACTTATAGAGATTTATAGAGATTCACAGAAAGATCGATTTGATTTTGATCAAAATCTATAATATTGGATTTGAGAAATCCTAACTTGTTGTTAATAGAAAGTAGGCGTCAATGTGGACCGAAAGCTTCACAGAAAAAGTTGCGAAAATGATTTTTTAATGGTTATGAAAATTGAGTTTTTAAATTAAGAAAAAAATAAAAAATTATGTTAATTTTAAATTTCTATGGTAACTGCAGATACAAGAAACTGAACATAGTCTCTAGCGTCGTGTTGGGGTCTCTCAATACGGACGGCAACCCACTCTCCAAGGAATTTATCTTCTTCCGTTGCTGCTGCCGCAGATCCTGCAGGCGGAGTCTTCAACATAGGAGGCTTCAACATATAGAAAATATTACCTGCATTGCCAAGAGCGCTAAGAAAAATCATGTCACGCCACGCTGTACAATGCGAAATACTTCGACGCAGCGTCTGCAGGGTTTGTGGAAGAGAACCCACAACCTTCCAAACGTTTTCCTTGGAGTCATATTCCTTCACTCCCTGCTCCTTGTGGAACCAATAGAAGCGCCCGTCCGAAGAACCAACCGTAGATCCCAACAATGGATCCCCCACCGTCCACATATTCTGAAGAGTCGTCCAAGCGCCCGTTTTTGGATCGTAAACATCCGCACTCCGGTCCACCCCATCAGCATTGTAACCACCAAGAACGAAGAATTTGCCGTCAATGAAAGCACCTAAGCAGCTCTCCCAATCTTGGTTCATATCAGGAAGAACCTTCCACTCGTCTTCCACCACATTGTAAACTGCTGCTTGTTGCACAGCTTCTTGATCGTCGGTGTCAATTCCCCCGGCAACGTAGACGAGTCCTTCCGGGGAGACGGAGCAAGCGGAATGCATTCCAATTGGCGGCATGTCTGCGCCGCGGCTCCACCTACCAGATGAGAAATCAAAGATGAAAACGGTGTGGAGTAGCTCCCCGTTGTTGGGGTTCCCTCCACCTAACAAAACAAGTTTCCCATTCACAGAAACGCAGCGGCAATGGCGTGGAATTCCATGATGATCGCCAGGAAAGTGGGGAAGGCGAGGGAGTGTTTCCCAGGTGCCTTCCTGAGGGTTATACACAGTAATCACCCACTCTACGAGAGAGTGACCATTCAAATAATCATTATATTCCCGGATCTCCATCAAACAGATATACTGCTCAGAAAACCCAAGATTTTTCCTATCTTCATAGAAATCGGGATCCTTGACCCTGGCACGCCAGCTTTTGCAGACGGCTGCGAGGTTGTTGTGGGATGTGGAAGGCACCCTCAGCAGACATAGTCGACCTAATTCCTCTGGAAGGGCCAGAAAAGGATCCATAATCAGAAGGCACCACCCGCTGACCTAATACAAACTCATAGTATGATAATGAATCTGTTGGAGGGGAGCTCGAAGAACATGAGACTTGTGATCTAACACCATAGGCTTTGGCGTTAAATACTGAGGGCCACCCGTGAAATGCGAATATTTCCAGTCTGAGGGTCACCGTGAAATGCGAATTTTTCCAGTCTGGTCAAGCAGCCTTGAAGAGCGGAGTTAAGAATGGGTGGCGACGTTCGAGATATGATATGCTATGGTTTCAAAATAATACAGATCGCTAAACAATAAATATTATTAAAGAGCGCCGAAAAACTAAAATTATTATTTCAGTAATATTAGATTTTATCAAAATCTTGTTGGTGAAGTGGTAGTTTTATGTGATTTTTGTATTTTATTAGTTATTCATCAATTTAAGGAGTGAAGATGTCATTGTATCGCGAGCTGCTCTCCAACTATTGGGGATTGGTGAGATTGAGGAGATTCTCTCACGTTATGTTAACTATTGGGGATTGGTGAGATTGGGGAGATTTTCTCACGTTATGTTATGTTAGTAATGTTAGGGAACATAAATAAAAATATTAAAAAATTGAAAAATATAAATTACATAGACTTAAATAAAAAAATTAAACTAATATAGATTCATTATAAACTTGGATCTATCAAGTACCAAAAGAGATTCAAATGATAAAAAAATATACATCTCAAGAAACTCGATCCAGGTTTTAAATGGATCTATGATAATGTGTATCTAAAATTGAAAATCTTTAAGTGACATGTTGGAGGTGCCGTAAAGGAGATGAGTAATTGATTATTCAATCAACCTTAACTTATATTTAAGTAGACTTGATGATGAATGACAATCTTAATGAATGATTGAACATGGATCATAATGGTTAATTATGTTTGAATTGGGTTGATTATGGCATATGATCGATGACTAGATGCTTCACCATGGTTGATTGCTAGTGACCATGCTTAACAGTGTTTGACTATGCATTACTAGGGCAAATATGGATGACAATGGCTAACCATGGTTGACAATATTTGACTATGTTTTAATTATGTTTTATTATGCTTCAATATTTTTAACCATGGTTTTATATGGTCGACCATGTACACTATGGCATATCCTCGTTAACTATACATGAACATCTAACCATGGCTTTGATGGGTGACTATGGTAAACCATAGTTGACTATGGTCAAGGATGGTTAATTATGTTTGTTATCATTAACCATGTTTAAATATGATCAACTTGTTCGACCATGTGTAGCATTGGATGTTTATGGTTGACTTGTTGACTATAGTTGATCATACTGGAATATGTTTGAGTATCATTTTACCATGTTTAATGTTTCTTTGGTTGCAAATGGTTGACAACATATAACTTTCGATAATATTTTAATCCATCAATGTTTTAATTGATGACCCTCTTTTTTTGTGTAAGTCGAACCATATATTAAACAACTAAGAGAAAAGTACACATAGACTCTGTAAAATAGAATTTCAAAACAAATTTATCATTATGATATGTATACATCTCGACCAGCTAACCTTACATAACAAGAACCATAAGCCCAAAGTATTCCATCCTTGTATTACAATTGAACCCAAAGCAACAACCTTTATCCATAGCAACCCTACAACCCAATCTATACCCTACCCCAAACTATATAGATGAACTATCATTTACAAAATAGATTATTGGCCATAAAATCCAAACAGTGACACTATGCTATAAAAACCAACATTCAAGCCCACATAACATAACAACCATAAACTAGAAAAAGCCATATCCAAAGCATATAGGAAAATTAATATCCATGTTGTATGTCTAGTAAGTCCGCAAGATTGTTCTCAAGCCAATTCACAGTAGCACACCATGCTAAGCCCCGAATATTTCTAGGATCTCTAGCACTCATCAACCCTTTCGATGCCTACATGCCCATTGTTGCATTAGCTTTGCTATCCCACACATGACTCATAATTTTAGCACCCCTAGAGCCCAAACATAGCCAAAATTGGATGCCCAAGTGGTGTGTAATCACAACATTTTTTGTGCATTCAATGGGAGTCATTCCATTGAACTTTCCATAAATGAGTTGGGACTTCATCCCCCTTCTAATTAGCTTCCTGTTATGTCAATAGATGTCCTTACAACCCCTTGGTGACCCAAAACATAGCCACTTCTCTATCATTAAAAGGCCAACCTTCCCCTCATTGTACATGAGCCAGTGATTCACTGTTATAGGGAAGTAAATTCCTCCATTAGTTTCTCTTCCTCCAGTTCTGCCCAAAAATCCTTCTTCAATGCCTTTATCTCTGGGCCCTGACAGCTGACGAGACATGATTTTTGACTACCCATACAACATGGGTTGCTCGAAGTCATTCATGGGTTTCCCTTTTCTTCCCTAGCCTGCACATGGCTTCCCCCATCTTCGTTATTTCCAGAACCTCCCAAACCCACCAACACTACTTTATACTCTAGGCTGCCTCCTTCCACAATACAAAATCCAAGCATTCCGCCCAGCTGGTAATGTTGATAGGAGATTTAAACTCCACCACCCCCAGGTTAAAGATCGCACCAAGTTCCTCATTCATTGTCCCATACCCCATCCTTTATATGATATGATAACTCTATATCATGAATAAATTTCCAAGAATGTGGGACCATGCTTTTGGACTGTCACAAATTCCCTTAATATTTCCCAAAGGAGAAACACTTAAGACTTGTACTCCCTCCATACCGTGCATTCCCCTCTCAATCATCCTCTATCCCCTAGCTGTGATGTCCATAAGTACCAACCTAACAATGATGATATAATAATTCCTGCAACATGTGACGCCCATCCCAAATCACATCCCCTATTTATATCCACCTAATCAGCATGTAAGGCACCCACATTTAGGGGGGCGGTCTTAGATTGTCAAATACATGCATTGATCTACGAACTAATAATCCCTTAGGTCTTGTATCCTACCTGCCTTGAATTGGGCCCACTGTTGAACCCCTCTGTTGGCCAAGAGGTCTTCCACATAGTTCCCTTTCCTCCTCATGTGGCTTAAAGATAGACCTTGGATCTGGTTAATAGAGTCTATGAGTTTTTCTAGCCTACACTCCATGTGGCACCCCTAAAAAACATTGGTCATGGGTTGGCCATTTTGGATTCTTTTTTCCATTTCTAAGACTATTGTCGAGTCCCCTTCGGCCATGATCAGATCATACCCTTAGCTTTTGGCTTGATTTATCCCATGCAAAAAGCCTTCGACTTCCATTGAATTGTTGGTGACCCATTTGATAAAAATCCGAAAAACCCAGAACAATTTCCCATAAGAATTCTAAAATTGCCCCTGAACCCATTTGGACTTGGGTTTCCTTTTGATGCTCCATCAAAGTTTAATCAACAGAGTGGAATCCTTAGTTGATTGAGTGATTGAAAAGTGTGAGAAACCCTGCATCAAGGGCTGTATATTTTTGGATGGAAAATATTTTGGAGGGATATGTTACTGAGTTTGTTGTTGACACAATAAACTCATATAGTGAGGCGGAGCAAAAAATAATTCCAAGGACCCCTTGGAAGATACTTGTCGTCTTTAAAGACGTGGATAAAAATGCTTGTATGTGAAAAATGTATCCTACAAATGTGACAGTTGAAATCTGTGCACAGAAAGGTTGGTATATCGCAGCAAAACTCTCTGAAAAATGTCACAAACTAAGTTGAGATGTTCCCTGGAGATAGAGGAACTGAACTAGAGGGTGGTTATTTAAGAAATGGAAGAATATTTTGGTCTAGAAACCGAAGAATACTGTGACCGAAGGAGGGAGTTGAAGCATGACAAGAGAAGAAGAATACTACGAGCTTGCATCGTACTTGGACGAAGGGTCTTGCAATGAAGAAGAAGAATATCAACCGATATCCAAAGGAGAATAAGAATCAAAAGAATCAACTGAATATCTAGACACAGAAAATGGGTACGACACGCCTACAACACCGTGCACATCGCCAAAGGTAAGATCTAGATACTTATATGCAAGTGGATTTGTAAGTACAAGTAGTACTAATGCTGTGAATAGTGGAAATGGGAGTCCAACTAGTCAAAACTTTGTTCCAAACGCACCAACAGTTAGTACAATGGTTGGGACCGACATTAAGTTTTCAATATTCAATGGAAATGGGTTAGAAGACCAAGAGAAACATTGGTTTCTCTATGAATCCATATGGACTATGCAACATGTCCAATATGAGAACATAAAGAAAGCACAGATGATCATGACTCTACGAGGTCATGCGCTAGAATGGTACATTAAATTTTCTAGAGTTCCAGTAGGAGTTATGCAGAAAATGCTCGACCAGATTCAAGTGGGAATTATAGACGAGTTTAGAAAGCCAAAGTCTAAGTCGCAGTACATTACTGAGCTCAAAGAAATCAAGTAGCTAACTACAGAGTTTGTTTGGGACTTTTACTAGAGATTCAATAAATTATTGTCCAAAGTGAGTTTCCAAATGTCGAATGTACAACATAAGGAATGGTTCATTGATGCCCTATTTTCACACATTCAGATCCTATTGTTGCAACAGAAGTTTATGTCACAGAAATAAGATCTGGAAATAGAAATGAAGCTAGAATCCTTATCGATTGGAGAAACCAATGCAGGAATGATACAAATTCAGTCACAGCTGGCCAATCTTATGGTGCATCTCAAGGACATCAAGAAAGGCAAGGAAGTTTAATTAGAATTATGGTGTAAAAGATGTCGACCAGAGGGACACCATAAGGACAACTGCCCATCACTCATGAATTATGTCGCAGTAGGAGTGCCAAACCCGATAAACACCCAAGGGATTCCTTGGTGTAGAATATGTAAGACTACGGGCCATAAGTCGGAAGAATGTTTGTATTTACATAAGATTGTAAGTACACCAGCTCGTCTATACTTTAAATTTTGTAAATCAGTAGGACACGATGAGAAATAGTGCAGAGCACTTCAACTGCTGCAAGAAAATACGGTGGTTACCTAATTGATGAAGAATGATGAATAGATGCAAGTTGAACGAGCGCAACCTTAGTATTAGCTTGCTCAATATCCACCACCACAATTTCAAAAACCACAATATCCTCTGCCACAATATTAACAGAATCGGTATCCGCCACAACAACAATACACTCAGCCAAGGGAGGGTAGAAATTTTTGAGGCCGAGGACAACAACAAGGAGGAGGATGATTTGGTTGAGGAAGAGGCCAAGTCATATGTTATAATTGTGGACAGCCAGGACACTTTTCCTAAGATTTCCAAACTCTCACGAAGATGTGTACATACTGTAAAGCAATTGACCACACTATTGAACAATGTATGTAATTGATTGTGAAATGGAAGGCTCAAACTATGGGAAATCCAAACCCTACGCATAATTAGAACCCAAACCTCAACCAAAACATTTAGATGATTTCTGTTGAGATGAGATCCAAAAAATGTTGTTGTTACAAGAGGAGGTGTTGCGATGGGAGTAGACCAAAATACATAGCATGGACAACCACAGGTGCGACATGCTGCAAAAAGGAAAGTCCCATTAGACATCCAGAAGGATAAAGAAGTCTTCTTGGATGTGTGACCAGAGTTTGTTGATACCAATCAACCATCGACATCTGGACAAGTAAAGGTGATGCCCAAAATATTTGAACCATTACTCACGAAGCAACCAATGACAAAGGTTAGTAAGCTTAAAGAATTTTTCAAAAGTTGTTTAGCACTAATCCATGATAGGGAAGCTGTCACAGAATTGACAACACTCATTGAAGAAACCCCAGAAGACTTGTAACCTGAAAAGAGAGTTAACCATGTTGAGAAAAATATTAAAAATTGGTCGCAAACTGCGAAGGCCTGTGCAAATAGGAAATTATGATATGGATATATAATTTTAGATTTGGGCTTGGATGTCAACATACTAAAAAGATAGACATGGGAAAGCATGAATAAGCCATGACTAGATTGGTCTCCCATTCAGCTAAGGCTTGTGAATCAGTCAAAGGTTCTACACATTGGTAAACTGACTCAAGTGCATATTGAAGTAGAAGGCTTGAGGACATATGGATACTTTGAAGTGATCGACATTGTCAATGACACAAAGCCATATCCTACACTTTTGGTAATTTATTGGGCGATAGATAATCATACGATAATTAATTTTAAGAAAATAATCTTGTCCTTTGAAGATTCTGAAATAAGGGTGGTCGCACCAATTGACCCACTCAAAGGGCATATATATGTTGAGCTAGTGAACAATGAAGGCCAAGGAAATTACCTGGATCAACTATATAATGTCATGTCTTCAAGAGACGATTATATAAATCCAACAAATGATCAAAATCTTAGTTGGCAGAGTGTAATCTGTTGCACATATGATTTAGGAAACGCGTTAGAAAATTGGTAGAACTGACTACATGAAGTTTCCATGCAAAGATGTGCAAGAATTACAAGATCTGTGCTACTGGTAGGAGCTGAGGAAAGAGAGCTACCTGCATATGAAGCTTTATCTAACCTTGTGTTTTTTCTAGTGGAATTTGAATCAAAATATACAGAATCGCACTGACTATCCGCCTTGGAAATTTTGCTAAAAAACTACGCCCGCTAGATGGTGGGGTACACATAAACAATCTAGAAATTTTGCTAAAAAACTACGCCTGCTAGATGGTGGGGTACACATAAACAATCTATCTCTGAATGGACCCAATGTAGAAGATTGTTGGAGATTATATTTGGAGAAGAGATCAGTTATACTAGTCGTAAGTATACAGGATTGATAAATATGTTGAACATATTGAGCATTTTCGCCACAGATAATGTTAGGGGCGAAGTTTATCCCATGGGAAAATTTAAAGGGGTTATAAATATTTACTGGGCGAATATTAATATGGAAAGTTTTTTTTTTAGTTTAATACATTCGTCCAATATTTATTAACCAAATAATTAAAAAAACAAATAGCCCTTCCCTACTAATTAGGGAGAGAAAAAAAATTTGTTATCCTTTTCAAATTTACCTCAAAACCTACTTTCATCCTCGATTTCTAGAAAAATTTCTATTCAATCTTTACTTCGCCCCAATTTCTAGTAAAATTCATGTTGAATCCTTCCATCGTCCCCTATTTTTTTTATAAATGGGGACTTATAACTATTATATAGCCCTCCATATTTTGTTTAAAATGAGAATACGGTTACATTCGTTGGTCAAAATTGTGTGGAAACCTTTCTTTGCCACCATTTTTATTAATGGAGATTTTGAATAGTTATTTTTCCCTCCATATTTTATCTAAAATGAGGAATTTAACTGATATTTTTTATGTAAAGAATTCTTATATAAAAATGGTGTGGTACATAGGGTAGCTACATTGAGGATGCAAGGAAGGAAAGCAATTATTGATTTATTAAATATCAAAGTTGAAAGAGAGAGGCAAATTGATTGAGAGACCATTGGATCATCTAACTTTTTCAGACTTCTTTCATCGCAGTTATATATACAGGTCAGTAAAATGAGTTGGGGTTGATTATTTCAGACTTCTCTCATCGCAGTTATATATAGTAAATTGAGTCAGGATTACTTCTTTCATGGGAGCTATATATGTGTCACTAAATTGAGTTAGGGTTCATTATTTCATACTTCTCTCATCACAATTGTATACCCTAAATTGAGATAGCGTTGATAAAATAATGTAGATCATGTTTTCTAAATTGAGATAGCTTTGATACAATAATGTAGATCAGGTTTCTTATATAATAGAAATATATTGCACAAGGTAAGTAGTGGATGCTAAAGTTATTTTTGCAGTTTCATAATTTATGTTCAATGCACATCTTTAATAAGCTTGAGTTTTTGTTTAAAACGACCTGCTATAACTTCTTGATGGATTCATTTTCTGGTGGTAGAGATCTGCAAAGGTTTGAATTAATGAGAATAAATTTAGGTGTTGTAGGAGGTGACTTGCTTCAGGGGTTGTTGGTATGTCTATTTGCAACACATAGAAAGTTGAAGTCTCCCATATTTCAAAGGGGATACAAAAGGTACTGAATTTTATCATTATATGACCTGGTTTGACATGCATTATTTTTTGCTATAATGGGCAGACCTTAGGTATCGGGGGATTTTTGAAAAGGAAAAGCAAGATAAGAATCCCAATTTCAAGAATTAAGTAAGAATCAAAACAGATCCAAAGGCAATTGATGATAGACTTGAACTTTAGGGCATGTTTATTTTTTTCTGTTGTATTTTGAATATTTGGGTTTTATAATTAAGTAAAATGGATCCCAGGCAATTGATGATAGAAGCTTATGGTATGTTTATTTTCTCTTTTCTCTTTTGGTTTTGGTTTGATTTTTATTTGGAATGGGGTGGGGTGGGGTGGAGTGGGATGGGGTGGGGTGGGGTAGGGTGTCTACATCATAAAAAAACAATTAAACATGGATTAACCATGTAAATTCATGATGACTGCACATTCTTTGATACATTCAACTGAATTTCTAGTTTAAGGATGGACTTTCGGAACTTGGGTAGTCAGCAAGATAGTGAAGAAAAAATCTTAAAAGTTAATATACCTAAAATGTTTTGATGCCTCATCATTTCCCTCAGCTGAAAGTGTTTCTAGATGATGACTCACAGCCCTTTGAAGACAAATGTGGACGCTGTGAAGTGTGTTTGCAGACTTAGGTTAGGAATAGAACTCTCTAGTACAAAGAGATCTCCTGAGGCAAATGTTTCATTGGACGCAGAGGAAAATAAATTGCTTTTGATTTCGACAGCAAGACTTGACCTCAATCTTCAGTATCATAAACATAACTACCAGAATATAGATCTTTGTCACTAACATGGAAGATCTCTTCCAACCAATATTTATCTTTCTCAATATCAGAATCACTCTCTTAACTAAAGATATGTACAGATTCCTTTCTATTACTATTCCTGGGAGGTCTCTTTTTCTGGCGACCAGGAGAAACTGCAGTTTGATTTGGCAATTTTATTGGTGAACTAGAGTGTGGATATTCTTGGCATGCTTCGTGCTTCTTAGTAGATTTACGTTGTACACTTACTCATGTCGGTGCCATAGAGTAGACCTACGTTGTACTTGCAGAGTGCATTCGGCTTATACTTAAGACTTGACAACTCTCTTTGTATTAACACCTGTAGACAAGATATAAGGAAGAGATCCTTCAACTTCTCCAAAAAATCAACTAACAAAAGAAGAGAAGTGCAAAGGTTAAGTCGGGCTGCTAACATTCAAGAGGCTCATGAGTATAATGTCTCCCTTTTAAAAAAAGGCCTCCTTTCATCATAAGCTTAGCATAAAAGGAGAATCAAACTAAGACACCATTTCTTTTTACTCCATTCTCTCTAATTCCAAGGTGTTATAAATTTACAATTGTATGCATTATTATTATCTCAATCAGATCCATCTTAACTTAACATTAAAGTACCTATCAAATAAAATGTGTAATCTTTAAAATGGTACTATAAATTTCCATATAATCTTTTCAATTCATGGAGCTTGCTAAGTTCATTAACCTAATTCTTTTAAAAATGTTATGATATCCACTCTCCAACTTTAGAATCCCTCTCTTAGTGTAAAAGTAGTAGAATACTAAGTAGGTATTTATCATTTTCTTTATTTGATTTCAATCTATGATGGTTGACATACACTTAGTGTAAAAGTAGTAGAATACTGAGTAGGTATTTATCGTTTTCTTTATTTGATTTCAATCTATGATGGTTGACATACATGAAGTTAAAATCTATGACAAATATATAAAAAATTATTACTTGCAAATACCACAATGTATATTTGTATTGCCTTTATGCAGTATTTGTTTGTTGAATGTATAGCTTGGTAGAAGTTTGGCATATTTTAGAATGAAAATAATGGAGTAAGCTAAACTCTAGACTATTTGCACTTAAAATTTGACGAGTGTTTTAGTCAAAATTTTGTGGAAATTGTTTAAAAGTAGTTTTTAGTGATTGGAATTACATAAACTAGATGTCCCAAGGGTAATTGAATTGAGAGTCCTGAATCCATTTCTGGAAAAAAAAAGTTGAATTTTTAACACTGGAAATGTCATTTTCAACAACAAATAGTGTTACCAGATTCGGACCAAACTTACTTAGAGAAGTGCAAAAAGTGTAGAGATTAGCCAACTCCAAAAATAATCACAATATCTCGGTGGTTGTATGTTAAAGATAAGAACCGTTAACACATGTCACAAGAATTTGTTTGTAGAGTGACTCAGTCCTTCGAGAGTGAGATTCTCTTTTGGTGATGAAATCTCAAGAAAATAATGATTTCTTTCAATCAGGCGGCGCGATAACAGGTAGAGGGCTCTTGAACGTTCATTCTTTGTAAATTCATGAGCAAAATTCGCCGTGTTTGGCGGGATTGAGTGCTTTGAAAATCTCATGAACGCCAAGCCTTTGATTCTAACTTTAATCTCTTCCTCGTGTGATCCAGAGGAAATGCAATAAATGACTGTGCAGGATGTGGCACTGCACCTCCGGGATCCTTTGATCTACTACAATCTTCTTGATGACGTGGGAACAAATGCAAAGATCTGTATCCCTAATACTCTTAACATTTATTAAAAGCTCCAATAAGTTATAAATATTCAAAAGTGTCAGAGCCTGAATGATACGACGGGCTCGGGAACTTCCACGTGGGTACACACCTAATCAATTTGTTTCATTCAACATAGAAATAAAATCGATATATACAAAAGATGTTGATTTTATCGAAATTTTCAAAAAGTGAAACGGATCTCAATAGAACCAAAATTTAGAAAAACTTTATTCTCTTTATGAACTTGGCCAGTAGGGTTTAAACAACAATGTAATAATCTAATTAATATTTATAAGTACCCTTTTTCTTATTTAATTAGCCAAATCCAAATATATGATAATGATAAAGGATATGAAAAGAATAACCAAATTATGGAGAAATAAAAGAAATTTAAAGTAATCCTTTAAGTTTAATGTTATAGCAATGTTGGTCCTTTGTCATCTTTAATTAATAATCAAAATAAAGATTTCACATTACAAATTTAAGAATTGGATTTTAATATTATGATAAGACTAATAAACTTAACAATTAACACTAGTATAGAAGTGTAAAGGTCAAATATCTTTTAAAATTTTGTAACCTAAAAGATAAAATGAAATATTAATTCAAATTTGGCAAAGCGAGGGATTTAATAAGTTTGGTTAAGCTCATCGTATGTTGTGTATTGATAAAATATTATGGAACCAAAAGACCAAGTTGCCACAAACCTCCAAATCCTCATATGATTATTACTTCATCAAGCATAAGTGCAAAATTGATAATAAAAAAACAAGGATCCAAGACATGCCATCAAATTAAGTAGTGAAATCAATCGAAATCACTTATTTACAAAATTTCAAATGGGGTTCCTTAATTTTATGCAAATTTTGAAGGGGGGTTCTTGAGTTCAAGACGATTGATTACTTAGATCCCTATGCCATTAAATTAATGAGAAGCAAAGGAGGGTGCCAAAAGTTAGAGTTGCCACTTTGGACTATGAAGGAACTTAATCCACATCATATTTTATCATATTATTTAAAATGGCTTTAAGAATTTTGGTCATTTTGTACTGCACTTCTTTTTCCAAGGAAGATTGAAATTCCTTAAAACAATTACAAGGTTACCTCAAGAGAAAAGGAAGGATTAGATTTCGGCCAAGTGAGGAAGGAGATTGGTCTAGGACAACAGTTTTTGTAAAGTTAGGAACATGCAAAGGGTTTACACATGGGAGGATTCTTGGCAGAAAAATTTTGAACTCAAACCTTTCATTCAATCGAAATATGACATTTGAAGAATAATTTTGTTCAGGAATAGGGTTGGGGTTTCGATTTCCTCTTACCTAATGATAATGATGGTGGTGATTCCCTCTGAATTAATGGGCAAGGAAATCTCGATAATCCTGTCAGCATACCGTGGAAGAAATGTCCTCTGGACACTCCATGGCTCTATGTAGATTACTACTAATGGAAATTTCATGGTCTTCATCAATAATAGTTGCCTGATTGGAAGAATTGGCCCTGACTTTGTTTCTGTATGCCATGATAGCTTCTGAGTCCCATGGTTCCAGAGGAATTGTTGCAGAACGATACCTCGGATTCTGAATACCCCAATGGTGATCCTTCATACTATTACTAGAATTTTCCCTACAAGTTGAAACTACGCTGAAAGGAAAAAAATGGGAAGTAAAGTTTGTGGGATGAAGTGATAAATAGAGTATTTTTTGTGAATAATTGTTGGTATACGTTGGGATCCAACCCCACGCTCAATTAGGTATGCCCAGTTCTTTTTGTGATGGTTTAAACATATGGGTAGTTTCATAGATGGCCCACCCAATTTTGAGATTTGTTGATACTTGTGGATGTTAAAATGTTATGCAAGCTCAAAATCTTTGTTAACACTAAATCTACCCATTAAAAATTTGACCTTGTAATAGTTACTTTTAACACTAAATATACCATCAAAATTTTTGACCTTCTCATCATAGTTGCACAAAATTTACGCAAAGTTTGCTAACTTCTTGTCACTTCAAACTTTCCAATTTGGTAAGTCTTCACAAATTCTATCTTATGAAACCTAAGTGTTCAATTTAGACAAGTCCTAGTCTAATGTCCATTTATTGCCATTATTTGAATGCAAGTCTAGTCTAAATTAATATCTTTAAAATGCTAAACTATGTGTCTAAAGTTTAACATGCGACTAAGATAATTCATATCCTAAACCAAGTAGGGTTGAAAATGAAGTGACAACATATTTGAAATTATTGAATGCCAATTTTTTTCCAAATTTTTTTTCTTCATTCCAACACAATCTCTATTTTAAACACTTTATCACAGCCTACCTAATCCCACCTCATACAAGAGCTACGCCATATGTCCAAGTCGAAAAACAAGTGTCAAATTAAGCTCGCCACATCACTGTATACATAAAAGTAGTTTTGCAAGTTGAGAATAATGGTTTATAGAAACAACTCTTAGATACATGATTAGGCCCTGCAATAAACAATTAAAAATGACTAACATAAACGACTAATTCATATTCTAAAATGTTGTTATCTAGTCATATTTATATTCCCATGATTAAATTAGTCATTTTTATTTTAGTCACTTGTTACGTAGTCATATATCTTATCCCGGTTTATAGAAACAACTCTTAGATACATGATTAGGCCCTGCAATAAACAACTAAAAATTACTAACATAAACCACTAATTCATATTCTTAAATGTTGTTAGCTAGTCATATTTATAATCCTGTGACTAAATTCGTCGTTTCAGTTAGTCATTTTTATTTAGTCACTTGTTACCTAGTCATATATCTTATGTTGTGACTAAATTAGTCATTTATCTTACTCGTTTTTAGTTGGATTACTTAAAATTGCTCAATTTTAGCCATTTATCCCTTGAAAAAACTATGGTGACTAATTGTTTTAGTCACCTAGTGACTAATTCCTCATTTTGTACTAGTGTGGGATCGATTTTCAAACACCAGAATTTTGCAAATCTAGTTACCAAACAAGAAAAAATGGTTGTCTTTAAGTACTTCGTTTTTTTTCTATGGGAATAGTTAAGAGTTTTTTTTTCTCTAGGAATGGTTAAGTGCTTAGTTTTTAGATCTTGGTTACAATATGGCTCTTGGTTTTAAGATTTAGTTTTTTTTCTCTTAGTCACAAGGTGAGGAAAGGCGACAACTATTGGAAGCTTGTCCTTACATTGACAAGAGATGATTCCAAAGATGCCTGAGTTTAAGACTGATCCAAAACCAAATCTAAACTAGTAGTGTTATTGTTCATTAGTTTATTGTACTATTGCTATTTTTTATGTTCTATACATTGCAATTATTAAATCATCTCAAGGATCAACTTTAACACAATGACCATTGGATTGTTAATGTTGAAATAGATTAAATTGTGTTTTTAGTTTATTACAATACTATTGTTCTATGAATGGATATGAATGGGAGTCTGAGTTATAAAAGGACATATTCACCCCCAGAACCCCTCGGATAATGTTCCTCCCTACCATCATCATGTTGAGCATATCCTAAAAACATTGCATTCCATGAGAACATATTTTTCTATGGAACTTGGTCAAACACTTTACGTGTATCCTCCAAACACCCACATTTAGAATACATGTCTACAAGATCCACTCGGCTTTGCTTGGATATGGAGGCATCATTAAGGCCACTGCCATTTGGTATTGATATGAAAACTTGAAATACAACAAATGAAATCAACATTTGAAGAAGACTTGAACTTTGAATTAACACGCAGAGTGCCATTCCATGTGTTTTATAAAACAACAATTAAATATTCCCCATTTTTTTACAAAATTTATAATTCAGTAAAATATTCCAAGATTTTACAATATCTTATAATTTAGTGAAAGATTCACCAATATTTTACAGCATCATACAATAAAATGAAATATTCAACAAATAATTATATATAAATATTATGTTATTGATAAAATTGCCTTCAAATTTTCCTATCTATCGGGAAGATTTGCCCATTTTTTATACATATAAATTTAGGGGGTGTTGTACAGGAATAAACACCTTATAACTGAAGGTATGGGGTTACCAACATACTATTAAAACTTGCAGGCAATCAAATTTAGAGTACATAAAGGAAACAAGAAGATAGGATAGACTGACCCGATTCACGACGGTTGATCCTACCTTTGTCCTCTTCCGCTCTGCTTCTCCTCCAAAGCTTTCAGGGATGTTTCTCCTTCACCTGTAAAGAGAAAACCCTCCAAGTGCAAGCTTATACATGTATATAGGGTAGGTTATATAAACAAGATATAGAGTGCTTAATCATAAATATTCATCAAGCCACGATACATGAAAGACATTCAAAACACATTTGGAAGAAGGATTCTCTTTATTAACAATAGTGAATGAGTTAAGATTACAACCCAACGCCTGAAACAAGGACTCCTCTGCAGCCAAAGGATTCTGAGTTCCATTGCTCCAAAGACTTCTGAATAGACACCACCAGCATAAATTTGCTCTCCAAGTATGATTGATTAATACCCTCCCCAAGGCCTTTATTTATACTTAGTGAAATAAGGCAGTTTCGAGGGTTGAGGAGGTTGAGATAGTTAAGATGGTTATAGTTAAGGGCTTAACAAATCTCAAATAATCGTTATTTATTATTTTTAATGTCAAAGGAAAGCGTACACAGGTATTGATACTGGCAACCCACGTATGACATGTGAGTTGATATAAGGGAAACCCGCATACAGATCTATACGTGGGTTGCAATTATGAATACTCGCATACAGTACGCGACATGCTGTAGGAAAAGTCACGTATGTACATGGGTTGCATATAGGCAAAGGCGCGTATAGCAACTGACATATTCAAAGGTAAAAATGGCAAGCTGGATGGATAATGCATGTATTTCATAACATGCCCATCTATAGTGTTTTAGGCAACCTTCAATCCATAAATGTCCTTTTGTGCGCCAACATAGGAAATGTCGGCACTCGGATGGAGAAGTGCCATTTGGGTTGATAACAGATGCCCCCTAATCGGGGTAACTGCTTCCACTCCATGGACGAGTTGGAAGGGGGAGAAACACGTAGCAGTTTTTACGTTAGTTCGGTAGGCCCAAAGAGCAGGATATAGCATGATGTGCTAGTTAGAACGTGCTGCATCAATTGTACGTTTAAGGATAGTCTTTAAAGTCTTGTTTACAGCCTCAACCTGACCGTTTACTTGCGGATAGTACGAAGATGAATGTTCTTGTCTGAGTCCAAGCATAGTGGTCATTTCTGTCATCATGCTATTTTGAAAATGACTGCCATGGTCAATGACAATCACTTTGGGTATACCAAACCATGCTATAATCTAATTGAATACAAAGAAAGTTGTTGTTTCCCCGTCGGCTTTAAAATTAGGCATTTCCTCTGGCCATTTCATAAAATAGTCAACAACGACAATAATATATTTATGCCCCCCATGTCACGTAATTGATCCCCCATTTCATGAAGGGGCCTACCGAGACAACGGGAAACAACGGAGCGGGATGTGATCACATTTTCCTGGTGTAAAGCTGACAAGGAGGACAATGCTTCACTGCTTCCACACAATCTTTGAATATCATGGGCCAGAAATAACTGGCATGTAGTATCTTTTGGGCTATTGCTAACCCAGATAAATGACCCCCACACGCTCCACTATGGGAATCATTCAGGACAATCTCCGATTCCTCATGGGTAAGGCATTGACGCAAAATGGAATCTACCCCCCTTCGATATAATGTATCTCCTATGATGAGGTAGTTCTTAGAATGAAGGCGTAATTTACGTCCTTCCTCCCGTGAGGAAGCTGCAGGATACTTCAAAGTCTAGAGATATATAAGAATATACCCGTAACAAGGATCAGAGGTGGATATCAAGAAGATATGCTCATCTGGGAATGAGTCATCTTCAATGGCTACATCTTCTTCAGTAGGAAATTTTGCTATAAGCTCAGCAAAAACTAATGACTTTTTAGACATAGCGGATTGAAAATCCAAGTCAAACTCTTGGAGAATGACTATCCATTTGTTGAATTTTCCCCCAACAATCCATTGGGACAAAACATATTGAAATGGATTCAAATCCGCCACTACTGTTGTGGTCCTTAGTAAAATGTAGTGACGTAACCTCTTAACAGCATAGACAGCCGCTAAGGCTAATTTCTCAACATGGGAGTACCTGAGTTCAAGTCCGGCCAAAGCATGGCTAAGATAGTAAACGACATGCTCTACAAGCTTATCATCCTCTTGGACTAGCACTACCCCAATGGTCAACTCAGATGCGGCCAGATACAATATAAAATCCCTAGAATAATCTGGCGGACGTAGTAAGGGTGCCAACAACAAAGCTTTTTTTAATGCCTCAAAAGCGAGTTGTGCAGTCTAATCCCATACAAATGGCATGTCCTGTTTAAGCAGGTACATGAAACCCTTGGTAATCTTGGCATAATTAACAATAAAACGTCGAAGAAAATTAGACTTCCCTTGCAAGGTTTGAAGTTTCCTGATAGAACGACGAGGAGGCAGATTTACAATGGCCTCTACTTTTAATGGATCCACCTAGATGCCTCTATTAGAGACAATGAACCCGAGCAATATTCCTGACTTGACACAGAATACACCCTTGTGGAGATTCAAGCAGATTTTATAATATCTGCATCTCTCAAAAATCAACTGTAAGTGATCTAGATGTTGAATCCTCTTACAAGAATGTGTAGGCAGATCATCAAGGTAAGGTTCAAAAATGGCTTTAATATCATGGAAGGCAAATTTCATAGCCCATTGAAAGGTTTCCCCAGCATTTTTCAATCCAAAGGGCATTTTTTTGTATGCGAAGGTACCCCAAGGAAAAATGAAAGCAGTTTTATGTTGGTCTTTCGGTTTTATTTGAATTTGATTGTATCCAGAGAAACCATCCATAAACGAGAACACTTCACTTCCCGCATAAGCATCCATAATCTGGTCTATAAATGGCATAGGATAGTTGTCCTTAGGAAAGGATTTATTCAAATCTCTGAAGTCATTATAGATGCGTATGGTCCCTTGCTTCTTATCAACAGGAATAGGGTTGGATACCCATTCTATCAAAGCTATGGGATAAATAAAACCATCCTTCAACAGTTTTTCAACTTCGGCCTTCATAGCCACCACTTTGCGCGGGTTAACATGTCTTAACTTTTGTCGAAAAGGTTTGGCATTAGGATATGTTCAGATTTCATGTTCAACAATCGATGGATCAATGCCTGGCATCTCCTCATATGACCAGGCAAAGACATCATGGAATTCCTTAAACAAGGCAGTATAGATAGCAATCTCTTTAGGAGAGCAGTTTGCACCTATGTATATGTTTTCCATGACATCAGGATTTACAGAGATGTTAATAGGTATAGTGGTGGAAATATTTGCCATATTCCCCTCAGCAAACATTCCTTCCCTAGGTAAGGGATTGATGGGTGTATCAACATCTTTTGACAGTCTCAAATGAAACTCTTGATTTTCTATTTTGCTTAGTTCTGGAAGAAAATAGGATCAATGATCAAGATCCTCACAGATCTTACCACGTCCACTCATGGCTTCCAAAATGGCTTCATCAGAAGGTTAAACCATATCTAAACAGTCTGTAGAGTGCAAAGAGTTTTCTGCCCATGCAGGCAAATAGACTTCTTCCAGGTCCACCAAGACTATGAGAGGATCCGTAATGGGATCAACAGTGGTTTGAGTGATAGCTTGGTAAGCTACTTCCACTACCAATAAGGGCACCTCTGGTTCGTGGGGGAAAGGGAGAACCTAAGGATCAGTCCTATCAACAACCGTGGCTATGGACTTCCCCACACTAGTAGAACCAATATAGTTAACCGGGGCTGGAAGATCAAATGTGCCCATCAGTGATGCGTACATTCCAGCCCCCAAGCTTTGTGCAGCAGGTTTGACCTGATCAACCAATGGAACATCGGACTCATTAGACTCTAAACGGCCTTTTTGAGTAAAATCAAGTTGGTCAATAGTAACCAACTTTCCCTCATGTGGAAAAACCACTACACGAAAGACGGCCGACGCAATAGCAGACATAGCATAAGTCTAGTTTCTTCCCAGAAGCAAATTATAGTCCAAAGGTGCATCAATCACTTCCACCTCAGAAGACACTGCTTTCCCTTCTAGCTTAATTTCAAAATTCGATAGGATACCATTCGGATGGAAGGACCTTCCATCGAAAGCAGTAAGTAGAGTGTTTGACAGGACCAGCTCTGGGGATCCAAGAGCTTTCCAATAGGACAAGGACATAACGCATGTAGAAGCACCCTCATCAACAACTGCCCTTCCAATGGTCTTTCCACCATGGATGACATCTATTGATAAGGCTACATGTTAAGGTAGGAAAATTTTAACATCAGACAAATGAAATTTCACCATGAGACTCGATGAGTCCATGCTGCCTAAAGTTGTTAAGAGGGCATCCCACTAGGTGGGACAGCTCTATAACACTTCTAAAGCTGACATTGCACATGGGTTTTGGGCTATATCTTCAACCATGGAGTAGTTTGAAGCATCCCTAGCATTAGGGTTATGCAAGGTCTTCTGGAAGACACCTTTCAGTATCTTTGGCATAGTTTCAGTAGGCTTCTCTATTGTGAGAGGGTTAGAAGTTTCACCTACAACTTTACTCTTCTCAGAAGTCTCTTTCTCATAGTTTTTATTCGTCGTATATAACAAAGTCGAAGATCGAACCATGTTGATATAGTTTGGGTCAGGGGCATTTTGAGTGCCCCCTGCTACATTAGAAGCTGAAGCAGAGTTCTGCCCTTGGGGAAAAGGATCCTTTAGGACAGCCGGTTGTTGAGCTTTAAGCAGCTTCTGGGCTTGTTCCATAAGGGGACAAAGGTGAGTAAGGTGATCCTTGTGGCACAACTTACACGGGAACTTAACCTTCTTCTTTTATTTCTTGCCCCCATTAGCACTATTCACGAGTTTCTGCTTGTTTTGATTTCCCTCTCCTTTCTTTCCTCTCTTTTTCTTCCCACGGGGCTGCTGATTGACCTTTTGAGAGGTCCGTGCAAAAACATTTGCACTATGGGGGGAGGGGGCAGCCTTTGCTGCCTCCGTCGTAGACTGCTTGACAGACAACTGATGAAGTTGCTTAGCCAAAGACTCTATGGTGGGAGAGTTTACGGACCCAACCACACCATCGGCATGGGGTCTAGGCTTAGGCTTCTCCGCATCGTGGGTAGGCCTTGGTGCCTCAGGGATAATCTCATACAAGATCCTAGATTGTGAATAAATCAAATCCAATTGTTGGGCCCTGAGAATGGTTTCTTCTTCATTCGTCACTCCTGAGGTGGATACGTCCTTAGATATGTAGGGCAACAGGGATTTAAGGAACCACTCTAGTAAGAACTCAGGAGGGATGGTGGATTTTATAAGGCTCTTTCGCCTCCTCCACTCTTGGATATGATCCGAGATATGGGTAGCCTTGTTCTACCTAAAGGTAGATAACAAGTCCATTCTGAAATCATATCAGACCGAAAGCTGAAAGTGGTGAAGGAATGCACTAGCCAAGTCCCAGAAACTACTGAAAGTAGCAGAAGGTAACTCAATGTACCATTTTTCTGCTGTACTTGTTAAGGTTCTCTGGAACATCCTCAACCTGAATGAATCTTCATTCAGTGAATTTGAAGAACACCATAAATGAAATGTGGTGGCATGAGCCCCAGGATCTTCACCAACTTTTCCCTCGAATTTAGGGATGTCCGATGGCAATTTGGTGGGAACAGGTGGCCATGAGGGGTCATGCCTCACTGGGTCGTTCATCAACTTAGAAAAATTTGGCAAGTTTAACGTTGCCAAGAATGGAAGCTTGGGTCAAATCGGGGCACTAAAAGTGCCAATATGGGGATTAGAGGGACCTGCCCCTAAATGCACATAAGTAATGGTGGGGTTGCCCCCTACCACCGGTTGCGAAGTGGGTAGATTACTCTGAAATGGATTCCATCTGTAAGCCACAGGGTTGTGAGTGGGAGGTGCAGTATAAGAAGTTCAGGCTATCCCAATCGAAACTGGGGTCTGAAAAACAAGAGCAGGTATCCCTCTGCTAAATAACGAAAAGGGAGAGCTCGTAAACGGGGCTGAAATCAGAGTTTGAAAACTTTTCCCATAAGAGGTATTGTTTCCAAACTGCACTCCTACATAAGAAGGTGATGGGCCTACGTATGGAGTGGATGGGGGAATGTGCCACCCATTCCAAGGAAATCCTTGCACGAAAGCCGAGGATCCTACCGGACCACTCTGGGTAGTGTATGTGAAGGAGGAAGGAACAATAGGTATACTAGGAATCCCAGTAACCATATCACCAGAAGTACCTGCTAAGTTTGAGTGAACCGACGGTTGGACCACCCGACTCGTTGGAGTCAAAGGTGTAGAAGGTATACTAGATCTAGGGGCACTTACCGAGGGAGGTAGTACCCCTCCAACCAGAATGGCTAAGGTGAACACAAAAGAACTTTCTCCCACAGTAGACATAATCCTACCCACAGGGACACCTAAAATAGGTGAATCAAAAGGTCTAACCTGAATGATCACAAGATTGTTTAAATCAGTCAAGGGTGTGTTAAAATTCCTTGCAAACTTGTCAGTCTGCAAGTCTTCTATCTCAACTGTATCAAGATTAATACAATTAGCTATAAGTGATGATTCACTTGGAACTTCACTTACTCCTACTGGTTCAAATGAACTGTCCGTGTCCAATATTTGCCTTTGGGGTGGAGGTGGAGGTTCCAATGTGATGAGAAGAGGAAGGTTTTGAAACCTTCTTGACCTTCTTATAGGTTGGTCCTCCATGATTGAAAATTTAACAAATCAAACCCTAAAGCCGACTAAACACAGAAAAAACCACAGAGCACACATTATAAAAATTCATAAAGCCTCAAATAGTCAACAAGGGTGAAAGATATGATTTCCTGAAGAAAGATGAAGAACGATTACTTGGCATCCTTGAAGTGGTTCTTAGGCACAAGTGGAGGAATCACCCTACACCCTCCCATACTTACAACAAGGGTTACCTTCCAAGCCCATCCAAGGTGAACCAGAAATAGCCTTCTGGTTTACCTAGGTATGAACCCTAAATGCCAAGAGACTAAAGGCTACCTTAGCTATACCAACAGTCTGGGGGGATAGTCACAAGCCTGACTCGTATGCATGGGCAGGATAGCTGAGCCTGAAACTCTATCTAGGATAGAATCTTTAGATGCGTAAAAGTCCTAATTTACGTTTTGACAAGGAATTGGAGGGTTATCTCCTTAGTCCAATGCCTCCACACAGCCTTGTTCTTGACTCCCTTTTGAGAGGAGCTTCCCAGATACAATTGATAAAGACAAGGATTTACCTAACGAATGGTCCACTACATCTGAATTTTAAAACTTATGGGAAGTTTACACTTCCTATCCCACAAGTCTAGCCTAAGCTAGTAGGTGAAAGGCTCCTAAAAATAAAAATTACTAGTAAATTTTAATTATTGCGTTCATTTTAAAGGGCTATTTCTTACTCAGAAGGAAATGGAGTGATGAACTATGGTGTTTTTTACTCGATAAGAAATAAAAAAGTAAAGGTGTATTTTTTTCAATGCAAATTGCCACTACTAAAGAAAACTTCTTTTTCCTTTTTTAAATATAAATTGATGAACAAATGCAACGATAAAGAGAAACTAAGACTATGTTTTTGTAGTTTTTGAGATTATATTTTAAAACTGAAATGAAAACTACTTATGCAAAAGCAAATGCAAATGCTTGAAAATGTTTTTCTTTTCACTTTTTAAAATGCTCAAACACTACTATGCACCTAAAATGCACTAAGACTTGAGTATAATTGGATCAAATCAACTATATAAAATAAGCAAACTGAAGTAAACAGGTCAATAAAACCAAAAATCAACCAACAAGGGAAGACTGGGAACCCTAGCTTGTGTGGGTACAATGACAAGAAATCACTGCAAACTCACGAAGGTAAGTGACAAACCAATCACTATCAAAATATAGACTGGAAAAACATTGCCCAAAACCCTGATCACTGATTTGGACAAAACACTTCAACCTATAACCCAAACAGGCCAACCTACTTCAAAATGCAAACAGAAGACAATCCAAACAAAAGAAACCCAAGGGCTTTACAACAAAGCACAAAGTGTGGCCACCAAGGTCATCAGACTGACTGCACAGTGTTTATAAAAAGGGCCAACTAAAAAACAAGAATCATAAAAGGACAGGGACAAGCAAACTCTAGCCCAAAAATCCCTATTTCGAGGCTTGTATGTGACTGTGTATAAGGGAAACTCACGTACTGTACGCGACTGTCCTAGAGAGCAACCCGCGTATGTAGGCCTCTGTACATGACTGTGTATGAGAGCAACCCGCATACAGGTACAAAATTTTCTCAAAAAGAAGGAAAATCCACAAGGCCTTCAAACACTATGGTAAGAATGAACCAGGATAAAATACCACACACAAACTTAAGGCAAAGACTGGTCAAGGGTGACATAAATATCCTACAATAGTCTGGGCTCCCCAACGGAGTCACCAGTTCTGTTGTACAGGAATAAACACCTTATAACCGAAGTTCTGGGGTTACCAACATACTCTTAAAACTTGCAGGCAATCAACTTTAGAGTA
Organism: Pseudotsuga menziesii; assembly: GCA_001517045.1. Lineage (NCBI taxonomy): Eukaryota > Viridiplantae > Streptophyta > Pinopsida > Pinales > Pinaceae > Pseudotsuga > Pseudotsuga menziesii. The sequence continues at coordinate 208,519 of LPNX011065237.1, forward strand.
CAGAAAGGAAACAAGAAGATAGGATAGACTCAACCAATTCATGATGGTTGATACTAGCTTTGCCCTCTTCCGCTTTGCTTCTCCTCCAAAGCTTTTAGGGATGTTTCTCCTTCACCTGTAAAGAGAAAACCCTCCAAGTGCAAGCTTATACATGTATACAGGGTAGGTTAGATAAATAAGATATAGACTGCTTAATCATAAATATTCATCAAACCATGATACATGAAAGACATTCAAAACACATTTGGAAGAAGGATTCTCTTTATTAACAATAGTGAATGATTTAAGATTACAACCCAACGCCGGAAACAAGGACTCCTCTGCAACCAAAGGATTCCGAGTTCCTCTACTCCGAAGAATTCTGAATAGACATCACTAGCATAACTTTGCTCTCCAAGTATGATTAATTAATACCCTCCCCAAGGCCTTTATTTATACTTAGTGAAATAAGGCAGTTTCGAGGGTTGAGGAGGTTGAGACAGTTAAGATGGTTATAGTTAAGGGCTTAACAAATCTCAAATAATTACAATTTATTATTTTTAATGTCAAAGGAAAGCGTACGTGGGTATTGATACTGGAAACCCGCATATGACACGTGAGTTTCTCTAAGGGAAACCCGTGTACAAATCTGTACACGGGTTGCAATTATGAATACTCACGTACAGTACGCAACATGATGTAGGAAAAGTTGCGTATGTACACAGGTTGCATATAGGCAAAGGTGCATACAGCAATTGACATATTCAAAGGTAAAAATGGCAAGCTAGATGGATAATGAATGTATTTCATAACATGCCCATCTATAGTGTTTTAGGCAACCTTCAATCCATAAATGTCCTTTTGTGCACCAACATAGGAAATGTTGGCACTCGGACGGAGAAGTGCCATTTGGGTTGATAACAGGGTGGTTCTTAAAATCATCCCTTATTGTCGCACAACCTGGAAAGTGTATACGTGACAAGAATGGGTTCATTGATTCATACATACATTGGAGATGGTACCAAGGAATTGGTATACATCAATGAAGTTGTAGAGAGGAAATTTTGAGTGGGAAGAGTCAGCTACAAGATTCAACCATACATTTGAATTTGCAAGTGAACACCCAACAATTGATTTTATGCTACAGATAATGAAGGAGAATATATTTGAATAAATCCCCATCATAGCCACAAACTTCCATCAATGCAGCATGACAGACCACCATTGGATGGAATGTTACAGTGTGACGGGAGAACCAGATGATGATGACCCGCTCAATATAAACATACACGAGTCAGAAGGTATGCGTACAGTGGAAGGATTTGGCATTTTCAACGACCAATTCCTAAGTCCACTTAAGATTAAGAAAATAAATATTGGCTCTCCTGAAAATCTAAATTTTGTCAATATTGGAGATTATTGGGACGATGAGACAGTGGGGAAGATCACTAACTTGTTGCATGAATTACAGAATTTGTTCCCTGGCAAATTTTTAGAAATGAAAGGAATAGTGGGTGACCTCGGAAAAATGAAGATACCTTTGAGTCCCGATGCAAAACCGGTAAAGCAGCAACCATACAGATTAAATCCGTGATACAAAGAAAAGGTTAAGGGTGAATTGGACCGAATGCTAGAGGCAGGTGTTATAGAACCTGTCAAAGAATTGGAATGGATTAGCCCAATTGTAATACAGGACAAGAAAACCTCAAGTGAAATAAGAATTTGTGTCAACCTGAGAAAATTGAATGATGCTTGTTTTCATGATCTGTTTCCAGCTCCATTTATAAATGAGGTACTAGAGAATGTCGAAGGGAAATAGATGTACTCTTTCACTGATGGATTTTTTGGTTACCATCAGATCAGAATTGCAAAGGAGGACCGACACAAGGCTACCTTTGCGATGGAGTGTGGATGTTTCCAGTATATGGTAATTCCCTTTGGACTTAAGAATGTACTTGCGATTTTTTCTAGAATCAGAGTTGCTTCTTTAAATACTTTATACAAAAATTTCTTGAATTATACTTTGATGACTGGACAATATTTGGCCTTGTAAAAGACCATATAGAGCGCTTGGGAATGATGCTAGAATGTTGTCACCATTATCAAATTTCCATGAATTTGAAGAAATGTATCTTTCGCACACCTTTTGGAGCTCTATTGGGCCATGTGTTCTATCACGGGGAAATTTTGGTTGATCTAGCCAAAGTTGCAATCATCCTTGACCTACCACCACCTACTACAATTAAATAGTTAAGAGAAACATTAGTACATATGGGATACTACAGGAATTTTATCAAAGGATATCCGGAGGTGACTGCTCCGATGGAAAAACTGTTCAAAAAAGATACTAAGTTTCAATGGATAGAATATTTTCAAGAGAGTCTAGATAAGCTGAAGAAAAAGATGGATACTGCGCTTGGGAAAAATAGTTCCATGTTCATGTCGACGCATAGTCTGTTTTGTTCAGTGTGGCACTGATGCACCCTAGTGAAGGATCGATTGATCACCCCATTTTCTTCGCTAGCATGAAGTTATCAACTGCAGAAAAGAATTATACCATGATAGAGAGAGAAGGGCTGGAGATGGTATATGCGCTGCATAAATTTAGACATTATTTAATGGGAGGACATTTTAAGATGTATAGCGACCATTATTCATTGAAATACTTGGCTAATAAGCCAGTGTTGGGGGGGAATATCTTTTGGTGGTTTCTCCTCCTCCAGGAATTTGATTTTGAGATAATTTTTAAACCCAGTCGATTAAATTTGGGACCAGACCATCTTTCAAGGATTGAAAGTGGAGAAGAACCTACTAGTCTAGAAGATAATCTTCTTGATGTGAAATTGTTTTCTATAACCATGTTTGGTTATTAGTATAAAGATATCCTACATTTTCTGAGTACGGGTTATGCGCTAACTGAATTTACCACTGCGTAGAATAAGTATTTGGTGGTGTGAGTTGCATATTTCCAGTTGATTACTAGACACTTGTATAAAAGGGGTCCTAATTAGATACTTCAACATTGCGTTTTGGAGCACGATCGCCCGATGATATTAAATTAAGCACATGCTAGTGTCACAGGAGGCCACTATGCAGGAAAATCTATGGTGCACAATATTTTGCAAGCAGGATTATGGTGGCCCACCATGCATCCAAACACTCGATATTATTGTCACAACTGTGATGTCTGTCAAAGAAATGGGAATCCTTCTCGAAGAGATGAAATTCCATTGGCACTGTAGATAACATTACAACTATTTGATAAATGGCATGTCAATTTTGTAGGACCTATTAGTCTAGCAGGGAAGTGCATAGGAGCACGATATATTATCACTGCAACTAATTACCTGACCAGATGGGAAGAAGAAATGCCAGTAAAGGACTGTACTGCTGCGACTATTGCAAAGTTTTTATTTGAAAATGTTGTGGCAAGGTTCGGTTGCCCAAATATTTTAATCAATGATCAAGGTACGCATTTTGTTAACCAATTGATTAAAGAAATGACTGAGGAATTTCATATACATCATAGAAGGACCACACCATATCATCAACAATAAAATGGAGTTTTCAAAGCATTCAATAAGATTCTGGAAAACACATTGACAAAGGTTTGCAATGCACGAAGAGAGGACTGGGACCAGAATATTTCTGCAGTATTATGGGCATATCGGACGATGTGTAAGGAGTTGACAAGTGAGACTCCATTTCATTTGGTGTATGGGAAAGAATTTTTTGTGATCATTGAAATGAAATATGTTAATGTTGTAGAAGATAGGTTACTTCAACTAGTACAGTTGGAAGAAGAATGTTTTGTTGCAAGATTTTACCAAAACGTAGCAAAGAAAAGACAAAAGGTATGACATTATAAACAGATTAAGAGCAAGTAGTTTGAAGTTGGGGGTCTTGTTCTTATGTATGAAAAAAAAAATTCAAGCATCCAATAAAGTTGAAAACACATTGGTTAGGACCATACATTGTCAAAGAAATCACTAATGGAGGAGTAGTGAAGCTAGAAAAATTAGATGGGACAGAGATTAGAGGACTCGTCAATGGGAGTCAATTGAAACCATATTTTGATATCTGCGACTTGGTCGGATAAAAAAAAGAAAAAAAGAGATATGGTCGCAAAATTCTAGTCTACCGCAACAAGAAGTGAAGTTTTGCAGACTTGGCGTCTAGAAAAGGTCAAAATTTTGAGAAAAGACACTTGGTCCTTGGAAAGAAAGGAACCTTGTTGAAGGCATAAAACAGGTCGCAAGGACTATGCCACTGCTTTAAGAAATTTGCTTTATCAAAGATAAAAATCAAGTCGCAAAGAGGTGCGACGCATGTGAATGAGATACATGAACCGCGAATATGACATGCTAAATGTCATTAATTTGAAAAATTTGAGAAAATATGGCGGCGTGATTTTTGGTTACATCCATCTTTATGGAAATAACTACCATTTGAAGTGACAATTAATTGGTGGAATTAATAAAATGGTTGTTAATGAATTGGATGGTACGCCCATGTGCCTGAAAGGATGGATTCCTTTCTGATTAATTGCTCACACATGAGAAGAACAACTAGGGAAAATTGTTGCATGCTATCAGACTTCATGCCCAAGACTCCTTTCATTCTGCTTGCAAGTGAGAAGAGTTATTATTGTCTGCAACCTTGAGATCCGAAGCGATTTGTTCATATCATGGTAATTTCAATCTCCAGCACAAGTACAATTGATTTTTATCCTACATCACCCATGATAGTCATGGAGGATACTGTTGTTTATGTCCCTCCAGCTGCTAAACATACTGCACTAGATGCTACACAGACTGCTCCAGTAGTGGAGCTGAACCATGTTAGGCCATCTGGAAAATTACATGTAGACATACCAGGACCGTCTGAAACTACATGGGGCAAGCACACTGGTAACCAAACGAGGAAGGAAAGAGCATCGACACCCCCAATGCCACTCCCACCAGAGGATGAATATTTAGAGACAAGAAACTTTTTTCCACCTTACATTCTACCCAGATGAAGTAGGGCACCAAAAGTCAAAACACCAAAGCAAATAGCGGCCACACTTATAGCACCATTGGTGCCAAATGGATTGAAGGTGCTGATGGATATCATGTCGAACTTATGAAATCTATATTTTGCTGACCATGACACAAATGAGAACAAAGAACTAGACTACCAAAACTATATGGATATTGTGCAGGACACATCATATGTTCCCAAGTGATTTGTCTCAAAGCAGTGGGCTAGAGGATTGGAATGGTATGGCATATTGTCATTGTTATATATGCCACCATTTGGCTACAACATACCAATAGACACATGTGTTAAGAAATTTTTGATATTATTTCATGGTGGGTTATTGTGGCTTGGAAATCCTATACCTACAGATGTTGAACTTATTGCAATCACCACAGTCCTACCATTCACAGGAATGGACCCAATGCCACTTCTTAGAGAAGGATAAAGAAGTGATGATAGCTACACAGATGAAGGAGAAGTATGACGTGGTAAGAGATAACAGAGGATTTTAGACTGCCTCCATTAATGATTATACCATTTTCTTTGTTGCGAAGGTGTTGGACTCGAAGTTACTATGCAAGATGCATCCAAACCAATGCACTGCAAGAGAAAGTACGTTGGATGAACTTTATGCAGAGGGAGTTCAGATCAATTAGTGTCATCCCTTGCTGAATGAACTATTACAAGATTCCATTGAGATGCAGGAGGAGGGTAGGTAATTTCACTACTCCTGGATGTTAATTTTAATTTAATTTATTGCATGGTCCGACCCACCGAACTACCAAGGGGTAGATTTGTAAGTGAAATGCAGAGGAGCAAGATAACATAACCTTTGATTGGACAAGGATAAAAAGGTACGACAAACATAAAATAAACTTGAATTTTTTATGCATGGGGAGCATATAACGCACTAGGTAAGGAACATGTGTAGGTTGGATGAAGTCATTATTAAGCAGTTTGGTCAAGTGGTTAGATTTGAGATTGGATCACACCATATCAACATGTAGTCACGCCAGGACCAACATCGTCAATGCTTTCCGATGAAATTTATAATATCAAAGGAAGAGGTTTAAGAAATTGTTGATGAAGGGATGACATAATGGCGTGTTCTGGTTCCAGAATATCAACTGCGGAAAGAGGAAGAACAACTGCAAAAAGAGGACCCACCGCCACCAAATGACAAGAATGAAGAAGAAAATCTGTTAGAGGATTTGGACTCAATAGAGAGTCGTTCGAATTAAATCCGACAGACCCAGAAATAGAAAAGAAATGGAAAGAACCTCATATGGAACATGCAGAGTCTAGAAGGAAGAAGAAGAAGATGAAGGTTGATAAAAGTGAAATACCATAATCCTGGACAATGAAGACGTGAAACTGATGACTGAGGCAATAACTAAAGTTGCGCATGCAAGCTTCAAAACCATAAAAGAGCGACAAGAAGAGATTTTCGGTATGGTTACTGATTTTCTGAAAGTTTTGTGTAAGGTGGTTGAATATGTTAAAGTTGTGGTAAACTGTTAAGCCCCAAACACTGATTCACAGGATCCAAAGAGGTTTTAGAAGTACCACCAACGGGAATAGCAGATCCATTTCCGCTAACAAGAAAAACGTATCAGGAGGAGTTCCTGATTTATGAATTCTAGAGTTTAATGATGTTTCTAGGGGTATATGCCGAAAATTGATAAACTTCTCATTCATGGAAATGATTGAAGTGTATGCAATGCAGAGTGATACAATTATGGAGATAAAAGTGTGATAAGGTGTGCTAGTTAAGCAGTATAAGGCCACAAACAAAAGTGTTAAGTAGATGAAACTAGTAGTACAGAGGTTGAGCTGTCGAAAAAGAAATGGGAATAAAATCATTAGAGGATTGACAAGGAAGTAGATCTGGCCTGTACAAATTTCACACAGGAGGGAATAACAGAGGAAATGGGGCCAGAAGCCAAGTTCATTCGACTTGGAGAAATAGAATAAGACCTTCGAAGGAAATTCATAGAGCTGGAGGCAAAGGTAAGACCAAGAACACCCCCTAAGGTGTTGGAAGAACAAAGTCAAGTAGCAATCAAAGCTGCAAAGAATATAGAAAACAAAGAAGCATTATGTGCCAATGCTATCAACCAAGTATCCCAGGATTGGGAAGTGCTCATAGATGATGCAAAGTTAGAAAAAATCACAGAAGAGTTGTACACGGTTGAAACATATGTGAAACAGATGAAAAACGCAAAGAAGAAATTTCCCTTAGCAGAAAAAATAGTTAAGGAAAGAGAGATGAATAAATTGCACCTGTAGGTTAACATGTTGCGTACACAACAACATGAAATAACAACAAATGTAGTAGAGTTAGAGGCCGAAGCTGAAAGAGTCACATACACCATTCATCCTATTCATCAAAATGTGTGAGAAGTAGTTGCATCAGTAAAGAAGGTAATGCCAAAACATGTCAATTCTGACCTTGTGGAGCAATTACAAAAGACAGAGGAAGAAGTGTGGTTGGAAGTAGAGAAAGTAGCAAAAATCTTGGAATATTTTTACACCAAAGTCGACAGAACTAAAGAAATGGAGGAATAGCTTCGAGTGGCTTGGGACGAGCCACACATGAGTTTTTGGGGCTTGTTGATCGTAGGGAAAGGAAAGAAGGATTCACTTAGAATTATTCATAAGTATGGAGAAGAGATAAGGCAAAAGAAGAGAAATAAGTTGTGATAGAGGAAGAAACAAGAAGAAAGAAGAAGGAGAATTAGAGAAAGGAGGTGTGGCATAGGCAAATAAAGAAGGATTAAGGAAATAGACAATTCAATAGGAAACTATGGAAGCTGCAATAGAAGTAATATTTGCGATAGAAGGAAAGGACATGACAAAGAAATAATGTGGCATAGTGGATCCATGGCATGCGGTGACGCAATTGTTAGAAAGTGACATGTCAGAAGGATCATGGGTACGAGATCATCTAAATTTGGCGAAAGTCACACATATGAAGGTATCTTTGTAATCCAGGAAGTTAGTGTGTTGACACAAACCCAGTCGATAGGGGTCCACTCTTTGTCAACACCCAAATCACTGCAATCTCCCTAAGCACCGACCCATATAAGTTTTACCCTGTCTGGAAACACCCATAGAGAGGATGAAGTATCACCTGAGATGTTTGAGGGAGAGCTATCGAAACCAAGTTTCTGTAGTATGAAGGAGGACCATGTGTCTCGTTATCAACTTAGCATGACATTATTCAGTAGTTCTAATCATTCAACTTATGCGTTAATAGAACCACATCATCATTCAACAGATCGCATTATCATACAGGAAATGTAGTAAAACATTGATGCACAAACAAATCTAACGGAATAACATTATTTAAAGAAAAGAATTATCACATCATTTACAAATCCATGTTGTAGATCCACATTGCATTCATGTTTGAGTCATAGAAGATAGTAAAACAAGAAAATAGAAAAAGACACAATGATTCTTCTCAATGTTCGTAATGTCATATTAGCCTTGACATCAAAATATAGATTCTCCAAAATAGTTCTTTAGTACATAGATCAACAGATCTCAATTCATGCACAGATCTTACTTAACATGTGTATCAACCTCAGACAATCAATTGATATTCAAACAGTCACAATCCTAGATCTACTTATAGGGTTGCGCCTTTACATTGGTGGTCCACTTAACCAACTTCTTAACTACCTCTTAATAGTTTCTACAAAATAGTGACCACTATCCACAAAATGTGGGTCCAAAATGACCAAAATATATAAAATATTATATTTCCATCTTACGCACCGTTTTCCACCTTGCGTGATATCTTTGACCTTGTGAAACATCCATGATGCTGTGCAACTAACTTATCCCAAATGTGCCTGCCAAGAAGACCCCAACACAATCTTTTGGCTCTCCCTCGAGCCACATCAGCAGACATGGTGTATTCAATGATCTTTAGATTGAATTCCTCGTATTGCTGAGCGATATCCTTCAACTGTTCTTTGACCTTCTAAGAAATATGTTGGCTTCCTATTAAATCATGTGCTAATGGATGCTTAACCATCTTATCAACAATCTCCTTTTTTCCTTCATGAAATGCCTGTAGAACAGAAACTGCCTTAACAGAAATTTGTGTGCATATATCTCAAAGCTTGTCTGACTGCGTACTGCACTTCCGCTGATGCTCCTATTCCTTTACAACGCTTTGCTACAACTCCTTCAACTCCGTAGACTTGGTGATATGAATGATTGGTGGCATTGTTCTCAGTGATGTCTTCATTGCCTCTAGCTGCCCCACTACCTCCTGCAACTACTTGGTCAATTGCTCTAATTTCTTGTCCTGGACTATGCTACCCCAAAATTGTGTAGTCGCTTCAATTACCTTGTTCGCTTCCTGCTCCATCTCCTCTAGTTGTGTTGCCACATCCTCCATGTCGGTTTTCCTCTCTATGACTTGTTCTGGTGGTGTGTCTGGATGTACCAGAGCATTCAAAATATTATTGTCGTGCTCTAGTTGCACAATTACTGTCCCAAGCCACTACACTTTGGCTTCTGCATCCTCATCCGTAGCAGCTTCTAGCACTCATTCATAGACTTTAGAAATTACATTTTCTAACTACAACCAAAGGTCCCATAGTTGCGTATTTTCGACCACCTGTCCATCTTGTTCCTTTTTCAACTCCTCAATTTCCTTGGTGCTCTTGGCCCTCAACTCCTCTTGTTTATGTTTCAATTATTTGACATCTCTCTGTTCTTATGCCTCTTTCTCTTATGATCACAAGAACTGACCGCTGATACTTTTTTCTATGTCTACTAATCTTGATTGGCGACCCTCTATATATGCACTGACATTTGTGTGGACAACGCATTGATGTCAATGGAAAAATATTTGAACTGTTGTAGGGAGGCATTGAGATCCTCGTTGTTGATCTCAATCGTAGTAGGTGCAGTTTTTACATTCCAAACACGCATCTCAGTGCTGATTGAGACAAAGTCCTGCATAGTCGCTACCTTTCGTGCCTTCTTCAATACTACATCAAATAAAGAATCAAGTCAATTTTTGACCTCGCTAAATCCTTATGTTGCTTGTTTCTTCATTTCTTCCACTTTCACATCCATCTCAGTTGTAATTTCCTTAATGAGCCATTTCAACTGTGCCTCAATCCTTGGTGATGCAATACTTGTTGCACCCTGCTCCTGGCATTTCTTCATCCTTAATTCTTGAAATGTGCATACTCCTTCCAAGTCACTGGTTGTCCATGACTTGGGAGGACCATGTGTCTCGTTATCAACTTAGCATGACATTATTCAGCAGTTCTAATCATTCAACTTATGCCTTAATAGAACCACATCATCATTCAACAGATCGCATTATCATACAGGAAATGTAGTAAAACATTGATGCACAAACAAATCTAACGGAATAACATTATTTAAAGAAAAGAATTATCGCATCATTTACAAATCCATGTTGTAGATCCACATTGCATTCATGTTTGAGTTATAGAAGATAGTAAAACAAGAAAATAGAAAAAGACACAATGATTCTTCTCAACGTTCATCATGTCATATTAGCCTTCACATCAAAATATGGATTCTCCAAAATAGTTCTTTAGTACATAGATCAACAGATCTCAATTCATGCACAGATCTTACTTAACATGTGTATCAACCTCAGACAATCAATTGATATTCAAACAGTCACAATACTAGATCTACTTATAGGGTTGCACCTTTACATTGGTGGTCCACTTAACCAACTTCTTAACTACCTCTTAATAGTTTCTACAAAATAGTGACCACTATCCACAAAATGCGGGTCCAAAATGACCAAAATATATAAAATATTATATTTCCATCTTGCGCACTGTTTTCCACCTTGCGTGATATCTTTGACCTTGTGAAACATCCATGATGTTGTGCAACTAACTTATCCCAAATGTGCCTGCCAAGAAGACCCCAACACAATCTTCTGGCTCTCCCTCGAGCCACGTCAGCTAGACATGGTGTATTCAATGATCTTTAGATTGAATTCCTCATATTGCTGAGTGATATCCTTCACCTGTTCTTTGACCTTCTAAGAAATATGTTGGCTTCCTATTAAATCATGCGCTAATGGATGCTTAACCATCTTATCAACAATCTCCTTTTTTCCTTCGTGAAATGCCTGTAGAACAGAAACTGCCTTAACAAAAATTTGCGTGCCAATATCTCAAAGCTTGTCTGACTGTGTACTATGCTTCCGTTGATGCTCCTATTCCTTTACAATGCTCTGCTGCAACTCCTTCAACTCCGTAGACTTGGTGATATGAATGATTGGTGGCATTGTTCTCAGTGATGTCTTCATTGCCTCTAGCTGCCCCACTACCTCCTGCAACTACTTGGTCAATTGCTCTGATTTCTCGTCCTGGACTACACTACCCCAAAATTGCGTAGTCACTTCAATTGCCTTGTTCGCTTCCTACTCCATCTCCTCTAGTTGTGTCACCACATCCTCCATGGCGGTTTTCCTCTCTATGACTTATTCTGGTGGTGTTTCTGGATGTACCAGAGCATTCAAAATATTATTGTCGTGCTCTAGTTGTGCAATTACTGTCCCAAGCCGCTGCACTTTGGCTTCTGCATCCTCATCCGTAGTAGCTTCTAGCACTCATTCATAGACTTTAGAAATTACATTTTCTAACTACAACCAAAGGTCCCATAGTTGCGTCTTTTCGACCACCTGTCCGTCTTGTTCCTTTTTCAACTCCTCAATTTCCTTGGTGCTCTTGGCCCTCAACTCCTCTTGTTTATGTTTCAATTCTTTGACCTCTCTCTGTGCTTCTGCCTCTTTCTCTTGTGATCGCAAGAATTGACCGCTGATACTTTTTTCTATGTCTGCTAATATTGATTGGCGACCCTCTGTATATGCACTGACATTTGTGTGGACAACGCGTTGATGTCAATGGAAAAATATTTGAACTTCTGTAGGGAGGCATTGAGATCCTTGTTGTTGTTCTCAATCGTAGTAGGTGCAGTTTTTACATTCCAAACACGCATCTCAGTGCTGATTGAGACAAAGTCCTGCATAGTCGCTACCTTTCGTGCCTTCTTCAATACTACATCAAATAAAGAATCAAGTCAATTTTTGACCTCGCTAAATCCTTATGTTGCTTGTTTCTTCATCTCTTCCGCTTTCACATCCATTTCAGTTGTAATCGCCTTAATGATCCATTTCAACTGTGCCTCCATCCATGGTGATGCAATACTTGTTGCACCCTACTCCTGGCATTTCTTCATCCTTAATTCTTGAAATGTGCATACTCCTTCCAAGTCACTGGTTTTTCGTGACAACTCTGCATCGGAATCATGGTGACTCAACTAGTCAGGGTCAGGTACGGGATCAAGTGGTGGATCCACCAATGGACCTGTCGATACTTCTTCCAAGATGACCGATTCTCACCATGTTGTGGTCCAATCATCAACAATTGTCTCCAACTCCACATCAGACAAATTCTAAGTTGTTGGAAACCATTGCTTCTATGGGTCTCACTATGCCTACACATGAATTGTGTGTGGGGCAATTGTGAACTGAGAAACCCACTGAAACTTTGTCATAGCCTCCTCAGACAGTCACAAAACTTTCATAGCTGCAACCTGCAATGCTTCCCAATAGATCCAAAACTTAATAGCACATTTCTTTATTCTGTCGGTTTCCTTTACCTATCAGATATTATGGTAGTGTGGTCCCTTGTAGACTTTTACTGCATCCATGTCCATGCCTTGATAGTCATCTGTCTCCATCCAAGCTACAAGCACAATTAAAATAAGTAAACAACTGTATGCAAATGCCCTCTGCCCTGCCTGAATTGCCACTACATCCTCTGTTAACTGGTTCATTAAAAATAGCGACCAATTCATTTGTACTCCTTCTGCAGACTGCCCTATGCATGCAATAACCCATGAAGGGTAGGATTGTTCATCCACACAATCTTAGTAGCCAAAATTCATGCTCCAATGTGGACATCTGAATCATTGATGCTTTCAACACGGTATGCCCATCCATCCCACTGCAACCCATATCTTTTCTTTAACCTCTCCGCAAGCCTCTTGTCGTTATCCCTTCCTCTAAAATACTGCGAGGGGTTTGACCCATCCTTAGGCAGCCCCGTGACCTTTGAAATCATTACTACCATGACTACAACTGGTTTGTTCAGACAGAAAATCCCGCCATGAAAACAAGCCAAAATATTCTTTACACAGGAATTTGCCTCATTCAACCACCCAAAATGTGGCATGTTGATTAATCCCAATAGTCCTACTTTGTCCAAGCCACGTGCCCAATCTTGTGGAATGTGTAATATTGGGCCTCCTCCAACCACTACCATAGGTTCATAGGGTTCCTCTATCACTGCTGTTGATGCAAGAAAATCATGATCATCATACTTCATTGCCATCAGTGCTGGCACGATATCCGTAGTGCATGCCACACCTTGTGGTATCGCCAGCATCTTCACCGGGTATTTCTGGTTCTTGGTCATTTTCTTTGGTTTCGCGCCAGGCCACGTAGGAGGAAGATACATAGGGATATCCACAATGGACACCCCTATGCAGGCTGTCGAATCCAAATCCCTTGAACTTGAATGACCCGCATGAGTAGGTGCCTCCTCCTGTTCCCGCACAGACGTTCTAGTTTGCCGCTTCTTCAGTACTAGTGAGATGGGCAGATGTGTCCATTGCTTCTTCTTCAAAATGGAAGAGGATCCAATCAGAATATTGGTGACTTCCTCTTCAATGGTGACTCCGATGAATAATAAATCCCTCTCACTATAAATCTCAACTATTACTTTCTCCCTTTGCATTCTCCGCAAGTTTGCAACTCTCTGCAACTGTCCCAAATATTTTCCTAACTCACCCAATCACCGCAAATTAACCGATGCAACTCAACATGACTCTACAACTCAACAACACAGCTCAACACAACTCTGCAACTCAACAACTCAACTCTGCGACAATTCTACAACTCTGTCAACTCTCAGTCTTACACAATGATGAATGCCGGTCGCATTTGAACCCTTCTTATAGTACCAAGTCGATTGAATCTTAATCATGACCAAATCATCTTTAAACATTTCGACCAAATCATGCATTAATCACCTAAATTCGTTGACGATCATGTCAATCCAACAGTTGGGTCAGCCATAAATATGCATCGCTTCAACAAGAGCCGCTAGCTAACTGCTTTAACTGTCTTCATTTATTACTTATTTGACAATGTCGCAGACCTACAATTGTCGCGTCATGTCTTCCTAACTGCCTACTTACACATCTGCATCCTCCTATTGCACCATCCTCCTAATATAGCATGCGGAAAAAAAAAATTCCGCACAGTGCCTCAAGTATCATGTGGTTGTGGGCCCGTCCTATAGGTCTTTATCCTCCTACCGTTCACTAATTTTGACAGCATTGCTCCATCTAACTGCTACAGCTGAGTTGCACCTTATGAAGTAATGGAATTAATGAGATATGGACCTAGCCAATGCATCTACAACTTACCTGGATGCTTCATGAACTTGTTGCCATACAATAGCACCAAGTCTCCTTGCTGAAATTATTTGTTCTTGATATGCCAATCATACCAAGCCTTTTTTATGTCCTTTCCAATGCACTGGAAAAAACCTGTGACAAAGTGGTCTTTCTCGAAAAGTACCAACTACTCCAATCATTCTTCTAATGATTCTTCATCATCCATGCCTAGTGTTTCTACTATGCATAAACATGGAACAATGTACTCCATAGGCATGACTCCTCTTTCCCATACACCCGTTTGAACAGTGTCTGTGATGTCAATCTTTTGCAAGTGGTGCGGTATTCCCATGAGACTACTGGAATCTTCAAATCCTAGTCATCACGGTTTGTGTTACACACCTTTGTAAGTGCATGCTCCAACACCTTGTTGAATGGATCCACTATCCCATTTTCTTGTGGCTGATACATAGTACTCTTCTTTTGTTGTATCTAAAGCTCCTCAGTCAATGCCCTGACTGTACGATTGATGAAGTGAATCCCCTAATCACTCATCAATATCCTTGGACATCTGTACCAAGTAACAATTTTTCCAAACAAGAACCTCGCTGATGTCATAGCGATGCAATCTACCACAGGTGTGACCTCCGCCCATCGTGTCAAATAATCTGTCGTTGTAATGATGTACCATGCACTAGTTCTCTTCCAAGGTGGGTTTTTTAGTCCCACAAAGTCCATAACCCATTTATCAAATGGTTTCAATTTCACCTAAGGTACCAATGGCATCTCATCCCTCCTCGATGGTTTTCCAGTTCTTTGACAGACATCGCAACTTCGTGCATAATCTATCGAATCATTATGAAGAGTGGGCCACCAAAGTCCTGCGTAGAGCACCTTCATGGTCGTAGTGTGACTTCCATAGTGTCCACCGCCAACTCCCGCATGTGCCTCTGCTAAAATATTACCTTTCTCATGTGGTAGGACACATCGTCGTAAGATCTCATCTGGTCCTAGTTTGTATAGTTGTCCAGCGATTAGCTGGAAATTCGCGGCCTTGATGACCAAGTTCTTCTTCTAACTTGTATGAAGCTCTTCTGGTGCTACTCCCATCACCAAAAACTGAATTATTTATTCATAGTAGTCATCAACCATGTCAATTTTGAACAGCTGCACATCAGGAAACCCATATTCAAATTTTTTTGGTTCCTCACCTGTCTCAATTTGCGATAAGTGATCAAGGCCAGCGTTCAAGTGACCCGACTTAACAATTATCTCAAAATAAAACTCCTGAAAGAGAAGTAGCTAGCGACATATCTTCCTCCCCCAACACAAGCTTATTTACCATGTATTTCAAAGAAGAATGGTTCGTGAACATCTTGGAATGACTGTCTAGTAGGTAATTCCTAAACTTCTATAGTGAATATACCATTACCAGACCTTCCCTCTCTGTGGTTGTGTATTTTTTCTCTGCAGACGACAACTTTCGACTAGTGAAAGGGATCGGTTGATCTAGATCTCCCTCTCTTGAATGTGCCAACACCAATCCCAATGAAACTGACGATGCATCCACATGGACATGGACTTATTTATTCCCATAAGGAAAAACTAGTATAGGTGCAAAATGCATCTTCTCCTTTAGTGTCTCAAAACTGTACTGACACTCCCGAATCCATATAAATACCGAATCCTTCTTCAGTAACCACTCCATAGGATTTGTAATTGCAGCATAACCCCGAATGAACTTGCGGTAATATCCTGTGTTCCCCAGCATCTCTCTCGACTGCTTCACATTTGTAGAGGGTGGCAAGCTCAAAATCAACGTAATCTTTGCAGGATCAACCAATATTCCTTTCTTGCAAACAATGTGTCCCAAGAAAATCCCAAATAGTGCACACAAAATACAATTCTCCGAGTTCAGCGTGATCTGATGTTGTCGACATCGCTCTAGCATCAGTCGTAGGTTCGCCAATTGATCTCTGATCAATCCATATAATGTCTAGTCATCCATGTAAACTTGCAGAAACTTTTGAATAAAATCCTTGAATGTGGTGAAAACAACCCTGGAAAATATCGCAGGTGCATTCTTCAGCCCAAACGACTACACAGTGTACTGAAAACAACTCCATTCAGTAACAAATGTGGTCTTATGGAAATCCTCCTTTGCAATCCTAATATGGTGATAGACAGAAAATTTATTTGTGAATGAATACATTTATTGACCACCTACTCCTTCTAGCACCTCATCAGTGAATGGTGTTGTAAATGGATCATGCATGCATACATGATTTAATTTTCTAAGGTCGACACAAATCCGAACCTCACCCATCTTCTTATCTTGGACCACCATAGGACTGATCTATTCTTATTCTTCAACCGGATCAATTATCCTAGCATCTAGCATTCTGTCAAGCTCATCTTTGACTCTCTCATTGTATCATCGATTCAATCGATACGACCTCTTCCTTACTAGTTTCTCATCTAGTTTTAGCGGGATCTTCATTTATCCTAAATCTCCCAGTATTCCCTTCATCTCATAAAACTTCGCAGGGAACAAATCTTGGAATTCGTGCAGCACATCTGTGATATTTGCCATGGTCTCTTCATCCTAATAGTCCCCAACATTCATAAACTTTGGGTTCTCCTCCGTCCCAATGTTGACCTTCCTGATCTTTAATGGTTGATTGATCAGATCCATCAGTATCTTAGGTGTTGTGACATCCCGACTCCCCTTCGTCTCTGGAATATTGATATTTTGTGAATTGTCACCATCCTCGGTTTCTCCAGTCACATTATAACATTCCATCATTGAATACATCAAACAATGCGCATGCATATCCACAGGGTATGAAATTGGTACTACCTTTAGAACAACGTCACAGATGAGCTACAACACATTATGAATATATGGATTGGTATCCGTGAAGCTGAAGGTGTGAGTGAAGCAAACCATCAATTCCTCCTAGGTAGTGATCTCTCTGCGCAACTTAGTTGATACATACCAAGATCGCGAAATTTCATCCAACATGTGGACAAAAGAATTGACCCACACATCTTTTGGACGTGATTCCCACAATGTTTGACACTTAATCAGATGATCACTAGGGATATTCCACCAATCGTACCTTCCAGTGTGGTACACTTTTGCATTGGCAAAGTGAACTGTCATCAATATTCGACACTGCGACCATCCAATGATTGAATTCTTATGGGTCTCCCACCAACATGTTGGAGTATCCTTCAATGCTTCATCCAATGCTAGCAACTGCTATGGTTCTGATACCTTATCTTAAAATTCCAATAGAAATCCAGACAACTCGGGAAGTCCTTCATATATTGGTAATTCAATAGTCTCAGTCGCCACATGAAACAATGACTAAATAATCAATCCACACTTCCTTAGCGATACCTCATGCATGTAGTTCTTCTAGTTCTCTAAAGCATCATCAAAATCGGAAGACACGGAGCTAGAGCTACACCAACCAAGTTCCCCATCAACAGTTGGATGGATGTAATCTTCTAAATGTTATATGCATGATCCCATCCCATGACAACTTCATCCTTTACTGGCTCAACATACCTCTCCCTTTAGCTGGATCCATCGGAGTGATGACTCAAGTGTCTTGATTTTAGAAGGTCATCACACGCTTCTCAAAATTAATCACTGCTAGACTATCATTGGCCCATCCAATCCCCAAAAATGCGGGATAGGATCCTCCTCCATCAACAATTTTTATAATGTTAAAATAAACATATGTATTCATCCCTTCAACTTCCATGCCAAGGTACGAAACTCACCCAATCGACGTTACCCTAGCTTGGTTAGCGAGTCGCAGCTACATAGGAGACTATCTCAGTATTGGGATCCCCATCTTTTGCCATGTCTTCCTTGTTAGAATATTGACGTTTGAGCCTAGATCCAAAATGATTGAATCTACCTTGAAGTAACCAATTTGAATATTCATGTGCATATCTTTTCCTGTCTTTTTCTTATGCAAAGAGTTCACCGTGGAATCTTTCCATCTCTTGGCCAGTCGATGCAACAAAATCTCTATCTCAACAAGAGCATTGAAATATTTTTCTAGAAACAAACAACTTTCAAATAAGTTCTAGAAGGTACCATGCTATCGCAATGGTCCTGCTACCAACATTGAATAAAATGCAATGGGAATTTCCTAAAAAGGTAACTTACCAGGATTTATTTCTATCGCATCACATGCTTCATAGAATGTGTCTTTCTCAGTGTCGATATCAAACTGCACCTTCTTCTTCCCAGCTAGTCGAATCTGTGAACGCGGTCCATATTCTCTTGTCATCGCACCTCCACGAGTAATGACAACAACATCTGGATCCTGCGTCCTTGCTTCTATTGAAATCGTTGCAACAGTTGGTCCCGTATTCTGGTTCAATGGCAGATTCATAGGTTGATTCATGTTTTGATTTGTATTATGGGTTTTATTATGCGGCTAATTCTGGTTCTGAAACTAATTCTAATTCTGCAATTGGTTCTAGTTCTGGGTTTGGTTCTGCAAATGTGGAACATTTCCTTCCTTCCATCTTGTTGTTGCGGTATAAACTACATCTATGGTTGATGTTGTGGTACAAACTGAGATTGAGGTGGTGGTTGTACCACCTGTAGCTGCGGTTGTTGTATCGCTTAATGGTCTTCTCCCTTCACATAGTATGAGTCATATGTTCTTTCCTGGAGTAGGTCATATGCACGACAATCCTTATCTTCATTCCCAACATACCAGAAGAATGTGCGGTATAATTTTGTCGTATTTTTAACCATATTCTGCATATATCCGCAATATTCATGTCGATTCCCATAAGCTTGACAAATGTGGCACCATGGACACTGCCATAGCGCAATGGGTTCGACGCTCCTGAAAACATGTAGTTTCGAAAATCTGGGCAATTATCCATAGTATGCCCGTCAATGTGACATCAAGTACACCACACTTCTTCGTGATTCTCTTTTCCTTTTTTGATATCTTGCAACTGGAGTGTCATATTCGCAAGTTGTGTTTGAATCTGGTTCCTACTAACCGCATTCTCACCAATGAGTGAAGCTTCCAACTTCATCACAATCTCCAGAGCTTCGCTTTGTGTCGCAATCTTCTGCTGCATCAACAGTAGTCTGATATGAGGTAGTAATGCCACAATGAACCATTCCTTATGATAAATGTCACTCATCTTGAATTTGACTCTTGCTATTAATGTTTTGAACCTTTGATCAAAATCCCAAATAGTCTCAATTGGATACTTCGTAATTTCCTTCAATCTGTAATATATTGCGCTTTAGAATTCGGTTTTTTGAACTCTTCAATTAATCCTTTTATGACTTCAGCCAGACTCCAGGTAGGAAACTATACAAATTTCATGAACCAATATAGTGTGTGACCCCAAAGAGTTGTTACCAATTGGCCATTCTTGACCTCATCATCCATAGTTTGTCTGACAGTCCATACTTCCTCACACAGGAACCAGTATTGCTCGGGATCCTCAGTCATGTTGCCATGAAATAAAGGTAACTTCACATCATATCCCTACATCCTAGGCCTCCTTCATATAGTCATTAATCTGCTATTATTAAAGTGTTGCTAACACATCGGGCAAGTCGGTGTCGAACTCGTCTTTCTTCCTGAGTGCAATGTAGTGCACAGAGGTGTGGGTACGTTGCTGTTGGGGGTTTATTTTACCTCTAAATCGAGCGTAGCCTAGTTGTTCTCATCATCACTATAGGGTCTCTTTGTCTTGTATGGTATTCCTTCACAGTCTTGCGATCCAACTGCAGCAGGACCTTCCCTTGTCCTCTTCTTCTTCTCTTATCGAAACCTTGCTCCTACTCTCGTAAGACCACTCTCTTCCTCGGCTTTCCTCTTAGTCTCGTCGTAAATTTCACCCATCTACCCCATTTCATTCCATTCATCCCCCCTGTCTTCGTAGTATCCACAACCTCCGCACACCAGGGTTCTACTACTGGAGGTGCATCTTCAATATGCCCTGTTCATAGATGAGCATCTTAATGGACAATTGCAAAGACAACAGGAACCTACCTCATGACCCATTGAAAAAATCCTTTCTACTTTGCTATATGATTTATTTGTATCAACCACAAACTCAGTGATATATCCCTCCAAGATACTGTCAATCTAGACTTCAACATCCTATGATGCTTTGTTGTCTACCCCCTACAACTCCTGGATCAATTCTGGGGTCCAGGACATTGGCTCACCTCCTTGGAAATTTGTCTTGCAATAGGTTAATCATGCCCACAAATCCTACAAGATGATCGGGAATTCAGATAAAAATTACTTGTGTTTACCATCGTGTATGTATTGTTCTAGCCACTTATATGTCGTGAGTCCAGGGTTCTGATTTTATTTCTCAGCAAATTCTCGTAGCTTTTGGTCGAACCAATATTGGATTTTCGGTCTCGTCGGATGCCACAACATGTCCTCCCTCCTATTCATACTAAGGTCCTGACAATAGAACCATTTTTTGACACAAGCCCAGTCAACATGGGTCCACTCTCTGTCAACACCCAAACCACCACGATCTCCCTGAGCATAGGCCCAAACAGGTTTTACACCATCCGACAACACCCGTAGAGTGGATGAAGTCTCACCCGAGATTTTTGAGGGAGAGTGGTCAGAACCAAGTTTCCGCAGGAAGGAGGACCATTTGTCTCTTTATAAACTTAGCGTGGCATTATTCAATAGGTCCAACAATTATTCCACATCATCATTTAACAAATCACATTATCATATAGGAACTGCAGTAAAACATTGATGCACAAATAGATATAACATAATAACATCATTTAAAGCAAAGAAACATCACTTCATTTATAGATCCATGTTGTACATCCACATTGCATTCATGTTTGAGTGACAGAAGACAATAAAACAAGAAAATAGAAAAAGACACAATGATTATGCTCAACCTTCGTCATGTCATATTAGCCTTCACATCAAAATACAGATTCTCTAAAATAGTTCTTCAGTACATAGATCAACATATCTCAATTCATGCACAGATCTTACTTAACATGTGTATCAACCTTAGACAATCAATTGATATTCCAAAAGTCACAATCCTAGATCTAGTTATAGGCTTGTGCCTTTACATCGGTGGTCCACTTAACCAACTGCTTAACTACCTCTCAATAGTTTCTACAAAATAGTGACCACTATCCACAAAATGTGGTCCAAAATGACCAAAATACATAAAATATTCTATTTCCATCTTGTGCTCCATTTTCCACCTTGCGTGATATATTTGACTTTGCACAACATCCATGATGTTGCGCAACTAAATCATCCCAAAATTTCCTACCAACGTAGTGCCTATTGTCATGCGTTGCTATAATAGGAAAGACAAACTGTTATGATAACTATATGAATTCGACTGAGATAGCGACATGTAAAGAGTATATAAAAGGAGGATCCCAAGTTGTATATGAGTTAGCCTCTTAGATATGTTATCTTTGGGTAAGATGGTGAGTGTGTCTATTACTTTTCTAAGTGCATCCAGTTGAAGAACCTGCAACTGAGTGGGAAGAGGTGTAGGGGAGACTGAGTTGATCCAGTATGTGTGCGGATTAGTAGTAGAGTCTAGTAGAGAAATACCGAAGAAAGAAGATACAAGAGCATGAGAGGAGAGAAAGAGTTTGTGTATATAAATAAGAAGATCTAGAATAGAGTGTACAGCTTATTGCACAGATAGAAGGTGCATAGTATTTCTCATGCCAGATGAAGAGCACCTTTGTGCATTTTCCCAGATGTATTTCCACATTAGATTCTGTGTATATGTGTGAATCTTGAACATGTTTGAGTCACCAGTATAGATGTGGCTTTGAATGAATTTTTATAGATTTTCTTATGACTGAA
Organism: Pseudotsuga menziesii; assembly: GCA_001517045.1. Taxonomy (NCBI): domain Eukaryota; kingdom Viridiplantae; phylum Streptophyta; class Pinopsida; order Pinales; family Pinaceae; genus Pseudotsuga; species Pseudotsuga menziesii. Next base: position 230,898 of record LPNX011065237.1, read on the forward strand.
TAGATGCATATCAGTCATGCTGTTATAATTTGAATAAATTTATGTTGCACTAGGGTCATTGTTATATTAGTTGAAAAGGAAAAGTTGCATTGCAGTCTAACTATTCATAGTAAGCATAAGTAATCCACCCATGGGATTTGGTCGAGCACCTTGGTAAATGACCAAGGGACCGAAAATCCCCCACCCAACTGCAAAAACCTAGTTTTGGCAGTTACCCATAGAAAGATATCTCAGGTGAGACTGCATCTATGTCGCAAGTGTTACTGACTGGGCTTTGCTCTGTCGAGCTGAAATCTTGGGCTTATTGCGCTAAGTAGAAGGGACTGAACCAAGTTCTAAGGAGGAATAAAATCCAACATCACCTTAGATCCGATATATACCAATTTATTTTATATTAGTATAGTTTCCCTAGGAAGAGAGGGTGAATGCTGAAAGTGTTGATTGAAAACAGTGTTTGTGAGAAATATGTCAGATTCTCTAAAGATTTTGTTGATGCAATATCCTAGGGAATACTAGAGATCCAATCATTGTGTTGTAAAAATACATGAAGAGTGTACAACCTACTCAGTGGTCAAGTCTTGCAAATATGTAAATGTGAGTGTTTTACTACTAAGATAACTACATAAAACCTTGTTGGAAATGAATGGAAACTAGTGCATTGGAGTTGGAAATATGGATATGGGTGAATGTGGATGATGCTAGAATGTGATGTGTTGCACTAATCCACGTGTGATGGTTATGTATTATCTCCATCTATTAATTATATGGTTTTCGATCCATGTATGGTAGTTGAACTAAGAAAATAGGAATTAAGACAAGTAAAGTATGAAATGCCTCTAGAAGCATGTGGTTTATATAAGCTATTGAAGTGGAACCATGGCATTGTTAATACTGAGGACGGAGTTGTTTGTACAAAAATTGATGAAAATTTTATGGATGCCTAGTTTGTTTTCTGAACTTGTAATTGAGGTATTGAAGAGGTCACATGCACTTGTAGATTATTTTCTTTTGGAATAAGTGGAAAAAGGAAAAACATATGATAATGATGTGTATGTACCATAGGTTGGAATGTGATCCAAGTTTTCAAAACAAGTGTTTTGGGCCACAATTGTATTTGAGAGGACTAGGGATGTAAAGGAAATATGCTTGTTGATCTTAAGTTGTTGTAACTAGTCCCATGGTTGACTAGTGGACTTGGTATATATGAGTTTATATGTGTTATTACCTTTCATGCTTGTGCAGGTGTCGTTGTTAGTAGCAGAGGCTAATGACGAGTTCTAATAAATTGGGGGTCAAATTATTGTAGTCTAATCTATCATTGAAGAGACTAATTGAAGGTGATGGACTTGCACTTGTGGTAAAGTAACTAGGGTCCATTCTATTTTACCCATCCCAAATGGTAAGGAGAAGGGAGAGGTGTGATAGGGATAGGGTACCATTATGGATATTTGATCCTTAATTTAGCAATTATGCATGAAAAGAGAGATGGTAGAGGCACCTAATAATGTGTTTTTTAGTGAGAATAATTAGGGATAGATCAAATGTTCTATGGTTGGTCAATTTTACGAGTTATGGATATGAAAAAAATGAAGTATTAGGATGGGATTCTTCAATTGTTTGTATGAGTGGTCACTTAACAAATATTGTGAATGTAAGGTTGTTTAGGGACTTGTAATATATGATAGAGTGACTACGAGTGAGAATAAAGGGACAACATTGATTTTTTGGTGGTTTCCTTGGCAAAATGAAATCATTATTTATAGGGAAAGTTAAAGAGGGCATAGGACTCGTAGGAGAACTATGATTTTGAGGGTGGGAAACTAAATTATAGCTTCATGGTGAAGGATGAGTGTGATGCTAAACTTTGCATTTGGTAGTGGTGTCCCATTGGAAATATTTTTATGGTACATCTTTCAATCATAGGAACTTTATCTTATTATGATCCAGTAAACTTTAATCAAATTTAATAATGAGTACCTTTATTGATGTATAATTTGTAGTAGAATGGAAAGGTGCGTGGCTATTTTAATAAAATATTACATGTTTTATCCTAGTGCTTATATGATTTGGAAATAATAAAACAATATATTTATGAGGTAGCCTTAATTACCTCACAAAAGACATCCTAAGTTATAATGTGTTTAGAGGAAGTGGAGGAGTTGGCACTGTAATTATGTTCAATATATACTACTTGTGCCTATTATTAATTTTGAGTAGGATTGCACCATTCCCTCCAGTTTTTTTGGGCCTAAAGAAATTGTTGCTATAGTGTGAGATTAGTGTCATTTTGAAAATAAGGAGTGAGGCTTTGGATCTAGTAATCCATCACCTCACTGATAATATTACTATTGTATTAGGGAGAGTGATCTTAATAGTATCCAACTAAGAGATAATGGGTTGGGGTTTATTGATGATAATTTCATTTAGAATTTCAATAATGCTTGGGTGTAGAGGGTCATCAATATAATTGACCTTTTAATTACATGCATATTTATGTGGGTCCATGAGGTTTTCTAGGAGATAAAATGGTAAAAGAGTTGTGACTAGAAAACCCTAACATCTGAGCTTCTGAGGGCATCAAGATGAAATATAAGTTAGCAATAAACAATAATGAATAGGGTAAGGAACACATATTTATAAAGGGGTGAGTGGAAAAACCAAACATGGTGTTTATACAATAATCTCACATAACATTCTATCTAACTCTAGCGTGTATTCTATTTGATTAAGAATAATGGCCAAAGATGATTTTATTTAGTAAAGATGCTTTTAATATGATTTTTTTGATTGGTTAGAGTTATGCGCATGGCCGAGCAAATATTATTTTTATTGAAAATACGGTGGATGATTTAGAATTCAAAAAAATATTTAGCCATGAAATTAGATATTCGGTCAGTTTCCGACCAAGAAGTTGGGTCACACGCAGGTTGAACATGAGTTAGGCACCAAAATTTCTGACTGAAGGTGGGTTAAGAGCAGGTTACAAATATCCAGATTCTACATAACATTAAATAAGAGCCGTTTGGAACATTATTAAACCAAGCTTGATTCACATTATGTACTTGCATCTTAACTACATACCTAGTTATTGAATTAAGATGTATGTACATAGTTATTTTGAATTTGTGAATCAAACTATTGAATCTGATCTCTAAGTTGGTGGGTAACTTCACAAAATTCCATGGATGGAATTGATAGAGTTACTTAAAAAACTCATTAGCCTAGCTTTGTTAAAAAATATATGCCATTGTCTGCCATTCTTAAGAAAAATATACTGCAGTTTGCCATTGAATATACACCAATTACTTTCTCTATATTCGTTTTTATTGAAGTTACTCATTCTAAAGAATCAAGTCTTTCGGATTTTGTTCGAGTTGGAAAAGTACTTCTCAATCTTTTGATGATGACAAATTGACAATGTGCTTAAGGTAGGGAATGTAAGCAATGGTAGAAAGTCCCATTATGGATTGTAGTAATCTGTGAATATAATTTTGTAACAGTCTATAAGGGGTTGGTATAACTATGAAAATAATTTACAGTTTTGCTAATCATCTAATTTTCTAAAATTCTAAATGGCCGTTTTTGTTTTCCCATACATCAACCTATCATACACGTCCTGAACTAATTGATTGTCAAATACATCATTTAATATTATAAACATGTAAATGGAGGATTTTTTTTCTCCATACTTGTCATTTACGTTCAGAATTTTCAACTGAGTGTCAAATACGTCACTTAAAAAGGAAAAAATGTTCTACAGACCATCAAATTCTATGATTCAATAAACTTGAATCTATTCGTATTCTAACGATATTGAGAATGATTGCAATGATCACTGAGACGTGAAATCAACATTTCCTCTCGATTAACCAAATTTTCCCACCTTTCAATTATTCGAAGGGCCAACAGAGTACACATATCCATATTTGGCCTAAACCCATGGATTCATTCCCAATAGCTGCAGTCAATTACCAATCATGCTGCTTCTTATGGGAGATCGATAAATAGAGTCACTATTATCACTAGGCTATGTATTGACTCCATTCTCTATGTTCTTTAATTTTTGTCCAGTATGGCCGCAAATGTGCGCAAATTTGAGTTCACTGATAGTATGAGTGAAATGGGTAGAATTGGAAATAATTGAAGACAGAATCATCCTGTTTTGATGGATTTCACTGGCAGTTCATTTCCATCTTATCATTTTTATGCTCGTTTTGTAGTCATTTCCCATCACTTAGTGAAGTATTTCCTGCACTGAGTCAGGACCCTATCCCTCTTCAACAACCCAAGCATTCCCTCTTGGTGGCATAACAAGATTGATTTCTTCAATTCCATCTTTTGTGTCCGTACCAGATGGGTCTTGCATGTTGGTTTTTGTTGAGCCATTTTAATCTCAGCATTTCTCTCTTCCTTATCATTTTCTTCTTTCATTGGTATTTCCCTTTTCTTCCTTTGATACCTCTCATGCAATGTGTATCACTATTCTAATTCTTCTCTACTCACATATCCCAATCAGATAAATGGAATGCAAATTCCTCTTCCACTCCCTTTCTACCCCCGGTGTTGATACATGCCCACTTCATCCCTTTTTCCCCCATGTGTTGCACTATCGTGTTATACTTGTTCCACCGTATTTGGTATCCTCGTTTGAAGCCAGGAAAGTACAGCAGAGGATAGGTTGGCTCGAGGGTGAATCAACATTTCAGTTTCACTCTAATGAATTCCACTTGTAACATGGTCAATCCGGCCCTTAAGGTGTATGAATAGAATGTAATAGGTAGTATGAATAGTTATTATTGAAGGATTTGTTTTGTGTTACTGATTCAACTGCAAACTAGACCTGTTCTCTGTAATGAAAGCATAATTTAATAAAAAAATGCTCTTGGGCCCCTTTTAAAACTTTCTTGAGTATCGATCTGGAAATATTTTTGTATTATCTCTATTTTTTTCCTGGGAATGTATTATATATGTTATGTTCTCATTTATTTATTTCTATAAGGAAGGAGGATGATTTATATGATAATAAAAAAAGATACAGATGATACAAACTTGCAGATCCATGAGACTATTTCCAAAAAACTATCCAATTCAACCTCTTTTCTAAGTTGTTCCTGTCATTCCAAAATTCTATAAATACAAGATTTACTAGAGAAACTATGATGCCCATGAACAAGAAACAAAAATTTACAGTTGTTCTATTGTCATTTCAAATCTTGGATGCATTCTTATTTCACAAAAGAAGTTTTTAGGTTTGAAATTAAAACTATACTAGTCTAATTAGGTTTGTGTATGCCTAAACAAACACTTTGAAGTTTGAATACGTGACTTTGGCTTTGTAATGCATGTTGGGCATGCTTTGTAGTGCATGTTGTAGAAAAGGTTGGTATGTCTATGTTATAGTGCAATTTATTCAATATAACATGAAATACATGCCAATGTGTGCATTTCCTTGAGGGACTCAACCTTGATTTTTACCATGTGGAAAACACATAAATTTGTAATTTCCTTGCCAAACAAGTTTTTGATGTCTAAAATTTAAAATATATTATTTAGGTTTTTTATGCCTAAATAGACACTCTATTGTTTGAATCAATGAATTTGGATTTGTAATACAGGTTGTGCATGAATTTGAGTGAAGCTATCCAAAATTTCCTTGCTTCAGTAAAATCCACGCACATGCCTGATTTATTTGTCAAATTCAATGAATAAAATATGAGAGTCTTTTTTATTATTATTCCTCCCCTTTAAGCATTTTAATATTTCCAATTTTTTACTTGATACTTTCTCCTTTAGAAATATCTTTAACTTCTAACCCTAATATTGAATGTTTTTTTCTGTTCTGCAAGGTAACTCATCAATGGATGATTCAAATGAGTCATCTCAACAAAACATTCCTCAAAAAAGAGGTTGACGTAAGGTTTTTTGTTACTCCAATAGTCTAATTTTGGAACCATGTGATGTTGACCCTTAATTTATTCCTGTTAGAGGGAAAAAGAGTGCTAACTATGCTAGTCATGGACAATGTCAAGGATTTGGAGGTGAGAATTACATACCATAGAATGAAACCAGAAATTTCCCTCAATCATCAAGCAATCATGCAACCAATTTACAACCTCATTTCACTCAAATATCAACCATTAATGCTTCTTCTGTTACAAATATATCTTATCAAAGTGCTGAAGGTTTTGTTGCTCAACAACAAAGTCATTTTTTGAATCCAATTACAGTTGTAAGGAATGACAATGTACAATATAGAAATATTTACCATATAATTAATCCTCTTTCACCACATGTGAATGTCCCATACTTCCGTCAAAGAATAGATGTTATTCCTTCTTCCATTACAATGAAATATGCTTTGGATTATGCAAATATGTACCGCAATGGAATGAACTCCATTTTGTAGAATAAGGCCACATTTTTCCCCCAAAGATCTGTGATCGATGATGTTGTTGTTACAAATCAGTCTAATCAAGGTGGTAAGCTTGTGTTCCTCAACAACAAAGGCATTGTTTGGCTCCAAATATAGTTGCAGGGAATGACAATGTTCAAGATAGAATTGTTTACCATAGAATTAATCCTTTTTCACAGAATGTGAGTATCCCAAACCTCCCTCAAAGAACCGATCTTATTCCTGCTGCCACTACAATGAACTTTGTTTTGGATAATGCAAGTATGTACCACAATGAAATGAACTCAATTTGGTAGAATAAGGCCACACTTTTCCCTCAAATATCTGTGATTGATGATGTTGCTGTTAAAAATAAGTCTAATGAAAGTGTTGAAGGTTTTTTTCCTCAAGAACAAAGGCAACCTTTGACTCCAATTATAGTTGCAGGGAATGATAGTGTTCAATATAGAATTGTTTGCCATAGAATTAATCCTATTTCACTAAATGTGACTATCCCAAACCTCCCTCAAAGAACATATCTTATTCCTACTGCCACTACAATGAACTTTGTTTTGGATAAAGAAAATATGTACCATAACGGTATGTACTCCGTTTGGCAAAATAAGGCCACACTTTTCCCACAAAGATATGTGATTGATGATGTTGATGTTACAAATCAGTCTAATCAAAGTGTTGAAGGTTGTGTTCCTCAAGAACAAAGGCAACCTTTGACTCCAAATATAGCTACAGGGAATGAAAATGTTCAATATAGAATTGTTTACCATAGAATTAATCCTATTTCATAGAATGTGACTATCCCAAACCTCCCTCAAAGAACAGATCCTATTCCTGTTGCCACTAGAATGAAATTTGTTTTGGATAAAACAAATATGTACTGCAATGGAATAAACTCCATTTTGCATAATGAGGCCACACTTTTCCCTCAAAGATATGTGGTTGATGATGTTGCTATTACAAATCAGCCTAATCGAAGCGTTGAAGGTTGTGTTCCTCAACAATATAGGGAACGTTTGACTTCAGTTAATGTTGAAAGGAATGGAAGTGTAGAACCCAACGAGAAACAATTGGAGCATGGATCCCTTGAGAACTTGGATGAAAATGTAAGACATGAAACAAATGAAATAACTTCATTTCATGAACCTGTTGATAGAGATGAAACTACAGGAACCCAAAATTGTACAGTTGGGGGAGCTGCAACGGAAATGCCTGAAGGGTGTTCAGCAAATGAAACTACACATTCTCAAAGAAGGTCAGAATGAAACCACTTAAGGACATCCTTATTGAGTCTTAAGAGTCATACATGATAGTTTAAAAACAAACAAAAAGAGGGGAAGTCAATATTTAAAGAAATTTGGGGATGGTTTTCTGGAAAATTACTCCAAGATGTGGATGAAAATGACATTATTGTTGGAATTGGGTACATCATCAGAAAAACCTATAAAGAAGAGTGTAAAATTGAAGATGTTATTAAACACCTAGATGGAATTATTAATAAAATTCGATCAATTGTTGTGTCATAGATTCATAAGTATTTCATTCCTAGGAACATGGCTTCAGTATTTATTGAATCAAGTATGACTCATAAGAGTTTGCAATGTCTGAAGCAGATTGACTCTCATGGTGTACTAAAGGTGGTTAATGCAACATCAGTTTGTAGAGAAATGAAAAAGTGGAGCAAAGAAGTTGAGGATATTGATATGGGTTGGGAGAGAACTGATGGTTTCACATACGGAGTTCAAGTCAAGGAAGTAAAGTCATATTCTTCCTTCATGCTTGAATCATATGAAAAGAGGTATAGAAGTATAGTCAATGAATTTTCTTTCAAACTTGGTATCGATTCTCATGTACATTATGATCGAGGGGGGGAAGTATGTGAGATATTATTTGAGATACTATAAGACAATTGCTTGATGTCTTGCGTAAGACTTGGAAAATGGGATGGAAAAGAAGAATATAAACAAGTTTTATCACATGTTGTCGATCATGAAAATGGGGAGAACTTAATGGAATAGTTAAATAAGATTTTAAAATATGGCATCAAGATGATAGATGGAAGGGAAGTGGAAATTAATTTGTTTGATTGTCATGATCTAGTGGAAATAAGCAGTTTAGTATGCAACAATAGTGTTTCTCTAGTGGTAAATATTTTTTGTCCTTGGTGCACATGCCATAAAAAAAGTATACACATGGTTATAGATGAAATCAAAATTGAAGGAAATATTATACATAGTGTTTCTAAATTTTATGCAATGTCAACAAACTTTCTCTTGGTAAGCTATGCACATTTATTACAAGTTTTGAAATTTATGTTTATATATTTCAATTGCTTTCTTAATATTACTATGTTCTAAAATGTCAGGAGTTGAATCCAACTTTCGAACCAAGAAAAGGATGAGATGAAAAGTTATATGACCGTATTTTAAACATTCAACCAAACTTATCTTGTACAAAGATGAATACTGTGAAGAAATATCCCATGGATAGAACAAATGACGAAAAGGTACACACTTTCATAATTAATTCTTAACTATAAATGAAGCTTGTTAGTATTGCACTAACTCATACCCACTGAAACATGTGCTACCAATTACAGTTGACTTTTGGCGCAATGTACAAGCTTGTGTATTGTTCTCTCCATGTTGGGGTTAGAACTGTTTTGAAGATGTTTCGTGCAATTCAAAGAATTGCACAAGATTAATACAAGGTTCATCTAGATAGAGGAACTAAGACAACAAAATTTGTTAAAATTTGGGAGGATATGGAGAAAATCGGTGTTCCATGTAAGAGAAGAGAACCATACCATCATAAAATCCAAGAGTACAATGATCTTAACTATGGGAAATCAGATGGATCAGCATCAGACAAGATCCTCATTCAATATGAAGGAATTTTAAAGGTTTAATAATTATGTTAACATATCAATTATTCTTTATGTGGACCTTGACTAATAATAAATGATGGTGTTATTATCTTTTTTACTAATATACAATGGCTCTCAACTTTATTCATTTTTAACATAAAACTCAGTATGTATTCATATGCATTGAAACTTATGTCTTGTTTCTAGGTTATTGAAGACCTACTAGATGAAGAGAATACAACAAGTTGGTGAGGACGTGGAAGTGTTATAAAGAATTCCACATGTTGCAACTCCAAGGGTGTTGAGGGGACGATGCATATGCATATGATAAAAGGTATGTAAATTCATTCTATTAGTATCATATTATTATCTATTTTGAATGGGGATATCATTTCATTCATGATAAACATTTTGAGCCACTGTCATTGTAAAATTGGTATACCTACTAGTGAGTGGATTTGGTTGTGTTCTTGTTGTTTAGGAGATGAGATGGTTCCTTATATGCATGTCCAAGGGGCACATGCTCTTGATATGACTCGATCTATTCATCCTTATACTTTGGGATGATTAAGGAATGAAGTAATAGAGAATAAGCATAGAGAAATGAAAATTTTGAATAGAAACCAAGGAGGAGGAAGAGGAGTTGCTAAGGAGAATAGAGGCACATTTGAACATGAAAGAATGTGTCTTGTAAATGAGATGAGAGGAAAATTTTCAAGCTTGTTATGAGATCAGAAGGTACTTTCCAAAAGTTTAGACAAAGAAGATTCTTACCTTCAAATATTAGAATTCAACTTTGTGGTGAATATGAGAAGTCAATAAATCCATTGAATGAGGAAACTACAACACAATTGGCATCCTATTTCCCTGGTGTCACTATTCAACAAGTGAAATAACTATTTGACTCATGGGTAAAAAAATATAAGAAATTATTGATTGCACAACCAACAGTAAGTTTTTCCTAATTTAAATGGTATCTAGTTCAATTTTTATTTTATAGTGTGAGGAGCCATAATGTGTGTGTTCATTAATTATTAATATGTCATCAAAGTTCAATAACTATCTTCCAAGATCAATTCCAATCAACAAATATGGTGAATAAGCTTATCGTGAATCGCATCGCTTCGGAAAGCACAAGAAAAAAAATGGTGCTAAAAAAAAAAAAAATAGCATGTCTTTCCCTCCACTAGTGAGTGTTATGTTCATTCAATTTATTACATATCATTATGTCTTTGAAATCTAGTTGATTTGTGCTTGAAGGTACATCTTTTTCTTGATCCCTAACTTTGTCTATCTCGTTGATCTCAGGAAATTAGCCAAGACGGAGTGATCAAACAAAACAAATGCAAGGGGAAGTAGTTTATGATACGCCAATCATGCTTGATGACAAGAACAATCACAATTTCGATGTTTCATGCTCTAGAAATGAGTCATTGCAAATCATTCTAACACAATAAAAGGGATCCCAAGTTGTTGACACACCTATGATGGCAGCTGAAAATTACGGTAAAGCATATGTTTCATGCTCAAGAAATGAGACAGGGAGTATTGTTAAAACACTAGAATTGAATAGAGAAACTAGTGTTGATATGCCAATTATGAAAGCCATGAATCACAATAGAATGTGTGTTCCATCCTCAATAAGTGGTGCATAGAAAAGTGTTGAAAAAAAAGATATTTAAGGGATAATTGTTGGCATCGAAATGATGGAAGCTGAGAATCATGTAAAACCAAGTGTTGCTCAAATAGCAAAGAGACAAACAAAAAAGAGAAAAGTCCAACATGGTCATAAAACAACATTCTATGCAAAATGGTGAAAAAACATGTGATGATGTAAGCATTTGCTAAGAATTGTAGTCATCGGATGGATGAATGAAGAGAAGCGGGTTCAAAAATATGGATTATTCAATCTCACATGAGATTAATATGGATTTTTCTATTAGTCACTAATGTACATTAAGACCGTTGAAATGCCAACTATTATATTTTATCTTATAACTCTGAAAATCTCCTGGTCTACAAGAATTTCAAAGTTTCCTATAAGACATGCGTAGGCCTCATGATTAAGTCCAATTGAGTGGTTTAAGTTGAAGAAAAAAATATGTAAGGAATTATTTATCCATTTTATATAGACATTTTGCTAAGCCATTTTATAAATATATTTTTCTTAGCCATTTTATAAAGATATTGAGTGTATGTATTGGTATTACAAAAATAATATTTAGTTCATAAAATGTATCATTATTTGGAAAAGTTTATGTATTTTATAAAAAATATTTATTTCATATGATATAGGTACATTGACGTCATAACCCAATATACCTGAATTTGTGAAAAAAACAATATACATGAAATCACTTTAAAAAAAACCTCATTTGCGTGCATTCCTCAGCATGCATTCTTAAGCTTGCATTACTCAGTGTGCATTCCTAAGCATGCATTCCTCAGCATGAATTCATAAGTGTGCATTCCTAATCTTGCATTACTCAGTGTGCATTCCTAACCATGCATTCCTCAGCATGAATTCCTAAGTGTGCAGTCCTCAATGTGCATAGCCAAACTAGGGGTTTGGTAAGTGGGCATAATTCAAGATTGTAGTGAACCAAGATTTTTTCCCATGTTTCCAATTCTAAACCAAAACAACCATGACCGCAATTGAAATTGGGTCGTCGCGTACCATGGAAACAGATGAATCAAGGGCGTCTTGCACCATGGCAACAAACAAAATGGAATTCTCTACCACGGCATCAGGAGAAGCACGAGGTTCCCAAGTTGAATGGTTCAAGGTGAAAAAATTCCAAGAGAATGCTGATGGATGGATTGATACAACCATATGTCCAACTAGTATGTTAAATATCCTTTTAAGAGCAGGAGTGGATAGGTTTATTTTTGGACAATTTAATTTCCAAAATGAGGAGATAGATGATGCCATCTATAGTTATGATCATGGGGCTATGGAATTGTAATTTTTTGGGATGAGGGTTTATCTATACCTTGATTTGGTTTCCATAGAAACCAAAAATCCATGCAGAGGGGGGGATATGTTAAACTCCTAGAAAACCCCCAAGCTAGAAAATATTTAGATGGCTAGTAAAATTTGTGGGAAATGGGATGTTGTTCCCAGGAATGTTCTAAAAATAGAAGATGTTCCTCAAGGAATATACAAAACCCTGATTCAAATTATCCTTAGGACCATTATGAATCACCACAAGTGGCGTGATATTTTGGGTGGTTGCATGAAGCTAACCATACATTGAGTTGAAGACACGGCCATAGATGTCCCTCATCTATTGGCTAGGAAATTGTACTCTGCATTGCAAGGCAGTAAAATGAAGAGGCTCAAGTTCAGTTAACCCGACACACTACAAAAAAATATTGATTTATGCCGACCCAATGTTGTAGGGTCAAAATCTATTAGAACATACATTAATAAACCTAAAGAATAAAAAAAATGAGGAATTACCTCAACCGTCTTTAAGAACAATGTATAAGGAGTTTCTACTATCACTACATCAACATCATATGAAAAACATTTCGAGGACAATATGGAATATGTGGGAAATGACATGCCTTCACCTTTCCCTGAAAAAGATGTTGTTGTCACAACTTTCGCTGGAATGCATGAAAATGTAAATGCAGATCAATAGGAGGAATTTATGAACAATGATATGGACCATTCACCGACTAGTGATGAAGACCTAATTCATGCCAAATATTCTTTGGATGGTAGATTTATTTTTTCTCTATTTGATAAATTGGTACATTTCAAAGTATAATATACCTTTTGGGAGGATTCCTTCACAACTAGCTACGAATTGTGCAGAACTAAGGATGTCCAAATTCTTGATTTTGTACATCGTGTTACAGGTTTAGAGAAAATAATTGTGGAAACTAGAAAAATAATTGGCCAGAAGGATAAAATTATTAAGGATCAATGTTCTAAATTTAGCATAGTTCTAGATGGATTGATTTCTGACCTTGACAGACTAAAAGAAATGTTTCATGCTGAAAATACAAAGATGAAGAAACTATAGGGAGACTTGAAAATGAGCTGAAAAAAAGGCCTGAAGTTTTGAAAATGCCACCACTGAAGACTATATTTGGTAAGGAAGAAAAACTTTAGCAAGAATTGAAGCATAAAGAAAAAATTATTACAGTTTTGAAGGTTGAGTTTGAAAATAAAATTAGCGAAATGATCATTAAACATCAAAATGAGACTGCAACATATGAAAGAAGATTGGAAAAATTGAATAAAACAATTAAAATTAAAAACGAGTTGCTAAAAACTAAGAGAATTGAAAGGATTTCAACAACTCTCGAAACTAAAAGAGATGGAAGAGGAAAAGAATCAACATCCAAGGGTATACAGGTCTTCACAACAAAAGAATCAACATTCAAGGGTAAAACAGTCAGCACACCAAAAGAATCCAAAGTCAAGGGTAAAAAGGTCAGCACACCAAACCATTTTTTCAGTACAAAACCCAGTGATGTAACTATGGAGAGATTACTCCAGTTTGAGAAGTCCTTGCAATAATGAGAGAAGACCTTGAATGAAGCTAATGCAACAATCCATGTTGTAGAGTTTACATTTGGCTCATTAGATCCAACATTGAAGAAGAAGATAGAGGAGAAGGAGGATGAAATTAGAGACCTTCACCAAAAAATATTGGAGAAGGTAAAAGCACTGCATTTGGGATGCGATAGTGAGATACAAAATTTGAAATCCCAAATTAAATCTTTGCAGGAGAAACCTGTGGCAAAAGAAATTTTGTATACTCCATCTGATACAAATTTGAGGGCACAAGAGCTCGAGAAGCAGGTACAATAGGTCAAGAGAAAATTAACTGGAGTTCAATCTGAGTTGAGGTGGATGAACGATGATCTTAAAATAAAGGAAGATGAGCACTCAAAGAAGAATAATAATAATTTAGATATGTTGACGAAATTCCTTGAAGAAAAATATAGATTGCATACAAAAGTGATAAATCTTGCAAACAAAGTGAAAGAACAAGAAAAACAATTACAACATATGGCTAATAAAGCTTCTATAGAACTGGAGGGTTCTAGAAAAGGAAAGAGAAGCTATAGAGAATTTTCTTATTCTAAAAAGGAGGACTTGTAAAAACCTCCCAAGCAACCTAGAGTTCTAGAATAATATGATGTACATATGATGTCCATGTACATACTAATATTGTTGTGATATAAATTGTAAGTATTTCTCGACAATGCATATATTTTGATATAGTTAATGTGATTCTAATGTGTAATACAAGTGTAATGTGTAATCCATATGTGCATTTTTCCTATATTTGTGAGGGTTTAATGTGCAAACCATACTGAAAAGTGTGTATGAAACTACAAATAATGAAATATATTATTTGTAACTTCTTGGTGATGGGTTTCAGTGTTCGCTAGTTGATTTTATTCACATACTCGCAAGTGAACATAAATTACATTGCAGTGTGAATCCAGAACGAACAATTTGCACTGAGCATGCAGAAGTTGCCAAGTTAAACATTAAATTGTTTAGAAACCAATTGCAACAAACTTACATATAATTGACAGATCATCATCTCCAGTGCAATACATAACTAAGTGGTTGGTTATTTTTAGCTTTGTTAAAATTTGAAAGTGCAACATTTTATTAAATTTTTTTTAATAAAGTATGTAATTAATTTAATATTTTCAATTAAAGTAATTTTTTTTAGATATTCAACATTGAAGGGTTTTATGAATATATGCCCTTAATAATTTATTCTTAAATTTTTTGTATCTTTGATATTACTTGTAGACGGACGAGGTGCACCCCCTATTTGGAAGATTGGGCTATTTTGTTATATATTGGTCTGTGTATCTACTTGTTTGAGTAGGAGAACTTTATATATGGGAACATAGTAAGTATTGGCCCATAATCAGTTATACTTTACTGGTCTCATAAAAGTTTAGCACTCTTTATGACTATAATGTGGAACCAAATGCATGTATTTGTAATGTTATCTTTCATTCACAATTGAATATCAAGGAACAATTATTTTTCCTATGAAAACCAAAAAAAAATTCCCTTCAAAAAGGGATTAAAACTAGCCCTTCAAATTTGATCACTGGGGGTTATGAAAAATTAACACTTGGTCTTCCTGACATTAACAGATACCCTTTCCAGAGAATTGGGTGCACCTTGAGCTCACCCTTAGTCTTCCCGACATTTTGTACTTTCTCTGTACTGAAAAGATGCTTTTTCAGTTTTCCTCCTATCAAAATATTTCCCACCTATTCAAATTTTAGAAATTATAATCATCAAAAGTACACGGAAACTACTCAATGTGGAAAAGAGTCTAGATATACTATGGCCTTCGGAGTCTCGGGGGTAATACGTGATTTTTCATTACGTTAAAGTGACCTTTCGTGTCCTCCAAGAGATGAGGGAATTATACAGAAATCACATTAATCCCAAGATATAGATATAATACATCATGAGAATCCCAAACTCATAATAACATTTCTTAAGACTTAGTCAATAAATAGGGCCTCATGCTGAGGAAAATCTCATTTAGAACTCATTTTTGGTTTTTTATGTGCATAAAAACTCGACCTGTGAGCATCATTATTTCCCCTTTCATGGATTTCAAAGAAAGGATTCCCAAAATGGTGATATCAAATACAGGAATTGGAGGAGTTGGGAAGATAAGTTCGGAGTCCTACTGCCAATGCAGGGGCTTCATAGCTCCCTCATCCGTCTGACAGAACCCTTAGCTCATATATTTGGTCCTATAGTTTTTGGAATGACATGGGATTGGTGGATGAGCACACACCATTTTCGATCCACAGAAACAACTAAGTGGAATGCATCCAATTCCACCACTAACTTGAGATATATGAAGAGATGCAAAAGCTATGTGTGCCTAAAAAAATAATTTAATGTTGCTACTCTATGGTTTCTAATCCGGTCTTGGATGGAGGTATAATTAGTGCCAACGATGGGTAATGGCTGAGTAGAAACTATCCATTATCTATCATGCAGATAGTCTTTTCCTCAAAACAACATAATGGGGTGCCAAGAGATGGGCTAGAACAAGGAGTTGGAGCATTGTTACTGTTGAGTGGAACTGTTGGGGTTGGACAAAAGAAGAAAGTCAAGGATGCATGGGGCATGGTTACAGAACTATCTGATAGACATAGGTGAGGATGACGAAGCTGGTGGTAGAAATCTTGGTTGGGGCTTATCCAACATTTTGACATGTAACTGGTGCTTTAGAGTTTGGAATATGAAGGAATGGTCAATTTCACATTTTTTCATTTCATCTCTTGTTTGCTACCTTGCTTGTATTATGAAAATATTGATGATTAAGGCATTTTTTGTTGATTTTTAGCTTGTCCAACATTCTCATTGTGTATAATGCACTCCTGTCTAATTTTTTTACAATGAAAAATCAGTTCCTTGATATTCAATAATGAAGCAAAGAGAACTCGATTAATACATCAATTTTTAGATTTTCAACAAATTATGGAAACTAGAAAGCAAAAATGTCTAGCAGGACTTAAACAAATAAAATATGGACACCCTTTTTTTAGCTTAAAAAATGAGCATAATGCAAACTTGTCAACCAAAAAAATGGGTATAAATAAATAGTAATAGCAAGTAATATCAAATTGAGTAAGGACGATAATCCTCTACTTACTTATGAACTAAAGCTAATTTATCAGCTTCAAGGGAATGTGTCCTTTCATGCACTCTTTCAGTTATCTTCCTTGGCTTTAATTCCATAAATTACATCACTTGTAGTGCTGAAACTACAGTGAAAAATTATAGGTTGATTACAGTCACATTCAAAATTTTTCTATATGAGTTCAATACTAGTTTTTTAGTCTGTTGATTCTTATTATGCCCTCAATTGGTTTGCTTAAACTTTCATATGGTTTGTTTGGACTATCAATGGGGTGTCTTCAAATTTGATTAGACTCTTTAACAAACTTCATATGTTCTTCATTAATTAATCCTAATGACCAAACTTGACATCCCGTGTATGAAATCTAGAATGGCATAGTTACACATTTCTGAGCCTACTCATCCATGAATCAACTCTTTCAAATTGGTGAAGAAAAGTGAATTATACAAATTAATAACATCAAGAAGAAACCCTAAAGAAGAATTTATGGACCTTCCAAAACTGTGGTTTATGGAAATTAGACCAAGCCTTAGGAGAAGATAAAAAATTGTCCAAGTATGGAATTATTGGTAAAATCTGCCTAAGTGGCCTTAGGGAAATTCCCTCCACAGCTCATAGGATGATGAGAAAAATATTTTGAGAGTTTGGATCTCTAGATTTTTTTATTGTGCATCCAACCATATCATTGTCCTGACCAAAACATCTCTAAGGAAGAAGATATCAATTTGCCAAAAGCGCCTCTCAGCCATATTTGCACTGCTCCAGAAAAATGCTCGCTGAGCAGAGAGAAAGAAGCTCCATAAGATTAAAGTGGTCTTGATGGATTCACCTTATTGTCCTCTACCCATTGGGTATATAAATTGCCAAATTTGAAGGAAAAATGGAATCACCTTGATGACCTAGGGCTTGAAGAGAACTGGTTAGGTGTTAGAAAAAGAGTTTGAGAGACCATTTGGAAATGCCTGTAATGGGGTGTTTCTTTGATGATAAAATTCATCATATGATATGGTCCTGTTCATTTTTTAAATGGATATCTATCCATGCTCTTGGTTTTCCTTATGGTGATCGGATAAGGAAAATATCAACCTACCAAAATAGAAGAAAAATGTTATTTTGCATACTAAAGACAAAAAGGAAAAATGGCTAAGTGATTCCTACATTAAGGTTGATGTCAACACTAAGGATGATGCCTGCATGGAATAGATGATGATGTGGCATGAATTTGAAATCATTGTTGCATTATGTCATCATCCTGGAGAAATACGACAAATTAGTGAAAATTAGGAAATTGGCTATGGGAAAATTGGTCCAAGTAGTCTGAAGAGGATGCCCACCACAAATTGTGTGTTGAAAAAAATTCCCGCCCCACATGGAGATATTGTATGCTGGTGTTTATATACTCAACCATGGTCTCAGTTTTTCCAAAAATACCCCGAAGAATAGTTTATCAACCTACCAAAACTGTGGTTTAGGGAAATTAGACCAAGCCTAGGAGAAGGTAAAAAATTGTCCAAGTATGGAATTATTGGTAAAATATGCCTAAGTGGCCTTGGGAAAATTCCCACCACATCTCATAGGATGTGATACACATATTATGAGAGTGTGGATATCTAGAGTGGTGTATGGTGCATCCAACCATATCATTATCCTGACCAAAAAGTCTCTGAGGAAGAAGATATCAATTTGCCAAAAGTGTCTCTCAGCGATATTTGCATTGCTCTAGAAAAATGCCCATCGAGGAGAAAGAAAGAAGCTCCAGAATATGAAAGTGTTCTTTATGGATTCACCTTATTGGCATCTACCCAGTGGGTATTTCACTTTCCAGAGTTGAAGGAAAAATGAAATCACCTTGGTGACCTAAGGTTTGAAGAGAATTGGTTAAGTGTTAGAAAAAGAGTTTGAGAGACCATTTGGAAATTCCCACAAGGGGGTGTTCCCTTGATGAGAAAATTCATCAGATGATATGGTCATGTTCATTGCCGAACTGGCTATCTAACCATTCTCTTGGTTTTTCTTATGGTGATTAGATAAGGAAAATATCGACCTCCCAAAATAGAAGAAAATTGTTATTTTGCATACTAAAGACAAAGGAAAAATGTCTAAGTTTTGTAAAGGGGCTAAGTGGTGCCCACACTAAGGTTGATGACCACACTAAGTATGATTCACACATGGCATGGCATGGCATAGATGTTGATGTGGCATGAAGCTGAAATCATTATTGCATTATGACATCATTCTGAAGAAATATGGCAAATTAGTGAAAATCAAGAAATTGACCAAGTAGAGGAAAGTTGGTCCAAGTAGCCTTAAGAGGATGTGCTCAACAAATTGTCTGTTGAAGAAAATTCCTGCACAACATGGGGATCTTGTATCATGTTGTTTTTTCTACTCAAACATGGTCTCAGTTTGTCCAGAGAGACAAGTAAAGAAATTATGTTAGTTATATACTTGAGTAATTTGATGTTGTTGATTATGTTTGGTGGGATTCTTTATTAAATGATAAAAGTGACATAATTTCATGCTAAGCATATAGACATACATTTTTAAGACTCCATTTAGCTGGCCACAAACTATGTCAATGAACCCGAGGAAATAATTGTTATTGAACAACATGAATCTCAAGGTGTTATTGAGTATTCACAATAACAGGAGGTGAAGAATGAAGAAATACACATTCTAGCGAAATCTTGAATATCATTGGGTTTTTTAATGAAATATATAACTTAAATATATTCCTCATGCTTTTAAAGCTATTACAGATCTTTTTAAAAAATTCTTGCTACAACTACTCTATTTTAGCAAATTCCTGTTACAACTCTTCCTTTTTAGAAAATATTATTGTTGTAAGGTTTTAGTTTCTGGAAAGTTATACGCTGTTTCCTGTAAGTGTAGATCCTCATGGGGCATGTTGTGATATTTCTAGAAGGATATAACAAGAGGTTTTTTGGACAGTTTGAAGACAATAGAGAAGCATCTTCACAATAACCCACATGCTAGGAAATGTATATTATCGTTTCAAACTTTCAAATTTCATATATAATGAAAATTTTATTCGAAAAGAAAAACCAATTATAACAGAACAATAATATACCAAAAATAATTGAATTCAACAAATACTTAATTCATATGTATTAAATAGTATAATTTTCCATATAGATTACACCAAACAATATAAAAATTTATTAATGAAATGTAAAATGTTTACAACTCCAAATGGGGTACACCAATCCTCATCCCTAATCCATAACAATGATGGGAAGAGTCCCATTGGTCTGAATCCCATGAAAAGTGTACTTCTACATGATGTTGTAGGCTATTATACAAATACCAAAATCTAAATTTTGGTCCCACTCTCCATTTACCAACAGGTTGAGTCTAATCACTTAAGCCTGAACTTGGATGATATCTATCAAGAAAGGTTGGCCATATATAGAAAAATGCCTCCTTCACATTCTCATAGCCTTATATGATGAACTCTAGTGAATTATTCTTCTTTACAATCCCATGAGGTATAGAATGCATTGAAATTAGTTCATAAGTAACCATGAAACTTTCATCTGAACAAGGAATTTCCACATAAGATTCACTGTGTATAATGTTCCAAGACCTTATGTGATTGAAAATTTTGTAGGAAAGAAGATGAATATTGTGACGATGCACTCATTTGGACTGCAATACTCCAAGATATGATGGCAATGCATTTTGTGTTCCATATTCTGTAGAGGTAGCTAATCTAACAGTCACAACTTCATTGTCACCTTTTGTTGCGAGAAGTTGAAAATTGGTGTGCTTATCATCATTCGTAACAACAAAGCAACAAGAAAAGACTCCCCTTTTCCAGTGCTCATGCCCCACCTTTTAACAGAGCTCGTTGTAAAGAAAAAATCAACAATTCCTACAACACAACAAAATATAGCATTAGATATTATAAAGAAATCCTCCATTTATGAGTTTAAAAATAAATATTAAAAGATACATATGTATACTCACCATCTATGATTTCAGTTGGTATCAACAGACCTTGTTTGGTATAGAACATCACATGTGGATGGAAATTCACTCCTTCAGGAACATAGTGGCCTCTACCAAAAACGTGTACATGATTTTCAAATATTCTTACCCAACAAAATGTTCCACCAATGGAAAAATATACTAAACAATCCAATACTTCTACAAGATATGGAATTTTCAATGACTCATCTTCAGAAAATCTAGGAAATTTGTCATAATAAATACAGACATACATGCCCGCCTTTATGGTAAAATCAAATGGATTTGTGTTGCACACCAATAACCCATCCATTTGAATGAATTTATTTCTACCAATATTCACAAAACGACCATTTTGAGTCAATAAAGGAGTCACATATGAAGAAGATCCCATATAAAACCCTCGCCTGATGACTCCACTCGAATGTTTTTGATGATTTCATCTGACCCACTTGAATATAATCGTGATTTCATTTCACAAAGTGAAGGATCGTGTAGCATAAGATTGCCACTTTCATCTTCATACACCATTTCAACATGCATAACATCGTCCATTGAATGTGTCCATGTGTCATTGGTACCAACAGTGTAAAGAATTGGATCATCTCCACAAGGATCCAACCATGTCAACTCTAGGTTTCTTGAATGTGACTCATCTATAAATTTGCAGATAATGATTTCTTATGAACCATTATCTCCTTTAAGAAGACAAATTGTATCAAAATTTGGTTCCTTTCCCTTAACAAACTGCAGAATTGAACGACCTTGGAGTTGATAAGGTATTTCCCTATGATTAGGTTGGATACGATCATCATCATCCTCACTCCAACAATCATTTTTGCAATTCTATATAATTGTCATGACTTTCATCGTTGTGTGGACAATTGTTGCTTCATTTGTCATCTCTTTTCTCAGTCAACATCCTCTTCAGCAAGTATTCTAAAAGCTTCTTCCACAACCTATGGAGGCAATGACTTCAGCTCTTTACATGGAAACGGATCAGGGTTTGTGTTGAACATGTTAAAATTTATAAAAGGTATAAATCTATAAACATGTAAGGAAACCCAAATGACCTACAAATATTACACATGAGATATCTTAAATGGAAAGCAAGAGTGAAAAAACAAAGTATTTATGTAAGCATAATGTAAATACAACATAAATACTAACCTTTGGTAAGAACCTTTGATTTATTTTCTCCTTCCAACCAAGGTTTCAGATTTGCGTCTAGATGGTCCAAATAGATTTCTGCATCAGAAAATTAAGGAAAAAATTGATTACTCTCCATATACATATACAATATCTAATATATAACTTTATAGCCTTCTTATAAACAAAAATTGCACAACAAAAATTAGAAAATCAATTTAACATTTGTTAGCACCATTTTTGGGCTAAGAGGTTGGAAGGGATTAGGCCAATGAAAATGATGGGTAAGGTTGAAATTTTTTATATCATATGACCTAGAGGAGTGCAGAGTAGGTTCAAAAGGTTTTGAAGGGTCTATTCCTTGGTCTAAAATGAAAAAAAATTGAAAAATACTAAGGTCCGACCTTGGAAATAAATTGCATGTGAATAATCTGCTCCAATGTTATATTTTGGCAACAATGAAGGGTGTAGATCTACAACAATGAATATTGACATTTGTAAATAATTCCATAGAGGTAAGATGCTCGTTTGAAATAATTTTTATGGATGGAGGAATGGTGTTAACCTACAGACAGAATCAACCATCAAATCAATAGGCAGAGGAAGATATATGGTCACAAGAAGTTACGCTGATAGAACATGCGAGGAGAAACAAAATTTTTGAATCAACCACATTTTTCAACTATGAGGATTGATGGATGAAAGAGATCCACCTCGGAGGTGGATTCTGCTGCTATAACTTGCACCAGGTAACTAAGTTTCGAAATCAGCAAAATTCCTTAGAGCCCGCAAATTTCGACGGTAAAGATCTAGAGGAGAAATGGATCTATGGAAGGTATCAAATTCGCTGATACAACATGCAAGGACAAACAAAATTTTCAAATTTGCAGAATTTGGTAGGCCTAACAATGTTGAACGATGGATATTTGAGTGGGTTTTTGATCTATGGTCCTAATAAATTTTGTTGTGTAAACTAGTGGGGAGAAATTTATGTTGGAAATCTGTGGAATCGGGTAGGATCCTCAAATTACGACAAATCTAATCAAAATATGATCTAGATCAACGGTTAGTGTAAATTCTGCTGATGTAAAGTGCATGGAAAAGTAAAATCTTTGGGCTCAACGGAATGTGGTTGAGGCCACTCCATTTAATGATCATGATGAAATCATAATCTAGATCAATGGCCAAGACTTATTCTGCTAGTTAAAGGTGCGAGGAAGAGTGAATTTGTTGAGATTGCGGAATGAAGTTAAAAGATATAATAAATAAAAGGCATAGATTTGATCTGATATAGATATACGGTGTGGAACCATTCCTCTAGATAAACATGCACACTCATATTTTAAGGGAAAACTAGCAGAATTGGGTAGACAAGGAATAATTCAATGGATTAGATTGATTTTCTTTTATATCAAAGGCGGATAATCATTCTGGAAATGGAAATTGAAAGATTCGTAAGGAGATCAAAGCTGGGAGAAAGAGGTGAGTAACAGGTAAAAGTATTTAATGGTCAACATCAATAAGAAGATAAATCTGTGCCTATAATTCAATTCCTAGCTAATATTTGGATAAAGAATAAGGGAGGAAGTATAGCAAAGAATGAAGAAAGGGGGTTTAAACAGGGAGACAGATCGAAGACACAAGATGGAGCATACATGATGGACGGCTAGGAACTATTTCCATTGGGGAAGATGAAAGAATGATATGAAGGAAAAAAATATAAAAGTAAGTGCACATGGAATTAGGTCATTTGTTTGTTTTGTGCATTGGAAAGAGAAAAACAAGGACTGTGCGGAAGTGACCAACTCAGACAAAATCCTTTGGCCACTTGTCAACTGAATAGGTAGGATTATTGTCTTCATTGAACAAGTATTTAAATGGTTGAGGTAGAGGAAGTAGAAGCCCTGAATCTAGAGTATCAGAAGATTGAGGAGAAATTTGAAGACAAAGATTCAGAAATATTTGATACCATACTACTAAATGGATGTATAGAAGCTGTTAAAAACAATTTAAAACTTCTTAAGGACCAGGGGACATAGATTCATAGTGTTTACAAGTCTTACTTTCATTATTTCTCTACAGACCAAACCCTAATTCCTCTTGAATTTTTCAACTGGTGTGCCACTAATTACTCCTCCTTTGAGAGGGTAATTATGGATATGACCAAGTCAAAAATCCTATGTCTATTTAGTCCTCTTGTTATTAGAAATACCCTCTCATTTCTTATTGAGTTCAACCAGAATTCCAAAGAGTATAACAAAGAATCCATAGTCCAGTGCTTTAGAGAGTATAGAGTTGAAAAGAAGCAGGATTTCTTCAAGATTTTCTTGAAACCTGATGTCCAGTTACAGAACCATCCATTCCCCGTTGATGCTAACCTTTTTAATGAAGAAACTCAGTGTGCCATAACCCTTATGAGTCATATTTTAGGGTTGGATATAGATAAATATGTTACTGAACCCTTAATGAGCTTATTGTTTACCCTTAGCACCTGTGAAGTTCAGCCTAAAGAGTCTACTCAGTCAGTACAATATTATTGCCTTCAATTTAATGAATTCCTAGATGAGAATACTCATTCTTAGCTAGTGGATTTCCACAAAACAAGAAGTTTCAGATTCCAATATTATTGTTGAAGATATTTTTGTCATTCAATGAAGAAAAAATTTAGCTCCCTGAAATGGTACTCACAGAAGAAATGAACAAGGATTACAACAAGTTCATGAATTTCCTTATGTCATAGGTTTACAATGCTTTCTTTCAGAAAAAATTACCTAGAGTTTTTCCGCAAATGAAAGAATTTTTGCAATTCTCTCCTGAAAAGAGAATTGGAGACTTTTTTTCTTTTTGAACAAGGTACAATAATAAGGTTATATGGGTTTGTTCATCAACCTTATATACTACTTGCATTTCTGACTCCCAGTTTGGGATTACCTTGTGTACCCAAACAAAAGAATGATATGTAATGTGGAAAACCTTCAAGAAACATTTTAAACGAAAGTATTTATTAGAACAGTATTATGAAGAAAAAACTAAAGAATTTTATGACTTAAGATTAGGTGCCATGACCATGAAAGAACTTTGTAGTAAATTCTTAAGATTACTTCATTATGTTCCTTATATGATTGACGATAAACTAAAATACAATGTTTCCTCAGCTGTTTACCTCTTATGTTCAAAGAGAGATTCGAGTACGATAATCTGAAAACTCTGGAAGAGGCAATGAGAAAAGAAAACTTTTACTATGATAAGAATAAGAACAAACAAGAAAACATACCTATCTGGAAAACTAAAAGACGTGACAACTTTGAACAGAAAAATAAAAATATTAAGTTTTCTAAAAAAACTGGGAATAAATATCAGGGATATCAAGGGAATAATTATAAAAATTTTAAGCCACTAAATTCTGCAGCAAAAGAAAGTGAACCACCCACTGCCTTTAATAAAAATACTGCACAGAGGGAAGCACTAAAATGTGGGGAATGTGGTGAGCCACATTACTTTAAATATTTCCCCATAAGAAAGAATTTTTTTAATAATGTCCAGTCAATTCAAGAATCTACTATAGTGGGGGATATGGAAATAAGCATGCCCCTAATTAATGCAACATTGGAGAACTAAGAAGTAGACCATCAAACATCAATAATCTAAATCAAAGGTATGATAAAAGACAAACCCATTTCTATACGGATTGATCCAGGTGCAAGTCTAAGTTATGTATCACCTAGAATTGTAGAATTGTATAAATTACAATAGGATAAGTTTGAAAAATATTTGCTAGTACAACTTGCTACAGGCACAAAATGGAAGGTCACTAGTTACGTGAAAAACTGTGAATTTATTATGAATGACTTAAAGACACGTGTTGATTTAAATATATTACTGTTAGGGTCTTATGATTTGCTGATAGGAATGGACTGGTTAGAGAAACATAGAGTTATGTTAAACTTATATGATAAAACATTCTCATGCTTAGATGATAAAGGTAATACCATTATTGTAAAATGAATTCCCAGAAAGGTTACCATAAGAGAAATCTATGCCTTACAAATGAAAAGGTTTGTACGTAAGGGATGCAAAGTTTTTGCAGTTTACATAATGGATGACAAGGAGAAAGAAAATCAACTTAAAATAGAAGATATACCAATTTTGAAATATTTTAAAGACATGTTCTCGAAATAAGTTCCTAGACTACCTCTAAAGAGGGATATAGACTTTACGATCGATTTGGTACCAGGGGCGGTACCAGCATCAAAGGATCCCTATCGGATGAATATAATAGAGCTTACTGAACTTAAATCACAGATACATGAACTAATTGATAAAAATTACGTTCAACCTAGTGTTTCCCCTTGGGGAGCACCGGTTTTATTTGTAAAGAAAAAACATGGCACTCTAAGACTGTATATAGATTATCGATAGTTAAACAAAATGACGATTAAAAATTGGTATCCTTTTCCCTAGATTGACAATCTATTCGATTAGTTTTGAGGGGAAACCATCTTCTCAAAAATAGATTTAAGATATGGATACCATCAGGTACGGATCAAGGGCGGAGACATATTTAAAACCACTTTTAGAACCAAATACAGTCAATGTTACGAGTTTGTTGCAATTCCCTTTGGGTTAACAAATTCCCTGATATATTTTATGTGTTTAATGAATAGTATTTTAAGGAAATACTTAGATAAATTCATAGTCGTCGTTATCGACGACATATTGATCTACTCTAAAAATAAAAAAGAGCACTAAGAACACTTCAAAATATTTTTGCAAATGTTAAGGGAACAACAATCATTTGTTAAGTTTAGCAAGTGCAACTTCTTTAATGACAGAATTCAATATCTAGGACACATGGTGTCTAAAGATGGGATATTAGTCGGTCCTGATAAGATTAAGGCTATCATCAAATGGCATGTCCCAAAGAATGTCACCGACATAAGATCATCCATGTGGATTAAAGGCTACTACCAAAAAATTAATGAAGGATTTTCTAAGATAGCATACCCCATAACTTCATTACAAAAGAAAGGTAAGAAATTTGATTGGAGCAAAAAATGTACGGAAAATATCATTAAATTAAAGCACTTGTTAACCACAACTCTTATTTTAAAATTTTTTGATCCTTTTAAGGATTTTTTCATATGCACCAACACATGTAAAGAAGGTTTACACGGAGTACTAATCCAAGAAAACTATGTTGTAGCCTACGGATCTAGGAAGTTAAAGAACAAGAGAATAATTATGCTACCCATGACCTAGAACTAGCTACCATCATACATGTGTTAAAAATGTGGAGACACTATCTCATCGAAAGAATATTATTACTAATGTTGGATAATATAAGTTTAAAATACTTGTTTGATCAACAAAACCTTAACACTAGACAAGCTAGGTGGTTATCGTTTCTAAGCGAATATGATTTTGAAATAAAACATATAAAAGTAAAAGAGAATAATGTTGCAGATGCTTTAAGTCGTCACACAAACTTGTTGTATGCAAACAACAAAACTTATTATATCTAGAAGAATATTTCCCCTTACAAACTTATAAGGCACTAGTTATAGGCTGGCTATCCTCATTGAGCAAGAGCCCTTTCTCTAGAGCATGATTTCCACCACATAATTAACATTCTTCTAGGATTCTCCCATCATCTGACTCAGGTCAGTGCGGGTCTTGTGAAACCATGTAATCTAACTTTCAATTCTCATTATGGAAAATAACTTAATGAATCATAAAGGAAATAATGAGGCCATTACATCATCTCCCATCTGAGCATAACAATGTTCATCATAACTTAACATATTATCCCCAAGATGAAGTATCAACACAACAAGCAAGATGGACTAAAATAAGGTGTTACAACAGTCAATTTTGAGCAATATCAGAATAAATGTAAACTTAAAAAAGTAAAATAGGAGAAACAATAGTATTAACCCCTATGAATTAGATTTAGAAAATAAAATTTTAAATGCAGAAAAAATTGATAAAGAGTATCAAAACCTAAAAGAAAAGACCACAAAAATGAAAGGAATCAAATAAAAATAGATCTTAGTCTAATGGAAGAGGGTTGTTACTACATAAAGGTTGATTATATATACCAAATTTAGTAGATATTAAATTAACTGTTATGGACGAATTACATGAATGACCTTATTCAGGACACCCCGGATATCAAAAAATGATTACTATGATAGTAAAATATTTCTTTTGGCCTAATATGAAGAAAGAAGTAGCACAATATTTAGCACGTTGCATTGAATGTCAATAAGTAAAGGACGAACACCAACATCCCACAAGATTATTGCATCCATTACCCATTCCAAATGGAAATGAAAAGTTATCAGCATGGATCTCATAACAAGTTTACCTAAGAATGTTAAACAACACGACTCAATGATGATCGTAGTGGATAAATTAAGTAAAGCAGCTTACTTTATCTCGGTAAAATATACTTATACGACTGTTAACAGTGTTGATATATTTATGAAATAAATTTTCACATTGCATGGTGTACCTAAAGTAGTAATTTCTCATATAGAGATGTAAAGTTTACAAGAAATTTTTGGAAATCCCTGTTCAAAGGTCTAGGCACACAATTAAATTTCAGCACTGCATATAATCCCCAAACTGACGGACAAACTGAAAGAGTAAATCACATTCTAAAAGAGTAAACTACTTCGAATGTACGTAATGATTAAACCTGGTAAGTGGGAAGGTTACTTGCACTTAGTAGAATTTGTGTATAACAACCACTTCCAAGTTTTAGATGGAATGAGCCCCTTTGAAATTCTGTATGGATGGAAGTGTAACACTCCAATTTCTTGGAGTAGTCCCGTTGACATATTAATGTTAGGACCTGAATTATTGAAAGATATGGAACTAACAGTGAAACAGGTACAAGAAAAATTGAAGGTTTCCCAAGACAGGCAAAAGAATTATGCAGACTTGAAAGTAACTCCTCGAGAGTTCCAGGTAGCAGTACATGTGTATATAAAGGTAAAACCCAAGAAAACCTCCCTAAGACTGAGAAAATTGTCAAAGTTGGCACTGTAGTATATCAGTTAGCATTACCACCTACAATAAAAGTACATAATGTTTTTCATGTTTACATTTTGAAGAAATATGTTCATGATGCTACTCATGTGATTGATTGGAATGTTATACAAGTGGAACACGAAGGATAATTTCAATTGGAACCAGAGCGTATTCTCGACAGGAGAGAGCTTTTACTTTGGAACCGTACCATTAGACAAGTCAAGGTGCAATGGAAGTACCTTAGTCCAAAGGAGTCCACTTGGAAATTTGAAAGTGATATGCGGGAGGCATATCCGATTCTATTTTAAGATGAAATATTGGAAGAATGAAAACAAAAAAATAATAACACCAAGGACGGTGTTATCCTTTAAGAGGAGGTGTATGTAATACAACAAATAATTGTAATTTATTATTACTTGGAATATATATATATATATATATATATATATATATATATAATTTTGACAAGAAAGTGAAAATGAATGTAATGGATTATTTTTATTTAGTAATTAAAAGTGGCTGAAAGGAATCAGAACTGAAGTAGCTGTTGAAAGAGTGTTTGCTGACCTACAAGGGGAAAAGACAAGTGGTGAAAGTTTAGTAAGTGAGAAATCAAGTGATGCAGAAGGCATCTTCCCCAAAATTAGTCCAAGACTCCTTGTGGAGTGCTAAAGAGCAGGAGGTTCATAAATGACCAAGTCCTAGGAAAAATACTATAAAATAGTATGTCTATCAAGCAAGAAGGAGGTTGGGGATGGATGGGGAATTGATAAGTTGATGCAAAGAGATGGTGCATTGATCGGATTTTTTCCTTGTGGTTCAACAACCATGCTCAGGGGTTCTGGAGCAAGTAAGACTTGGCTGCTCTAGGATTTGGTTGGGAGGAACGATAGCTTCAGTTTTGTTTTCTTGACGGTGGTTACAAGTTCCTCACTAAATTATTGGTTGTTTAGTACTGATAATTATAGTCTATATGTAGATTTGAATTCTAAATTCATTTTGTTAACAGAGGATTATACTATGCATATGTTCCTAACCGTTTTACCTATTTCCATATTATGTTTTAGTATAAACTATTAGTTATTTACAAAATGTAAAAGAATTACATATCTTATTATCTCAGTTTAAAAGTCATTATATAAATAATATATATACATTTTTCAACCTAGTCTCTCGTTGGGCTTCCATACCGAGATTGGAGTGGATCTAGATTTAGTACAACTAAAATATATGAATGTATGTATTACAATCTACCAATCAAATATTCAATAACCGAAGTAATACCCAAATCATAAATCTTTTCTATATTGTAATTATATCTACGTACCTTTTTAATGTATTTTGATTAAAGTAATCATTAGACCTAAGTAAATGTATAGTAATAATATTTCCTCTAAGAACCGAAGGATTTCATAGAGAGCTTATCTATGTTTTAAATTAATAGATCTAATCTTTGTTTGGGTATTCATACCCAGTTTAGGGCATATCTAGATATACAATTAAATAAAAGAATTAAACGAAAAGATTGCAGACAATCAAACACAATATTCATAGATATACAGAGTAGAGTTGAAAGGCTTATTCCACTTAATAATAAACTAGATAGCGGATCCGCATATCGATGTTTAAATCAACCTTAACCAAATTTACAGCCTTTATCAATTTTGGGTATTCAGACCCTTTTGGGAGCAATATAACCTTCCAACAAACCCAAATCAAACTGAACGATGGGATCACAATCAATTCCAACATAGTAATATTTTACAAGTTAATCAACACTTGTCCAACTTATAGATCCACATTACAAACTCAACATTAATCAAATCTAGATAAAATCGCAGAGTAAATCTATTATCAAATCAGTAAACATAATACAAATGAACAATCTCTATTCTCGGGTATCCATACATAGGGATATATTGTTTGTTAAAATATTTAAGTTCACAACCAAATCATATCATCTGAAAGGAAATAAGAATCTTTATTGAGCTTTGAGCTTCAAAAGGATAATCACAACCAAAATCACAGACCAAATCTTAACAAATATTTCCAATTGTCAACTTTATCGTGGCTGTAATCCAATACATGGAATCCACAGTCTAGAATTAAAAAATCAATGTACATCCAAATATGATTAAGAATCAAAAGCATTCGAGTGTGACAGGATGCGAATCCCACCTCGTTACTAATACATCCAAGTACAGACCCTTAAGGGTTTTTAAAAAGAAAACAAAACTTATCTTTGCAGCGACTATGAAAGGCCTATCCTTCCTTGGACTACAAACCAATGAGGAAATCCACTTAACACTGAATTCTACAAGAGTCTTACCATATGACTATTGGTGGATCCATTCATGCAGACCAAGCCAAAACTACGTCGGTAGATACATGCACAAGAACAACTAAGTAACGTTAGCATAATGCTAGCGACCAGGTTAAAGAATATTCTCCCTACTTAATAGAATCAAAGGAAATTCCTCACCTTTGTACAGAGAAGAAGGAGGCTCGAGAGGAAATTTTCTCCTAACCAGCCCATTTTTTCTTAAAAGCAATTGAGATGCAACTTTTTATTTAATTATTAATATGATTCTAAATTAAGATGTATCCATGTTTTCTTTATAACAATTATTGTGTTCGACTGGGTTGATTAAAAATACTTAAAATTTATGATATTAAACATGATTGTTTTCGAATTCGAATTAAGTTTTATTGTGTTTGATTGGGTTGATTAAAAATAGCTAAATTTTTTATGTTATAACATGATGGTTTCAAATTATTTTTTTAATGATTTTAATTTTATAGGCCTTTGGTAGGCATTTTATGAATTTTTTTTATACTCCTTTGACATGTAGATAGTAATGGTTTTAATATTTTGTTTTTATTTTTTATGATTTTATTTTTATAGGTTTTTGGTAGGTATTTCATGATTTTATTTTTATTGGCTTTTGATTAGTATATAACAATGGTTTCATGGTTTGTAAAAATATGTTTTTATACTCTTTTGATAGGTATATAATAATGGTTTCATGGTTTGTGAAAATATGTTTTTATACTCCTTTGACAAGTATATAGTAATGGTTTCATGGTTTGTAAAAATATTTTTGAAAAAATATTTTGATTTTATATTAACTTACAAAACAAAAATTTGTATTTACAAAAATGAATTAGTTTATACAAAGTTTAACTTTAATTATTTATTAACAATTTAATTATATTTTATTTATCTCTTATTTGATTGTATATTTATCTCTTAACGATTTAAAAGTTAAATTTGACAAATTTAATTTAGTTTTCTGTATTTTTTTATTTAAAAATTAATTAAAAATATTTAATATTTATATACTTTTTAATATATATAAATTTTGGATTGAATGCAATTTAGCGATAGCAAACCTGTCCTGATATGATGTCTAACCTTTCAGCATTTATGGATACCTCGAACCGTTTGCCTATTTAAAGGCCAAGCTTATTAGACGCTCCACGGTTCCACCGATAAACTTTTTTTTACACATATTTTAAGATTTGGATGCGTTTGTAATCATGACTGTTTGCTGTTTGAACCGAAACTAATCAAATTCGAGGACTTTTTATTCACATGAGAATTTCACCCATTATAGACAACATTATCATAGTTACATTTTGAACAACAAATTTATTAGAATTCCAGCGTAAACAAATGACTCATTTAAACATTATTATAAATAGCAACAATAATCAATCATGTTAATAAGATGAATATGTTTGAAATGGGTCAAAATTAATATATTTGACACAACAATAATGTTTTTTTCTTAAAAATGTGTTTTGCTAATATATTAACTTCTTGGCAATTGGTGCTCACATATTGTTTTCATGATGCTACCTGCCAAATAGAAAGTGTATTAGGCGATGCATCGTTTTACAGCAATATCCCAAAATTCTAAGATATATATGCTTATCGATGTAAAGTTATAAACGCCTATCAATATAACTAGCTGGATTCACAAATGCCAGATGGAGGAGTTTATTAGGAGTTTGGAGGAGTTTATTAGGAGATCGAACCATTTTAATAGGAGTTAAACTGTTACACTAGTGCACATTAGCTAGACTCCTAGATGCCAAATGTACTTGGACTAAGCCTTAAGCTATTAGAGTTGAAGTTAAGCCAATAGTTGTATCTAATAGTTAAGCTAATAGTTATCCAATATAACTGTGATTATAGTTGAAGTTAAGCTAATAGTTGTATATAATAGTTAATTTAAAAGTTAATATACCTTCAATTGCACTTCAAGTAAAAGTCATGATTTGAGTTGAATTTAAGCTTCTATCTAATAATTGAATAGTTGTATATAATAATCAAATAGTTGAAGTTAAAGTTTAATATTACTTATCAAATGTTAACTAAATTATTTTTTATTTTTTTAAATTATTAATTATGAATTTTAGATGACACCCATATAATCAATATGGAAAGTACACTTGTCTCATTATCATCCATAGATGAAAAAGCATAAATGGTAGTCCACCTCAAAATTCTAAGATATATACGCCTATCGACCTAATAAGATAAATATGCTCAAAAAACAACGACATGAATATATTTGACATGTTGATAATGTTTTTGTTTGGAAAGAAGATTTTTTACTAATATGTTCACTTATTGTCTATGGGTTTTTTACTAATATGTTCACTTATTGTCTAAGCTGTGAAATGGAAATTTTATTGGGTGGTGCATGTTAAATTTTCATATGCTTAGCTAAGACATCAGTATTTCATTTCATTTTTCATAACAAAAGCATATAAACAGGATCACTCAAAGATAGACAAGCACAACCATACAAAAGGAACACAAAGATTTATCCTGGGAAAATCCTAAAAAGAAAAACCCAGCAAAAGCTTCCTCAATATAGATGCCCCAAAAATATAAAAGATAAAACTAGCAAGGAGATCAAAGCCTGATCCTCCTCCTTCTCCAGCTACTTCTCTTCTTCACTAATGCGCTACACAAGTGAGAGTGTGTGCTCAAATGAGGAGAGCTACACCTCTATTTATATTCATCCGTTCACTTAAGTTAACTCATCTGTCATGTAGGCTCGAGTTAATCATGTAGGCTCGAGTTACACATGTAGGCTCAAGTAACCACAATGGGGTGCTAATGACCCACCTTTACAATTAGAGGGGACTGCCTCATGACTCTTATTAGTTCTTCCAATTAAGAGCATCGGGGTACAAAGTAATACAAGTGGTTCTCCTGGTAGGACCATCGGGGACCACAAAGAAACATATAGAATATTCTTCGAAGTTACAATATTTCAACACTCCCCCTTAACGAGAAGGGTATTCTATAACAACATCAACAACAACAATAATAGGAGAGAGATAGAGGACATCATCAACATCATCAGGGTGATACATCTATAAATCATTGGAAGCTTTTCAACATCATGTAGTCTTCATCTTCAATCTTTAGTCTTCAGCATCATCAGTACTTTGACCGCTTCGATCAGCAACATCTTCTTCAACACTTTGGCCTTTCGATTAGCAACATCATCTTCAACACTTTGACCTTTCGATCAGCAACATCTTCTTCACCACTTTGGCCTTTCAATCAGCAACAACATCATCATCATACTCTGATCTTTCGATCAGAAACATCATCAAAACATCAACATCATCATCATCAAAATATCATCATCATCACATTCTAATCTTTCAATCAGAATCGTCATTATCATCAACCTCTGATCTTTCGATCAGAAACATCATCAATCGAACATCATCATACTCTAACATCAACTCATCATCATACTCTGATATTTCGATCAGTACGTCATCATCATCATACTTTGATAATACGGCATCATCATCATCAGGATCTCATCATCATCACATTCTGATCTTTCGATCAGAAACATCATCATCATCATCATCGCATTCTGATCTTTCGATCAGAAAACATCATCATCATCATATTCTGATCTTTTGATCAGAGAACATCATCATCAGCAACTTCTAATATTTCGATCAGAGAAACATCATCATCATCATATTCTGATCTTTCGATCAGAGAACATCATCATCGTCAGCAATAGCATCATCATCATATTCTAATCTTTCAATCAGAGAACATCATCATCATCAGCAACTTCTGATCTTTCGATCAGAGAAACATCATCATCATCATATTCTGATCTTTCGATCAGAGAACATCATCATCATCCGCAACAACATCATCATCATATTCTGATCTTTCAATCAGTACGTCATCATCATCATAAAAAAATCAACATCATCAAAACATCAACATGATCCTTCCTTTTGGAATTATGGGATTTAGGTCTTTACAGATTTACCAATGATCCTTCCTTTCGGAATTACGGGATTTAGGTCTTTACAGAGTTACTAACGATCCTTCCTTTCGGAATTACGGGATTTAGGTCTTTACAGAGTTACTAACGATCCTTCCTTTCAGAATTACGGGATCAACACATTTGTGGAACTCAGACAATCCTTCCTATTGGAATTACGGTATCAACACATCTGTGGAACTCAGACAATCCTTCCTATTGGAATTACGGGATCAATTCAATGATCCTTCCTTTGGGAATTACGGGATTTAGGTCTTTACAAAGTTACTAACGATCCTTCCTTTTAGAATTACGGGATCAACATAGATGTGGAACTTAGACAATCCTTCCTATTGGAATTATAGGATCAACACATCTATGGAACTCAGACAATCCTTCCTATTGGAATTACGGGATCAATTGAATGATCCCTCCTTTCAGAATTACGAGATTTAGGTCTTTATGGAGTCACTAATGATCCTTCTTTTCAGAATTACGGGATCAACACATATGTGGAACTCAGACAATCCTTCCTCTAGGAATTATGGGATCAACACACGTTCTCGAGTACCGAAGTCATCGGTTTCATTCTGAACCGAATTTCAAGGATGATACAATCCTACCACATTCACGGGGACCGAGATCTCCGGATACATTTTGAACCGATGTTCAGGGATGATGTAATCCACCACTTTCATGGGGGCTGAGACCTCCGGATAGATTTTGAACTGAAGTTCAGGGATGATGCAATCCTACCACTTTCACGGGAGCCGAGACCTCCAGATACATTTTGAACCGAGGTTTAGGGATGATGCAATCCACCACTTTCACGGGGGCCGAGACCTCCATATACATTTTGAACCGAAGTTCAGGGATGATGCAATCCTACCACATTCATGGGGGCCGAGACCTCCGGATACATTTTGAACCGAATTTCAGGGATGATGCAATCCCACCACATTCATGGGGGTTGAGGCCTCCAGATACATTTTGAACCAAAGTTCAGGGATGATGCAATCCCACCACATTAATGACACGGGGAATTCACTTAGTGAACATCTCACATAGCACGTTCAATCATGGGATATTAAAGAATACCCTTAATTTCCAGAGATATTGACCCAAACTCTTTTTGTTGAAACCCCCTCCCAATACTTAAGACCTCCTCCCCACCCCTTTTTATACCTTAATCCTTATAAACCATCCTACCCACCCCAACCTTAAACCCCTCATCCCCCCAATACCTGCAATATATTGGTTCAATTTTTAATAATTTTAAAACCCACAATATGAACTAACGTGATACGATATTGGTCAACAAGTAAAGCCCCCGTGATTCACAAAGACCGAAGTCACCGGATCTATTTTGGATAGATGTCCTGGGATGATACAATCCCTCTTCATTCTCAAGGACTGAGGTCTCCGGATCACTTTAGGGCAAGTTCCCAGGGGTGATACAATCCCACTGCAACATCACTACTCCCCCTTTCGAGGAAGGTCTTTTCGAACAACACCAAGCTTGTCTCGAAAGTGTTCGAACTTTACCTGAGACAGAGGCTTCATTAGTACATCATCATTCAAACCATCATCATCTACATATTCAGTATAGAAATACTGAAACATCATCTATATATTTAGTATGGGAATACTGAAACATAATCATCTACATCTTATCTCGTATGTAGAAATACCAAATTTTTATGTGTTACAATCGGAACACAGGGTTCTCTGTCATCACAAATCTGGTTATCACATAGAATCATTATAGTATCCATCTTTAGGTCAAAGAGACCTGATATCATCTTCCGAAGCCATATGACTTCACAACTTAGCAGAGCAATCTGCTATGTATTTTGCCTCAGCCATGCTACGAGAAAAACTGGACTGTTTCCTACTAAACCATGAACTCATAGCAGACCCCAAACAAAAGCATCTACCTAATGTGCTTTTCCTATTTGAGATACTTCCAGCCTAATCTTCATCTGTGTAGCCATACAATCTATACTCATGGCTACCATCATAGTATAGAACAAATTCTATAGTTCCTTTCAGATATCTCATCACATGTTTTGCGGTTACTAGGTGAACCCATCTTGGTTGAACAAGATATTGACTTAAGGTGTTCACAGCAAAACAAATGTCTGGTCTGGAATTTGTTCAGTACATTAATGACCCAATGATCTATCTGTAATGAGTCACATCCACTAACTCTGATGAGTCATTAGCTAACAGCTTTAGGTTGGAGTCCATGGGTGTGGCCATGGATTTGCATTCCAACATATTGAATCTCTTCAATATCTCTACCACATAATTTCCTTGGTTGAGAAATATTTCTTCTGAACTTTGTCATATTTCTAGACCTAGGAAATAGTGCATTAACCCAAGGTCTTTCATCTCAAATTCTTCTGCTAGTTTCTTCTTTCTTTCCATCATCTGTTTCTCCTTCCCTGCTAAGAATAAGTCATCCACATATAATAACAGGATGATAGGTTCATCTTCTACAACCCTGAGATAAAGGTTAGGATTAGATTTGCTCTTGGTAAAGCCCATAATTGACAGGAAATTGTTTATCCTTCCATACCAAGCTCTGGCAGCTTGCTTCATGCCATAGAGAGCCTTATTCAACTTACATATATGAGTCCATATGTCTTCAACTTCAAATCCTTTCGATGTAAAACTCTTCCCCAATCATACCATTAAGGAAGGATTGTCTTTACTTCATCATGGAAGCAACTACCATCATAGTTCTGAAGGAAGTGTACCTTGCTTCCTGGAGTAAGTGTCTCTTCAGAATTAATTCCCTCTTTCTTATAGAAACCTCTAGCCACAAGTCTTTCCTTACTTCTATCAGCGACATATTTTATCTTCCAAATCCATTTGTAAGATACCACATTCTTGCTTTCTGGTTTGAGTACTATATCCCAAACATCATTCTAGTATTCTTTTATCATAACATCTTCCATGAGTTCATCTTGTCCGATCATCAACATATCCTAGTCTTCTGCATTCAACTTTGAAGGTTGAAACCAAAAAGTCTCGATCCATCAGGAAGCTGTCCATCATGTCGTACCATGTCAAACTCAGATATATTCTGTAGTCACTCCCCCTGAAGTGGAGTATTATCTTCCTTCTTCATTCTCTACAGGTGGTTCTATGCTTGATATATACTGGTCAATAGAGTATG
Source organism: Pseudotsuga menziesii (assembly GCA_001517045.1). NCBI lineage: Eukaryota > Viridiplantae > Streptophyta > Pinopsida > Pinales > Pinaceae > Pseudotsuga > Pseudotsuga menziesii. The sequence goes on from LPNX011065237.1 coordinate 269,518, forward strand.
TCATGTCATAGTCTATTCTTTCTGAGGCAAATCACGAACCTTGCTTTGTACACTTGTTCTTGTATATCCATATGGAGGATACTACATACTTTCCTTTATGTCTCGAAATCATATCGTATACATCATTCCCCGTGATCAACTGTTATTCGTTGATCATAGCTTCTTTCATAGCATTCTTTTCTTCATCTTGAGTTATCTCTCATACCCATGGTAGTCTTCATCCTTCAAGGTGCATCTACCGCTCTTTGAAGCTCTTTCTTCCGTCATGGTGTCTCTGACCCTGGGAGCTTCAGATTCATGTTTATTGAATTGTCATCACTTGTTCTTTGGAACAAGTCTCATCCTTATTTTACTGTAGGAGGTTGTGCAAGACCTTTCCTACAATTCAAATGCACCAGTTGCATGGTTAGAACTATTTCATAAATCATATTCATAACAACAAATTCTTATGTATCATGCAACTGTTTAGCCAATACAACATTCATCCATATCTCACAGAAACTTTCTAGACTAATCCAATATGTCAGCAAAGAGGTTTGATAAGTAGTAATGGAGAGTTGTATAGCACCATGAGCTACTTAACCATCACATGCATATTAGTAGTATACAGTCATTAATGCAAACAATCTATCATGCATAACACATCAACTGAATATAATCAAATATAAAACAATATCATGAAATGACAATTGAATACTTATATTTTATTTTTTTTGTGGGTAGACTCCATCTTGATCATTCTACTTTATCATCATTTCTTATCCAAATGATAATATGGATAAGAGTTTCGTCAAGAATTGAGTTCTTCATATTCCTCATCGCTTGAGGGATCTTCTTTGAATGGTGATAACTTGATCTTCAATTTGCTCCCATCTTTCTTCTTCTCTTCTTATGAGACGAGCTTCTTCTTCTTCCCAAAGTCAACTGAAAGTAATCACTTTCTTCTGGCACACATTCCTCGCATGAATGAATCCCATGATCATGGGAGGCCATTCAACGTGGCTATCACCACTTCTGCATTCTATGCTTCTTCTTCTACTGCTTCAAGATGTTATGCATTATGGATCTTCACATTCTTCAACTATTTTCTAAAATCCATCTTTTGAATTATGTTCTTATCTTCAAATAGCTTGGTCAAGAAATCAAACATCTTTGGTGTATTTAGGGAAGACACTTGTGGTACAAGTTGATCCGTGAATGAATCAACAGTGATCTTCTTGGCCTTGATCAAGTTCTTCTTGTGTAAGGCTTCGAGGCTCATCTCCCTCTAGAACTGGAACCTCTCTACTCATGTAGGTGTCCAATTCATTTTCTTTAGAGAGATCAAATACTTTCATGCTTGGAATTTTTCCACTTCACCAAGATTATCATCAAGCTGATGTGATAGATCACTTTGAAATGAGAACCTCAAATGCAAATAGCAAAATATTAGATCTTACCAATTTGAGGTGTCCGTCCTGCTTCCGGAGCTGGATGATCTAGGATTTGTAAAGAAAACCTAATTTTCAAAACTTGGAATATTTTAGATATGATTGGATAGAAATATAGATCTCTTCAAATGGAGCTGTCCAATGTACTCCTTCTCTGAAAACAGTGGAGGGAAGCTCCTGGAACAGGAAGCCCTAGTTTTCCAATTTCTTCTGCAGAAATTCTTGTTACTGTTTATGTGATATCACCGAAATTACTGCTTCTCTATGTCTGAAATTTTGCACTGAGGTAACCTCATATGTACCTGATATAACACCATAGGTTTCATTAGAGTTGGTTTGAACAATTTTGATTTATGATCATTTTTCCAAGGTGACCTGTTATAGGACTATTCAGAATAGTGAAGTTGTATGGCATGCCACATGTCACTAGTTCATCTTCAGGTTTTGAAATTCAGACCACAGAAAGTATAGTTCGTTCTATTTTTGGAAAATCTTCAGGAATTCCATTTGGACCTCGGTATCCCAAGCTATAGAAATTGTCCCTAGGTGTCCTATTTAGGGATGAATTCTGGAAGAGGATGGAACCCTAACTTGGAGGGATCATATCTCCTAGAATATAGTGAAACTGAGGCAGAATTCTGGATACTATGTTCATCAGGATTTCATCTTCAGTCTCTAAAAATTTTAGCTCTCTAACCTTCACCAATATTGGGATACAACAAATATACCAAAACTTAGCAGTTTTAGTATTTAGGGTTTTTCTAGCTCCGGGTTAAACTAGGGTTTGACTTTCCCAGAGTTTCACCCAACCAAAAATATTGATCCAGGTCTATAAACATAGATTTTTATGAGGAGAGAAATCCTATGTTGGGATCACTCAAAAATTATTCTTCTGTAAGAAGCCCTAATTTCCCACACGAAAAACTAAAAATGTTCAGAATCGAATTCCGCTTCGACAGAAAGATGCGCCCTTCCATGGAGAGTCAGCCTAGCCTTCTTTTGCTGATCGATTGTGGAGAGAGAACCAAAAATTAAGAAGCCCTATATTCTATAGCTGCACAATGTCTTCTTTTCAGGGTGGCTCTGATACCATGTTAAATTTTCATATGCTTAGCTAAGACATCAGTATTTCATTTCATTTTTCATAACAAAAGCATATAAACAGGATCACTGAAAGATAGACAAGCACAACCATACAAAAGGAACACAAAGATTTATCCTAGGAAAAACCTAAAAGGAAAAATCCAGAAAAATATTCCTCAATATAGATGCCCCAAAAAGATAAAAGATAAAATCAGCAAGGAGATCAAATCCTGATCCTCCTCCTTCTCCAGCTACTTCTCTTCTCCACTAATGTGCTACACAAGTGAGAGTGTGTGCTCAAATGAGGAGAGCTACACCTCTATTTATATTCATCCGTTCACTTAAGTTAACTCATCTGTCATGTGGGCTCGAGTTAATCATGTAGGCTTGAGTTACACATGTAGGCTCAAGTAACCACACTGGGGTGCTAATGACCCACCTTTACAATTAGAGGGGACTGCCTCATGACTCTTATTAGTTATTTCAATTAGGAGCATCTGGGTACAAAGTAATACAAGTGATTCTCCCAGTAGGACCATCGGGGACCACAAAGAAATACATATAGAATATTCTTCGAAGGTACAATATTTCAACAATGCATGGTTTCATTGCAATGAAGTTTGACTTCTGAAGCTAAGAGATGGCTAAGGGATGGAGTCATTGGAGTACAACTACAAGTTCATCTAATAGTTTTTTATTATCAGGTTTCATAGTACCACATTCATCTAAATTTAATTTAATAGTTGTATCACAATTGGAGTTAACCTAATAGTTATCTAATAGTTATCCAATATAACTGCGATTAGAGTTGAACTTAAGCTAATAGTTATCCAATATAATTATAATTAGAGTTGAAGTTAAGTTAATACTTGTAAAATCATTGGAGTTCAGCTAATAGTTTTATCTAATAGTTAATTTAAAAGTTAATATGTAAAAGTCGCTATTGGAGTTGAAGTTAAGCCAATAGTTGTATCATCATTAGAGTTAAGCTCATAGTTGTATCTAATAATCCCATAGGTATATCTACTAGCACACCCACATAGTTTGTGGTTGGATCACATAGATAGGGATCAAATGGTTGAGAGATAGTTATGGAATGGAAGACAGTTTGGAAATATTTTTGTATTCTTCATATTCTTTAGTTAAATGGGTTCAAATGTGAGTTCTCCATTCCTAGCTACATGTTATCACCGAGATTCTTCCTATTATCCATTTATCAACTATCAGTTATTGTTTGTATTCTTTTTCTTTAAATATCTTACATTATTCTAGTCATCTCCCATGAAACACTGGTTATTTATTCATCAACTACGAGTTATCCATGCATTGCTACCTGTTATTCATTCATCAGCTAGGTACTAGTTATTATATATGTATATCTATATATATTATAATTCTTTACTTTGAATTTTGAATGAGTTCCATAGAATCAATCTCGATAGTACGCTTGTATCATCCTCGTCTGCAGATGAAAAAGCATAGGTCGTAGTACACCCCAAATCTCAAATAAAAAACGTCTATCGACGTAAATAATCAAATAGATAGTTGAAGTTGAAGTTTAATTTTTCCAATTATCATAGACTGTACTTATCATATGTTAACTAATCTATTTTCATTTATTTGAAATTATTAGTTTTCAATTTTGGACGATGCCCATAGAATCAACCTAAATAGTACACTTGTTTGATTCTTGTCCATAGATGAAAAAACATAGACGATAGTACATCCCGAAATTCTAAGATATATATGTCTATCGAAGTAAAAATAAAAAATAGCTCATGTGATAACTGCACTTTATGGTAGTTGGAAATAAATAAATAAATAACAAAAAATATCTTATGTGATAACTGAACTTAATGGCAATGGGTAGTCCATGTGATAGTGGAACTCCATCTAGCAGCTAAAAGGTGAGGTAATGTGCACAAAATTTAGTCAAACTACAATTTATGCAACTCATGTGATAACTGCACTTATTGGCATGGTAATGTGTAACTCATGTGACAGTTGAACTCCATCTAGGAGTTAGGAGTCAAGTTAATGTGCATAAGGCTTACTCAAACTCCATTTAGAATCTAGGACTCAAGACAACTCAGAGGTTTTTTTTAACTGCAATAGATTTATATCAACTTTTAAATTAACTAGCACACCCACATAGTTTGTGATTGGATCACGTCGATAGGGATCAAATGGTTTTAAGAGATAGTTATGGAATGGAAGAGAGTTTGGAATTTTTTTTATTCCTCATACTCTTCTAGTTAAATAGGTTCAACTATGAGTTATCCATGCCTAGCTACATTTTTTTTTTTTGTAAGTTCAGATCTATTCTATTAACAGGAAATAATGATACAAATAGAAGTACAAAGCAACATATCCATCTTGTAAATAAGCAAAATCAGAGAAAAAATATCAGTCTGCCTGAAAGGGAGAGGCCGACTGGAGTTGTCAAGATGATCCTACCTCTTAAAGGAAAACCATATCCATACATAATTGAGTTTTATGTTTTTGGACAAAAATATCAGGCCGGAGTTAAGAAATAACACCCTAAAGGGCCACTATCCTAGAAAAACAACCAAAATGAAGAAGAAGTGAACGAAAAACTTGGAATTACAATTTGGTGAAGGGTTGTTCGATAATTGGAGTGCCAAAACTGAAACCCAAATGCCCTTCCTGGCCTTTGGAGTCATTTGCTTCATCACTAAAACAATCCTCGTTGCTGGAGGTGCCACTGCTACTGGAGTTGCTCAAGCCATCCTTGGAATCAGAGTTGTTTCGCTTGACCAACAGGGGCTCGGTATTCCTGGGAAGGACGTTGCTAGAGGTTTTCCTTGTAGGAGAGATTAATTTCCTCTGAGGTGGTGTGGGAGGAAGGGGGGTGATGTCCATATGGAGCGGTGCGGAGGAAGAGACTGGAATGACAGGGATGGGGGAGGGAGTCAGGATAGGAGGAGTTGAGGGAGCAAAAGGACAAAGAACATCAGATCCAATGGCATTAGCCTCTGGAGCAACATGGAGGTTTATAGAGCACAAGATGAGGTAGGTTAACAAATTTTTTATCACCAAATAATTCTTTCGATGGTCAAGAGTGCGATTGGCAGCCGAGAGTGAGCTAGTGAGCTCATCTTCTTAGTCGTCCATCATGGTTCTCAGGGAATCCAACACTTAAATTTCAAAGACTTCAGAGCTAGCTTGAGCATTGAATGGCGTCACTCTAGGATTGCTAGCACATCGTCGGCCCTATCCCCTCCTGGGAATGCCGCATTGTTGAGGCGGCATGCTAAACACAGGAGATCGAGGAGCATAAGGTGAAGGAGTAGCAGGAGTGGGAGCATAGGAGGGCACTGGTGGAGGCTTTAGGAGGAGATTTGTTGAAGGTTGGTAGAGCAGAGCAGGAAAAATAGTGGAGGCTAGAGGGATGAAGAGGAATTAACCCGCCAACGCAGAACCAAAGGCACATAATTGTTGACCATCAATGTGCTTGCATCATCATGCCAGGATTTAAATGTCAAAAGGACACATCCCATGGTGGGAATTGAGCTCGTCACTAGTTTGAATGGAGGGGTGTGTGTGTGCAAGGGTGGCGTCATCGCTACGATGGGACGGTGCCTTGTCTACACCATGTGGATCCCTGTCATCGTGGCCATGTGTCTGCTGAGTCTGCTATGGTGTCCCATCATGGCTATGTCTTGTGGGGGTCTGTTGTGCACCATGTAGAGCCTTGTCAATCCAACCATGTGGATAGGGATGCCCCGTGACAGGCAGAGGTGCTTCATTCCTGCCTTGTGGGCCATTGACGTCCCTATCACTCACATCCGACGATAAGTATTTTGTAGAAATATGGATGCATTCATTCTTGAAGATTATATTTGAGATCTCTATTAGTAAGCTCTATTGGAGGAAGGTGGGTGAAAGAACACCCCGTTGGATATTTTTTCTACAAGAGAGTTGGCTTCACGACGGATATGATGAAAAGTGATGGTGACCGACTGTGAGAGGAGAGATGATAGTTGCTGAAGGTCATGATCTAGTCACCAGCAAAAGGAGACCTTGGAACTGCTGGAGCCATTTTTGGATTTTGGTAGTCATGTTCAGGATTAATAATGAGTCACCCTCAACAATGAGTGGGAATAATCCCTGAGTGAAGGCTATGGTTATGCCCTGCAGAAGCCCCATCAGCTCGACAACGTTATTTCTTTCCATCCCCAGCTTACCAAGGAAGATACAGAGGATATGTCTGTTATCAGATATGAAGACCCCTCCAAAACTAGCCAATCTAGGGTTACCCTTTGAAGCCCCATCAAAATTGAGTTTAAATAATCCTTGGGGTGGGGGGGACCAGGCGATGGGAGAGGATGAATGAAGAGAGGGAGGGATGGAGGTGATGAGGGTAACTGGAGGATGAGTGAACCAGTTGTTTAGAATCTCTTTTTCCTAAGGATTGACTTGAAGATCTGTGTCTAGCCATTTGGAAAGCATAGTGGTCTCCTTAAGATTCTACTGGAGTTGTGTCCACATCTTCTCCACAAGGTTAGCTCTGCTCTTAAAGATCTTACTATTGCATTCCTTCCAAATATTCCATATGAGGAAGCCAGGAATAAGCTACTAGAGTCTATTGAGAATGGGGTTTTGATAGGGATGACCATGACAGTTCTTGATGGTTTCATATGTGTTTCCTTGGTGTCGGTCGGTTCTTTTGCAAATGAGGAAAATCATATTCCATAACTAGTTGGAAAAGGTGCATTGATCAAGAATATGCTCCAAAGTTTCACCGTGATATTTGCACAACGAACATTGAGAGGGGCCAATAAAGCCTCTTTAGAGTAGGTTATCCCAAGTGAGGATACACCTATTAAGAACCAGCCAGAGGAAAGTTGTGACTTTGGGCCAGGTTTTGATTTTCCAAATTTTTGTCCAGCAGGGATCAGGCTGTGCTTGTGAAATATTGATAAGATGGTAAGTTTCTTTGATGGTGTACATACCTTTGGGCTTGTAGCCCCAATGAATAATATCACTACCATGTATGGCTCAAATGCAATGTTGTTGGATGTCGTCCCATAATGCGTCAGTGTATGCCTGTTACTGAAGTGGATGGCAATGGTCATGGGTGATCCATTCCCGGAACTCCTGTTGAGTGTTTGCATGCCAGAAGGTGTGGAATTTTTCATGATGAGGAAGTAGGAAGATATCATCAAGGTTATGAATATTGTAGGTGTTTTCAAGTGAAGGAAGTTGGTTCTAGGAGTTCGTCAAGAAGTTGGCAAGAGATCCATCATGGATTTCCCAAAAACAATGATGTTGGATAGTTATCCTTTGGGAGTTGGAAGCATTCCAGATAAGTAAGCCATTGATATCCTGCAAGTACCTGATTAAGTTCTGAGTAGGCCAATATGTAGCATACTTTTTGTTGTAGAGCTGTTCCCATGGACTGCTTTTTTGGTGATCCAGTTCCACCATATTTTGGCACTGATAACTTCATTGTTGAGAGCTAGATCATGAAGGCCTAATCCTCCTTCCTCCTTGGTTCTACAAACGGTATCCCACTTTACCAAGTCCCAATGATGTGCCTTCTTATCCCCTTTCCAAAGAAAGGTTCTATCAAGCAAGCGAATGGATTTGAGGACCCATTTGGGAGTTTCCAGAACTGAAAAGAGATAGAGTGACATAGCTTGAAGGACATATTTAATGAGAACCAAACGACCCACAAGGTTGAGCATGCGAAGGGTCAATTGAGAGAGATGAAGCTCAAATTTAGTGAGAATTTCCTTCCATGAGGAAGGCTTGAGGGAAGAATCAGTGAGGGGGGCACCAAGATACTTCGAAGGAATATTAGCATCTTTGAATCCAAGGATTCTGGAGATATTTCTTTGAGTAACCAGTAGAGTGTTGAAAAAGAAGATCTCAGATTTATGCAGGTTGATAGTCATGCCTGAGGCTTTGGAGAAGGTGGCGAGAATGGTGTTGAGTGTTCTAGCTTCCTGGACCGAGGGGTGAACTATTAGCAAGTTTTCATCTACAAATTTCTAATGAGTGAGCGAGGAGTGCTCGTGGAAGGAGAGACCTTTAATATTTCCATGGGCCTTGGCGTGATTAAGCATGCGTCCCAAGCCTTCCATCATGGGAATAAAGATGAAGGGGGAGAGAGGGTCTCCTTTCCTTATGCCCCGGGAGGGGTTTAAGGGTTTGGAGGGGATGCCAGTGATGAGGACTGAAAAGAAGGTGGTGGTTATGAGACTGAGAATCCATCTTGTCCTGAGTGATCGAAGCCAAAGTCAAGTAAGGTGTTTTCAATATAGGTCCAATTCTATTTGTCGAAATCTTTAGAGAGATCAAGCTTGAGAAGCATGTCAGGATTTTTGGTGATCTTAAGGGAGTGAATGACCTCATGAGCCAGGATGATTCCATATAGGATTTGTTTCCATTCAACATATCTAGTTTGTTCCATGGAAATGAGAGAGGGGAGGAGGGGTTTGAGGCAATTGGATATGACTTCGGTTATGATTTTGTAGAGGACATTGCAGAAAGCTATAGGCCTGAATTTATTCGTGGTGGAGTCATTGGGCTCTTTAGGTATGAGGGTGAGGAAAGTGGCATTGATATCCGGAAGGATCCTTTGGTTGTAGCGGGATTATTCAACAATTTCCCATATTTCATGTTTAATCAGATCCCAGCATGAGTGGAAAAATTCGACAGTAAAGCCATCCGGTCTGGGGCTTTTGTCCTCCTTCATTTGCTTGATGGTTGTTTCCACCTCTTGGAGAGTGGTAGGTCTCATGAGCATGACATTTTTCTCAACAGTGACTAAAGAAGTAATGTGGGAGGTTACCTACTACTAAGCTACTTCCCAATCAAGGTCATCTTCGACCAAGAGGTTCTCATAGAAGGAGACAAGTTCTGTTAATATTTCTTGATAGGATTCCAGATGATATCCTTCATTATTATTTAGGTGGGTGATGCGATTGTGCACGCAGTGCTGAATTGTGGAGCAGTGAAAAAAGGCCATGTTGCATTCCCCCTCCTTGAGCAATTTTACTCTAGATTTCTGACTCCAAAGGATCTCTTCTTGTTTGGTATGCTCCTCAATATTAGAGTGAAGAAGTTGTTCCTACTGCTCAGCTTTCTCTATTCAGCCGTTTGAAATGATCCGCTGTTGAAGATGGTCCATTTTCTGCTCAAGAAGTGCTTTCCTAGTAAAGATATTGCCAAAGGTGTGCCTATTCCAGTGTTTGAGGTTCTTCTTGAGGAGCTTGAGTTTGGAATACATTATGTACATGCAGGAGGATCCAGTAACATGAGTGTTCAACCACTAGCTCTTGATCATCTCAGAGAAATCGGGATGGGTGAGCCATAATTTCTTGAATAAAAAAGGATTTCTCCGAGATGATTCCCCGAACTTCCACTAAAGATAAATGGGCCAATGATCAGATCTTGCAGAAGGGAGGATGGAGGCTTAAAGTTCTTCATTTCTGAGCATGAGGTGTTTAGTAATGAGAAAGTGATCAAGCTTGCTTGCAATCTGAGCCACACCTCCTCTCTGGTTATTGCAAGTATGAATGCCATTGTTGGTATTAAGATCGATCAACCCGTTGTTCTCGATGAATTATTTGAAAATCTTATATTCCGGAGAGAGAAGACACCCCTCCTCTTCTGTCCTATAGAGATGTGATGAGGATGAAGTCACCTCCGAGAATGTCAATGGGATGAGACTGGTATAGAATTAGCTAGTGGAGAAAGTTTAGAATGGCATTTTTCTTAGAAGGAATTTGGGGTTCATAGACATTGGTGATCTGGCCATGAATGTTGGAGCCAAGAGGACGAAAGTGGGCAAAAAATGAGCAACGATAGGCTAGAAAGTTATCAAGATCAACTTCTTTAGGATTCAAGGAGACAGTCAATCCCCCAAAGGCACCTAAAGAGTTAGCAAAGACACATTGACTACCCCTCCAGATTCTAGGAAGAAGGGTCTGCAGAATAGCACTATTAGATTTGGTTTCTTATAACATTAGGATGGTGGGTTTTTCTTGCTGGATATTTTTCTTGATCATTATGTGCTTGCTAGGGATGTTGATGCCTCTAATGGTCCAAGAGGTAACTTTCATTGGGGAACAATGGAGTTGGAGGGGAAGAATTCCGTGAGGTGGGAAAATTGTCCTGATTCTACTAGCTTGGTGCCCACGGAATCTAGTCTCTGAATGTATGATTTCTGCCCATGCTTCTTGGATTCCTTAATGCTTTTTTTCGTCTCCTTGAGATGACTGATGATAACTCCTAGTTTGGCATGGGTGCTTGGTGATTGTAAGATGTCTGTGAGCAGTTGAATTTGTTTGGGAGTGATCTTATGCAGATTGTTATGTTTGCATGCTTCCTCCAGACCAAAGAGATCCAAGCCACTAAGATCTATGTCGCCCATGCATTCATCCATTGGTCATCTAACTCTTGAGTGGGGATTGGATTTTCTTGATCTTGCATTATTCTTTTTGGTAGTTGGGGCTGTGCAGAAACTTCATTCCTGGCTTGTTGACTAGAATCCTCCTTTTTATTCACCCTTTGTTTCTCTTGGTGAGGACATTTTGAAGAAGTGGGGGGGGGGGGGGGGGGCTCTTCGGGATATTTTCCTGGCTCATCAGGATGAGATCCTAAAATACCAAAGCTATTACTGGTGGAGGGATTCACAGTTTTGTTGATTGTGGGATTCTTTATGCCTTGTTTCCTTCTATTGGAAACGTTCTTGAAACCTTCTTCATTAGTTGGGGGGTTATGTTTGTTGTCCATGTGAGGCTTGTTTTTTGGGCATCCCCTGTATAAGTGACCATGCTTATGGCATTTTATGCATTTGAAGGGAACATGCTCGTAATTTAGCGATTGTACCCATTCTGTTTTTTCATGAGCTAGCAAGATAGAATCCAGAAGGGATTTGGCAATATGCATGTAAACACAAATGCGTGCGTAAGAAGTATATCTTTGCTGCTTGGTTTGGTCTATGACTTTGACGAATTATCCTAGGGCATTTCTGATTTCTTTGAGGGTTTCCTCATCCCAGAGGTAAAGAATATAGTCGGAACCAGACCGGTGCCCAAGCAAATTTTTCCGTGTCAGGGTTGAAGTGCTTGATCCAATTTCAAAGGAAGAGTCCTGCCGAGTTAAAGAAATAAGGACCTCTTTCTAGCACACAGTCTCTATCCTTGAGCAGTGATAAAATAATGGTGAAAAAACCTTTGGATCCGAGTTGCACATCGAAGTGTGCCTTAGGTCTCCATTTCGTCGCAATCTAGTTTAGAAGAGCCTTGTTAGTTGGACAGATCCCGATGAATTTCCTGATAAGCACGTACGTCTTCATATATTCGATTATGTCATTGATTCTGGAAGGAGGGAGGTTAATTCTGGGTTTTTCTACGGATTTGGATAAGCATGTACTGGTTCTGGGTTTTTCCATATGTGAAGGCTATGCTAGTTGGCAAACATTGTCAGTTAGTAGGGTGTCAGTGGGAAGAGGGCCATCACAGTATGGTGAATCGTCTTGCAGCTGCATGGGACAGGTGTAATATGACAATGGCTGAGAGAGATAGAGTGTCCTCCCCCCCCCCCCGCGTAGTTGGCCATGTGGTTGATCCAAGGTACAAGGCAGAGAACTAGGTAGGTGGCATTTGAAGAAAGTCGGATCAGGATTACGGAGCAATCATTAGGTTTCAGGAATCAAGAGGTTGCAGGAGAAAGCTCTAGGTTTCATCAATCTCTCGAGGAATTCTAGAGTGTGTCTAACCAGTTGTTAAATATGTATGTTTCTAGCTCTACCTAGCTACATGTTATCCTTGACATTCTTCATGTTATCCATTTATCAACTATCAATTATTTTTTATATTTTTCTTTTAATCTCACATTCGTCTAGTTATCTTCCATGAACTGTTGGTTATCCATTCATCAGCTATGAGTAATCGATGCATTGCTACTATTTATCCATTCATCATCTAGCTACTAGTTATTTTTTATATTATTTTGAACGACTTCCATAGAATCAATCTCGACAATACACTTGTCTCATCCTCTTTCCTAGATGAAAAGGCATAGGCCTTAGTCCACCGCAAATCTCAAATAAAAACTTCTATCGATGTAATTATTAGATACAACCATCAGCTTAAATCCAATGATGATACAACAATGAGTTTAACTTCAACTATGAGCTCAACAACCATAAATTAAGTAGTTGTTATATTAGATTAAATATTAGATACAAATAATTGATGCATTCTTTAGGGAAAAAACACTATCAATGTATGAAATATATAGGTGCTATTCAGAACATATTATTCTTATTAATATGATTATAGCTAATATTAATACTTCTAAACTATCTTCAAAAGAAATCAAATTTCATGTATAACAACACACCACCTATTAGTCAAAACTTAATTTAAAATATTTTATAATATGTTTTTTCCAATTATTAATTCAACTTTAAAAAAATATTCTTACATATTTTTTTAAATTTAATAAAACAAAGTTAAATCTAAATAGTAAAAATAGCCCAAAGTTAAATTTAATAGGACTGTTTTTTTGGTGATTCAGTTCCACCATATTTTGGCACTAATAACTTCATTGTTGAGAGCTGGATCATGAAGGCCTAATCCTCCTTCCTCCTTGGTTCTACAAATGGTATCCCACTTTACCAAGTCCCAATGATGTGCCTGCTTATCCCCTTTCCAAAGAAAGGTTCTATGGAGCGAGTGAATGGATTTGAGGACCCATTTGGGAGCTGCCAGAACTGAAAAGAGATAGAGTGAAATAGCTTAAAGGATAGATTTAATGAGAACCAAACGACCCACAAGGTTGAGCATATGAAGGGTCCATGGAGAGAGACGAAGCTCAAATTTAGTGAGAAGTTCCTTCCATGAGGAATGCTTGAGGGAAGAATCAATGAGGGGGGCACCAAGATACTTCGAAGGAAGATTAGCAGCTTTGAATCCAAGGATTCTGGAGATGTTTCTTTGAGTAACCAGTGGAGTGTTGAAAAAGAAGATCTCAGATTTCTGTAGGTTGATAGTCATGCCAGAGGCTTTGGAGAAGGTGGTGAGAATGGTGTTGAGTGTTCTAGCTTCCTGGATTAAGGGGTGAACCATTAGCAAGTTGTCATCTACAAATTGCTAATGAGTGAGGGAGGAGTGATCATGGAGGGAGAGACCTTTAAGATTTCCATGGGCCTTGGCATGATTAAGCATGCGTCCCAAGCCTTCCATCATGAGAATAAAGATGAAGGGGGAGAGAGGGTATCCTTTCCTTATGCTCCAAGAGGGGTTTAAGGGTTTTGAGGGGACGCCCTTGATGAGGACTGAAAATAAGGTGGTGGTTATGAGACTGAGAATCCATCTTGTCCTAGAGTGATCGAAGCCAAAGTCAAGTAAGGTGTTTTCAATATAGGTCCAATTCTATTTGTCGAAAGCTTTAGAGAGATCAAGCTTGAGAAGCATGCCTGGATTTTTGGTGATCTTAAGGGAGTGAATGACCTCATGAGCCAGGATGATTCCATATAGGATTTGTTTCCATTCAACATATCTAGTTTGTTCCATGGAAATGAGAGAGGGGAGGAGGGGTTTGAGGCAATTGGATATGACTTCGGTTATGATTTTGTAGAGGACATTGCAGAGAGCTATAGGCTTGAATTTATCTATGGTGGAGTCTTTGGGCTCTTTAGATATGAGGGTGAGGAAAGTGGCATTGATAGATGGAAGGATCCTTTGGTTGTGGTGGGATTATTCAACAATTTCCCATATTTCATGTTTAATCAGATCCCAACATGAGTGGAAAAAGTTGATAGTAAAGCCATCCGGTCTGGGGATTTTGTCGTCCTTCATTTGCTTCATGGTCGTTTCCACCTCTTGGAGAGTGGTAGGTCTCATGAGCATGACATATTTCTCAACAATGACTAAAGAAGTAATGTGGGAGGTTACCTGCTGCGAAGCTACTTCCCAGTCAAGGTCATCTTCGGCCAAGAGGTTCTCATAGAAGGACACAAGTTCTATTTATATTTCCTGATAGGATTCCAGATGATCTCCTTCATTATTATTTAGGTGGGTGATGCGATTGTGCACGTTGTGCTGAATTGTGAAGCGGTGAAAAAAGGACATGTTGCGTTTCCCCTCCTTGAGCCATTTTACTCTATATTTCTCACTCCAAAGGATCTCTTCTTGTTTGGTATGCTCGTTAATCTTGGAGTGAAGAAGTTGTTCCTACTGATCAGATTTCTCTATTCGACCGTTTGAAATGATCTGCTACTGAAGATGGTCCATTTATTGCTCAAGAAGTGCTTTCCTAGTAAAGATATTGTGAAAGGTGTGCCTATTCCAGTGCTTTGAGGTTCTTCTTGAGGAGCTTGAGTTTGGAATGCATTATGTACATGTAGGAGGATCCAGTAACATGAGTGTTCAACCACTAGCTCCTGATCATCTCAGGGAAATCAAGATGGGTGAGCCAGAATTTCTTGAATCAAAAAGCATTTCTCTGGGGTGATTCCCCCAAATTCCACTAAAGATAAATGGGCCAATGATCAGATCTTGCAGAAGGGAGGATGGAGGCCGAAAGTTCTTCATTTCTGAGCATGAGGTGTTCAGTAATGAGAAAGCAATCAAGCTTTCTTACAATTTGAGCCACACCTCCTCTGTGGTTATTCCAAGTATGAATTCCATTGTTGGTATTAAGATCGATCAACTCGTTGTTGTCAATGAATTCTTTGAAAAGCTTATATTCTGGAGAGAGAAGACACCCCCCACTCTTATGTCCTGTAGAGATGTGATGAGGCTGAAGTCACGTCCCAGAATGTCAATGGGATGAGGCTGGTCTAGAATTACCCAGTGGAGAAAGTCCAGGATGGTGTTTTTCTTAGAAGGAAGTTGGGGTCCATAGACATTGGTGATCCTGCCATGAATGTTGGAGCCAAAAGGACGAAAGTGGGTAGAAAGTAAGTAACGATAGGCTAGAAATTTATCAAGATCAACTTCTTCAGGATTCGAGGATATAGTCAATCCCCCAAAGGCTCCTAAAGAGTCAACAAAGACACATTGACTACCCCTCCACATTCTAGGAAGAAGGGTCTGCAGAATAGCACTATTAGATTTGGTTTCTTGTAACGTTAGGATGGTGGGTTTCTCTTGCTGGATATTTTTCTTGATCATTCTATGCTTGCTACGGCCATTGATGCCTCTAATGGTCTAGGAGGTAAATTTCATTAGGGAACAATGGAGTTGGAGGGGAAGAATTTCATGAGCTAGGAAAATTGTCTTGATTCTACTAGCTTGGTGCCCACGAAAGCTAGTCTTTGAATGTCTGATTTCCACCCATGCTTCTTGGATTCCTTGATGCTTTTTTTCGTCTCCTTGAGATGACTGATGATAACTCCTAGTTTGGCATGGGTGCTTGGTGATTGTTAGATGTATGTGAGTAGTTGAATTTGTTTGGGAGTGATCTTATGCAGAGTGTTATTTTTGCATGCTTCCTCCAAACCAAAGAGATCGAAGCCACTAAGATCTATTTCGCCTATGCATTCATCCGTTGGTCATCTAACTCTTGAGTTGGGGTTGGATTTTCTTGATCCTAGATTATTCTTTTTGGTAGTTGGGGTTGTGTAGAAACTTCATTCCTGGCTTGTTGTCTAGAATCCTCCTTTTTAT
Source organism: Pseudotsuga menziesii (assembly GCA_001517045.1). Classification (NCBI taxonomy): domain Eukaryota; kingdom Viridiplantae; phylum Streptophyta; class Pinopsida; order Pinales; family Pinaceae; genus Pseudotsuga; species Pseudotsuga menziesii. The sequence continues at coordinate 285,683 of LPNX011065237.1, forward strand.
TTCCCTTTTGTTGCTCTTGGTGTGGGCGTTTCGAAGAAGGGGGGACCTCTTCGGGATATTTCCCTAGCCCATCAGGATGAGATCCTAAAACACCAAAGATATTACTAGTTGAGGGAATCATATTTTTGCTGATTATGGGATTATTTATGCCTTGTTTCCTTCTGTTGGAAACCTTCTTGAAACCTTCTTCATTAGTTGGGGGGTTATGTTTGCTGTCCATGTGAGCCTTGTTTTTTGGGAAGCCCCTATATAAGTGACCATGCTCATGGCATTTTCTGCATATGAAGGGAACATGCTTGTAATTTAGCGACTGTACCCATTCATTTTTTTCATGAGCTAGCAAGATAGAGTCCAGAAGGGATTTGGCAATGTGCATGTAAACACAGATGCATGCGTAAGAAGTATATATTTGCTGCTTGGTTTGGTCTCTGATTTTGACGAATTCTCCTAGGGCATTTCTGATTTCTTTGAGGGTTTCCTCATCCCATAGGTAAAGAATATAGTCGAAACCAGACCGGTGCCTAAGCAAAGTTTTCCGTGTCAGGGTTGAAGTGCTCGATCCAGTTTCTAAGGAAGAGTCCTGCCGAGTTAAAGAAATAAGGACCTCTTTCTAGCACACGGTCTTTGTCCTCGAGCAGTGATAAAATAATGGTGAAAAAACCTTTGGAGCCAAGTTGCACATTGAAGTGTGCCTTAGGTCTCCATTTCATCGCAATCTAGTTGAGAAGATCCTTCTTAGTTGGATAGATCCCGATGAATTTCCTGATAAGTGCGTACGTCTTCATATATTCGCTTCTGTCATTGATTCTGGAAGGAGGGAGGTTAATTACAGGTTGGTCTGCAGATTTGGCTAAGCATGTATTGGTTCTGGGTTTTTCCATATGCGAAGGCTGTGCCAGTTGGAAGATATTGTCAGTCGGTAGGGTGTCAATGGGAAGAGGGCCATCACAGGATGGTGAATCGTCCTGCAGCTACATGGGACAGGCGTCATCTGACAATGTCTGAGAGGGATAGATTGTCCCCCCTGTGCAGCTGGCCATGTGGTTGATCCAAGGTACACGAGAGACAACCAGGTAGGTGGCATTTGAAGAAAGTTGGAGCGGGATTAGGGAGCAATAATTAGGTTTCAGGAATCAAGAGGTTGCAGGAGAAAACCCTAGGTTTCATCGATCTCTCAAAGAATTCTAGAGTGTGTTTAAGCAGTTGTTAAATATGTATGTTTCCATCTCTGCCTAGCTACATGTTATCCTTGACATTCTTCATGTTATCCATTTATCAAGTATCAATTATTTTTTATATTCTTTTTCTTTTAATCTCACATTCGTCTAGTTATCTTCCATCAACTGCTCGTTATCCATTCATCAGCTATGAGTAATCGATGCATTGCTACTAGTTATCCATTCATCATCTAGCTACTAGTTATTTTTTATATTATTTTGAACGACTGCCATAGAATCAATCTCGACAATACACTTGTCTCATCCTCTTTCCTAGATGAAAAGGCATAGGCCTTAGTCCACCCCAAATCTCAAATAAAAACGCCTATCGATGTAATTATTAGATACAACCATTAGCTTAAATCCAATGATGATACAACTATGAGCTTAACTTCAACTATGAGCTCAACAACCATAAATTAAGTAGTTGTTATATTAGATTAACTATTAGATACAAGTAATTGACGCATTCTTTAGGAAAAAAACATTATCAATGTATCAAATATATGGGTGCGATTCAGAACATATTATTCTTATTGATATGATTATTGCTAATATTAATACTTTTAAACTATCTTTAAAGGATATCAAACCTCATGTATAAGAACACATCACCTGTTAGTCAAAACTTAATTTAAAATATTTTATAATATGATTTTTCTAATTATTAATTCAACTTTAAAAAAATATTCTTACATATTTTTTTTTAAATTTAATAAAACAAAGTTAAATCTAAATAGTAAAAATAGTCATTCAAATAGCAAAAATTCCATGGTAATTTCATACTAAATAATTATTAAAAAAATTCAAAGCTTTAATAAATTAAATGTGACTTCTTGAATTCCTACAAAATTTTCCTACCGGATTAAAATAAAATTCTGAATCTTTTATGACTATGACATTTGACCTTCTATTTGATATCTTATCCAATTTTTAAAAAGTTGTGTAGACATCAAAATCCAAATTGAGCATTTTCAAAGAACATGAATAAATCACATTGAATTATAGATATAAAGATGAAATTTGGTAATTGAATAATCTAATTCGAAATTTAAATTTATAAAATTTCCATTTATTTATTTTAATTGTGTTCAGCAATTGTAAGAGTTCTCTCCGCTATGTCCAGATATCTATGTAGGGCAGCCCCTATTTCCTATGTCTAATTGATCTGCTGTGACATCCTCAAAAAATCATTGTGAATACTCATTATTGCTAATAAAAGGAGTAGGACTTGCAGCCGTAGTCGTGATCAATAAGCTAAATAGTCTCAATATAGGAGTGATAATAAATAGGAGTTCTAGAAATATAGAATTACTTTAGGACCACACTAGAGCGAGTTATCATAATATTGAAAAGAAAGCTAATTTCTCTACCTTATGGATGGAGACCAAGCTTGTCTCTAGAGGCTAATTAACATGGAATAATAATGCAACGGACTAGGCCTTAACGAGAGGGATTTAACTCTATACTGTCCATAGGGTATAAGAGCTTATTCGCTTAGGCTCTTAGTTACACTTGTTTCTTTTTCAAATAATAAAAGGGTAATGGGGGATCATAAAAAAAATGTAGTTTCTTATTTTTTTCAGATGGAAAGATCCACGGGAAACCCAGCAATACTTCACCATATTTGTGGATGGTAGAGGTGGTAAACCGCCAGCCATCCTAGCAGAAGGCCTAACCCCAGAGGACCTAAGGCTCGAACCCGTGACCTCCCCCGAACCGAAAGAGTGTGTGCACGTCTTACCAATTGAGCTAACCCTTGGAACTATAGTTTCTTATTTACAAAAATGGAGTGAAGCCGCTTGTCCTTCATAGGGCATTGTACTTATATTTGCTCATTGCGCCGAGAGGCGCTCTACAGCCAAGTATGGGGGAGATCTTGTCACGTGATGTAACGTTACTAACATGTCAGCAAAAAATAATAGTGAAAGTGAATATTATGGGAGAGATCTTGTCACGTGATGTAACGTTACTAACATGTCGGCAAAAAATAATAGTGAAAGTGAATATTATGGGAGAGATCTTGTAACGTGATGTAACGTTACTAACATATGTAACATGTCGGCCAAAAATAATTGTGATAGTGAATATTATGGGATAGATTTTGTAACACAAAATAAAAAATAATATCACTTTCGTAACTTTATTTTTATTAATAAAAAATAAATTTTCTAATAGGCCAAAATAAATGTCGGCCACAAAAACAATCTAATATGGGGGAGATGTGGTAATCTGCCTACCTAACAAAACAATAAAAAAGTAAAAATTTAATTATCCCTAAAAAAAATATGTGGGTCAAAAAACACAAAATTGAATTATCCGCAAAACAATGTTGGCCTTGCACATGGTTTTAAAACCATGTGCAAGGCATTCTAAACAACCCATGGTTTTATTGTACATGGTTTAGGAGGGCCTTGCAAATGGTTTTAAGACCATGTGCAAGGCCTCCTAAACAACCCATGATTGTAGGAGGGCCTTGCATATGGTTTTAAAACCATGTGTGGGGAAATGATGCAATGTTTGTTCCTAACAAAATAAAAAATATTATATGTCAGCCATAAATAATATTAAATATTAATAATAATAAAATTATATGTGGACCTTAAATAAAAAATGTGTCTATTGGTTTGAATCAAATCAATGGATACCTAAGAAGAGGTTAGAGATTTGATCCATCTTGACGCTTGATAGAGCCTAGGATTTGGATCTACGTTGGTGTAAAATCAAGTCAAGAGCATAACTAATTTATGTGCTTTTAAATTTGATGTATCTACTGTATCTCTATTTTATTTGTTTTTGTAAATTCAAGTCAAAGAACTTTATGTGTTTTAAAATTTGATGCATTTACTTTTATTTATTTGTTTAATTTGATGAGTTTAATATGATTTGATGATTTATATTTATTTATATTTATACATTTAAATTGGTAAGCTTGTCGATTCTTGTTAGCTCATTCGGTTAAGGTGTAGTTCTCTTTAGAAAGCTGACCCGAGTTCAATCTCCTTAAGGGTGAGTTAGTTGGAAGGAGACGCCCAAAAATCTAGACATCATAAGAGTTGGTGTGGCCCAAACCAAATGCTATCTCGGTAGCCTTAAATGATTATTTTCATTTATAAAAATTATTATCAATTCTTCAAATTAAAATTAATAAGTTCCAACAATATTCCATTTTCCATTAAATATATACTATTATATTTTCTATAAAGTTAAAACTAATGAGTTCCACCTATATTCCATTTTGTATTAATAATACCATATTCCATTTCCATTGGAAAGATACGGAATTAAAATAACCATACATAATTTATATTTATTCATATTTATAAAATTTAAGTGAACTTACATGATTATTTTCATTTATGGGAATTATTGTTGATTCCTTAACTTAAAATTTATGAGTTCGAACCATTCCATTTTCCATTCAAGGATACTTGTGTTGTAATTTTCTCAAAATATACTCTTTGACTGCGTATAAATTACCACTTAGACTTAATTCATATACCACTTAGACTTAATTTAGAAAAAAATGTGTTTAACTTGCAAAAACAATCATGGTTTGAATATAATAAAAATTAATTATTGTTTAAAAAAGAACGTCAACTAACATCATTGCGATATAATACATTATATTTTATGGAGAAATTTGTCTTGCTGTATGCATAATTGTGCTAGGAATGGTTTTGAATATTATATTAGGGTTTTTTCCTTTTCATTTCTTTCAAGTTTTTTTTTAAAATGGAATTCATATATTGTTTTTAATAATATCAATGATTACTTTATGCAAAAATATATGTCCTTCTATCATATTAAATAATTTTATTTCTAAATGGTCATAATATCATGCATATACATTAATAATAGTTTTACTATCAATATAATATAATAAAAATTAACTATCACTTTTGCTATTGAATGGCATAAGGTTTACTGTATTTGGGGAATTTTGTCATGTGCTATTATCGAGAGGCGATATGGATCAGGGCGCACGAAGGTAGGCCTGTGAGGTTCTACGAGTTGGCAGCTTCACTAGAGCAGCTGAGGCTGCAGCCTATGATGAGGGTTTTGATTCCCCCACAAGGGCTCATGGAGACATGGAAAGGAAACAAGAGGAGAATGGGATTGACATGTTGTCTCCCAAAGACTCAGACTATTCCAACCATCGAGATCAGATCTGATAAGATTAGGGAGAAGGTTGAACTGTGGAAGGAAAAAACCCTCATTGGAAATTCGTGGGGGTTTGGACACATGAGAGAGATTTAGTCCGTTGGATCAAGAGAAACTGGAACCCTAAAGGCCATTATGATCTCCACTTGGATTCAAAGGGTTTCTTCACTATCATTTTCTTTAATCAGGGAGATCATGACATGATTCTAGAGGGAGGGACGTACTTCTTCTTCTCTGCTGGTTTGTATATGAGACCATGGAAAGATAGATTTAACCCGGAGACTGAGGATGTGAAGGTGGCTCCAGTCTGGATTGGACTGTTTTCCCTTCCTCATAAATATTGGGATATCCTAAAATCTTGAAGGATATCAACAACGCGATCGGGGAATTTGTGAAGATTGCAGAATAGGGAAAACAGTAGAGGTACATGACTTGTGCCCGCATTTGTGTTTATATGGATCTCTCAAAATATTTTCTGGAAGCAATCAATATGAACGGGGATGATGAGGAATGGGTTCAGTCGCTTGACTATAAACAACTCCCATTTATGTGTAGATAGTGCCATGATTATGGCCATTTTAGGAGGAGTGTCCTCAAATTGCATAAAGCCCACCCATCTCCAAGCGGTCATAGGGAGGAGAAAAAGATGGGGAAGGATTCACGCAAGTCAAAAGTAGGAAGAAGAATAAGGCCGGGGGCAGGGGTAGCAGAAGACCGAGAGAGAAAATTAGGGCAATACAGTAACCGGTAATAACCCCTTCCAATTCTTGGAAGAGAAAGGCGAGGATGGTGAGGAAGAGAGGAACAAGGAAAAGGAACCAGAAAAACAAATTGTTAGTAGGGAAAAGGAAGTAGGTTGTGAGGAGGAAAAGGAGGAAGACGGAGGGGAGGAAATGGAGTTAAGTGAGCTGGATTTGGAAAAAATCGAGAAGGAGTGCAATAAGGAAGGAAAGGGGTACCTATCCAGAATACAACTAGAATTGCTGCAGGAGGCTATCATCAAAACCATAGCTCACCAACAACTGGGGATTTCCTTCAATCCACATAAAGGAAAGAAAAGAAAATCCCCATAGGAAGACCTAAAAAGAGGGAGAAAGGCGAACATGCAAAGAATAGCGGAGGTCGGAGTTAAGTTAATAGAATCATGACAGTATTGGACGATAAGGGCCGCATTCTCTAAAGTTAGCAAGGTTACCCAATGAAGATTGTGTCTTGGAACATTTGGGGATGTAACCATCCCCGAAAAATAAAAACCTTAGCTAGGAAGGTAAACTAGGAAAAACCAGCTACCAATTTTTTTTTACAAGAAACAAAATGTAGTTCGTAGGTAATGGAGAGGGTGGGACAAAAGATTTGGAGAGGTAATAGGGTTATGGCGAATGATGCTGTGAGAATGGCTGGGGGTATAGTTGTTTTATGGCATCCCAGATCCATCTTCCTTTTGGAATGGAGTGCCAACCAGTTCTCTTTGATAGCCAAATTCCATTTCCTAGATTCAAAGGCTAAAGGAGCCTTGGTAAATTCTTATGGTCCAAGTGCTTTCCCCCATAAGCAAGCTTTCTTGAATTTTTTGAACTGGCTAAAGGATGAAGCCTGTGAAGGATCATGGATTGTTGGAGGTGATTTAAACCTAATAACATCCATGGGGAGGAAAAAGGGAGGAAGGAGGGTACTAGATAGATTCCAAGAAGCATTTAGGGATCTTATGGCCCACGACCCCCTCATTGACCTCAAAACTGGAGATGGGTGGTACACATGGAACAATAAGCGTGGGGGAGAACATCTCATAGCTTCAAGAATTGACAAGTTTTTGGTCTCAGAAGACATTGCGAGAGGTACTAGGGAAATTAGTACTAGTGTCCTTTTGGCAGCTTGATCTAACCATTGGCCCATTAGTATCAATTGGGATTGGTTGAATTTCATCTCGAGAAAAACTTTTAGGTTTGAACAATTTTGGTTGGAGCATAAAGACTTCAAGGATTTGGTTGGTTAGTGGTGGCAGGATTTGGTTCCCCCCCACCGGTACCGGGATGTAACGATTTCAACAAAATCCAAAGGCTCTCAAAGCCAAAATCTGCACATGGAATAGGGAAGACTTTGGGAACATATTCCAAGACAAAAGAAGGTTGATGGAGGATATTGAGCACACCCACCGGAAAGGGATGGAGGAAGGATGGGATGAGGAGCTCAAATAGAAGGAGAAAGACCTAGTAAATCCGTTAGAAGCCCGGAAAAAACAAAAGGAAATATTCTGGAAACAGAAATCTAGGAATCAATGGTTGCACGAAGGAGAGAAGAATACTAAGTTCTTTCACAATTCGATAGTTAGTAAGAGGTATAGAGAAAAAATTCACAAACTTAGGAAGGCCGATGGAAATCAGGTTGATTCTCGAGGGGCTATTGGGGAAGAAATGGTGCATCACTTCGAAGGGATAATGACTGAGGAGATGGGATAGAAGCCAGGCTATAGCCAAGATCACGAGGCTCATTCCTAGGAGTATCACCAATGAGCATAATGAGATGTTGATCAAACCTATATCTATGCAGGAGGTGGAGGAAGTTGTCCAATAGATGGCCTTGGGGAAAGAACAAGGGCCTGGTGGTTTCTCCACTAAATTTTTCTAGTTCTTTTTGGATTTGATAAAAGAGGAAGTCCCGGAAATAATAGAACAATCAAGGAGGCATCGTGGAGTCTTAAAAGCCTTTAATGGAACTTTCATAACCTTGATCCCGAAATGGGAGGCAGTCGATACCCCTAGTAACTTCAGACCAATTTCCCTCGGCAATGTCATTTACAAAATCATAACCAAAGTAATATCTAATAGATTGAAGCCGCTACTCCCAAAGCTGGTTATCCCGGATCAATCGAGCTTTGTGGAAGGAAGGAATATTTTGGATGGGATTATTCTGGTTCAAGCAACTATCCACTCCTTGAAGACGACCATGAGGCCAGGTATGTTGATAAAATTGGATATAGAAAAAGGTTATGATAAATTAAGTTGGCAATATATGATTAGTATTTTTGAAGCGTTTGGATTTGGTAGAGAGTGGGTGGAATGGATCATGAATTTGGTATCCACTCCATTTTCTCTATTTTGCTGAATGGATCTCCGACGAGGCTATTCAACGCCTCACGGGGAATGAGACAAGGAGATCCTCTTTCCTCTTTTCTGTTCATTTTAATGGAAGATGGTCTAAGTAAGATCCTACAAGACCAATCTGTGATTGGAGATATCTATGGGCTAAATATCCACAAGGGGATGGATAAATAGACTCACCAACAATTTGTGGATGACACGATGCTCATGGGGCACCCTTTAGTCCAAGAAGCCTGATATTTTAAGAGGAGCCTAAGGATTTTTGTAGAAGCCTCAGGGTTGGAAGTTAATGATGAGCAATCTTAGGTCTTCTTCTTTAACACAGCTTCCCTGTCCCATGTTACTGTCAGAAGAGAGACCCCAGTTGTTCACATACATGATATTTCTTTACCCAAGTTAGCGCCAAACCAGATTGATTGATCAATTGATGGGCTACCCAATCCGGAGCAGGTTTTTTCTGCTAATAGGTCAAAGTGAATTTATCCATGAAGAAAACCAAAATGTGTTTGACCAAAGGAATATTGCTCGGATTTTGGGATTTTACAAAGGTTCTCTTCCCTCAAAATATTTGGGGCCCCCCTTAGGGGAGGGTACCATTAGGAAGGTATCATGGCAAGAAATTTTAGATAGACTTACAAACAGGTTATCAAACTGGGTTTTCCTACCTTTAAACCTGCCGAGCAGGCTCATTCTAGTCAAATATGTTCTTCAAGCTATGCAAGTTTACCTTTTATCTATCCTATCGGTGCCAAAATTAAGTTTAGGAGAGATGAGAAGCATCCATAGAAATTTTCTTTGAGGAGGAAGAGGCGATAAAGCCAAATTTTCCCTGGTAGGTTGGGATAAAATATGTTTCCCTATAGAGAGGGGGGGTTTGGGTCTGAAGGATCCTGAAGTTCTAAGTGAAATCCAAGGATCTAAAATTTGGTGGAACTGGTGCAATTACAAGAGGGAACCTTGGGTGAGACTATGGCACATGAAATATACCAGCGACAGAATGAGCGATCAACTGATATATTATAATGAGGAAATAGCATGCTCCCATATCTGGATGAAAGCCCAATTAGGTTGAAAGTTGGTTTAGGATCATAGATTTTGGGAAATTCGTAATGGTGAGTTAGCCAATTTATTTGAAGAGTCTTGGAATCAGATGACCAAACTGAGGGAAGAACCAAGATGAAAAACTCTCAAGGCCGGTGGGATGGAAGTAGGGAAATTCAAAGTGAGTCATTACTGGGCGGAACACCCCTGGGAGGATTACAGACAATGGGAGGCACCTGCTGGAGTGGATGACCTCACCAATGCAGAAGATATTATTTCTTTCCATGCTACTCTCCAGGAGAGATTCATTGGGATCAATACAGGACCAGATAAATTGAGGTGGGGGTACAAACAAAGAGGGACTTTTAATATCAAAGAAGTCTATGACATTCACACTAATAACGAGGAGGTGGGAAAAGTGATTTGGAAGAAAATATGGGAGACAAATATGTGGCCTAAAGTGGCCATGTTTTGTTGGTTGGTTGTTAAACACAGGATCCTGACTAGAGAGAATTTAAGGAAGTGTGTAATACATGGGCCCTCCCAATGTGTTTTGTGCCTCAGTTGTGAAGAGACAATAGAGTATCTATTGGACACTTGCCCCTATATGATATCCCTTTGAGATAGAGGATCTATGAACTTCAGAAGGAGCGATCGAGCTAGAGGCCAACCCGGGTCAATCCATGCAAGATTGGAATCTTAAAGCATTTAAAAATACCATATTAGAACTCCATGGATGTTGTTTCCCAGGATGGTCATGTGGAATTCCTAGAAAGAAAGAAACAACCATATCTTCTGGGGTCAAAAATTCAATGAGGAAGAGGTTTGGCAGAGATTGATCAAGAATCTTCTCGAGACCATTAGAAGAAGGCAGTGGGACAAGAAAGATAAGAACTTCTCAGAGGAACAATCTCGCATAATGGAGAGCCAGGGTCTGGGAATAAGGGACTTGGAGGGGATTAAACGGAGGGTTAAACTATGAAAACCATCTAGCTTGAACTATTGGTCTCCCCCACCACCTCATTCGTTCAAGATCAATTTTTATGGGGAAGTAAAGGGAAATCCGAGTGATACAGGATATGGGGTTGTTTGCAGGAATGAGGACAGAGATATAATGAAAGTTTTCAATGGTTGCATAGGTCATGATACGAATAATTCAACAACACTAGAAGGCTTACTCTAGGGGGTCAATCTCACAGTGGAGGAAGGATGGATGCCAATTATCATATAAGTGGACTCTAACATCATAATCTAGATGGAAAAAAATGGCAAATAGGAAGTCCACAGAGAAAACATCATCCAGTTGGAGACTTTCGGGTTTGCTAGAGTCCCCGAGGACCCTCATATTCTCTCACAACATGGTCTCCTTGAGCCACATCAGACAGGAATCCAACAAGGTGGTTGATCTCCTTGCAACCGTTGGTGCGGAAGGGAGAATAGCCCGCATGTTGGGCACATTGGAAGAGTTTAGAAATGAGAGATGGGTCCCTCAATATGGCCATCTGGCTAGTCTAGATATCAAGCTTAATCGACAGATGGAAGGCTTCAATCAAGACGCCCCTAATGGAGACAGGAGTCAAGTGAAAACCCATGCTAGGTTGTCAGCCCACTAAATCTAATTATGAAGAACATAATGAGCAGTACATGCTCCATTACAGAAGCTGATATCAGAAGGTATGAGAATAAGAGTGGAAAGGGACGGAGATCGGTTATGCACCAAGATCTATATATGGAAATAAATCAAGGTATGATGTTAGTGTGTGCTAATGGTACGATGCGGGGTGATGGAAAGTATCAACGGGAGGAGGGAAAGTACAACTCGGCTATGTTTATCATAGATCCCTCGTATCTATATCAACAGGCTTGTCACAGCGTTTTCACCCATCATCTTGGTTAAATTCCAGTTTGTTCTACTAGTGGTGAAGGTAAGTGCGCTGGGAAAGTTCTCAGATACAACCTTGATCTCATTTCTCAGTCAGTTAGTGGATGGATTACTATGTATCCTCCAAAAATGGATTCGAAGTGATCCTTAAAGGTGAAAGTGGGGATGGGATCGAGCATGGTGGGGCTACGTGAGAAGGGTAAATGGAGGGGAGGGCATCAAGGCCATAAGGGCCGAATAACGCGTGCCCAAGCGCATGTCCATGAGGTGGCCTCCTTATTTAAGGACCACATCCCTCTAGCGACCCGTAGGGAAATTGAGAGTGTTGAGAAGTGCCTACATGTGGAGGCTCAGTCCCTTCCCATTGAGGAGATTCGTTTGGAGGTGGAGGAGTGGGTTGTATAACCTAGTACCACCGCAGGAAAATATGTAGCTTATGAAAGAATGTTAATGTTATACTGGGTTATATAAAAACTATTCTCTCATCTCTCCATGGATGGGGACTCCAAGAGGAAGGGAGATGAGGAACCAACCCGGGCTTGGAAGGAACACAATTCATACTGGTGACTGATGCACTTGAAGGTGGATTTGATTGCATCCTGGCTGGGGATTCAGTTCTTCAACCTAGGAATGTCGAATGTGGAGGATGGAGGCTCCAGTTTGAAGGGGCGTCAGAAAGGGGAAGTGAAGTAGACTATTTCCAAAGCTATGAAGCTGAAAGAGAGTACCGAGATGATGGATGCAGAGGAAACCGGTCTAGGAGCCTTTGCAAAGAACCTGGTCTTATTTGTATTTTATGTCCCTATGCATGGCCCCTTTTCTAGTTTTTTGTGTTTTTTACAGTACTAGTAGTATTATCAATGTAACTCATAGCAGAACTAGGGATCTATAAATTTTTTACTTTCTTTGGGAGGTTGTTCAGACCATAGTGATATTTTTTTAAATTCCTGTGGTATGGATTAATACTGTTATGATGGTGAAGGCTGCTGGTGAAACTATTTTACTTTGAAGAAGCGCGATATGTATATGGTGTGACTTTGAAGTAATCAAATATTTTATTTACAAAAAAAATATAACATAATAAAATTTATTACATAATTAAATCAAAATTCCAAATAGAATAAAACTATAACTTCTTCACATCATATTTAGTAATTCCAACAACTTTGATAACTTTGGTGCATCATTAGATGACTGATTCAATCACGAAACCTTATTCTCTAACATTTAATTACAATAACAATTTTGAGCGTTGATTTTTTTGTTGTTGTTGTAAGCAACAATAGAAATTCATATTAAGAGAGGAAGAAAAATAGAGTACAGAGTTTCATAGTCCTGCTACGGGAGCCTAAGACTGTTTGGACACCCTCCTAGTATGTCAAAAAAATTAAAGTTTATGTTGGGTTTTTACAGAAAATAAAAGTTCCTACTCTTCCAAGACCTATGCACATCGACCAACATATTACAAACTATAAAAAAGAGATTGTGGGCTCACATGAAAATTAATCATTTGTAAAAAAAATATATCTAGAAAAAGTGGGAGTCATAGAGGGACCCAAGGATGATGGTGGAGAGATTAGGGTGTATCATATTCGTTTGTTGCATCCAAGTCTCCTCCAGGATCGAGCATGGTCCATACTCATCCTCATGACTCAGCTCACTGGTGGATTGCATATCCTGAAGTGGTTGTGCAACAATGTCGATGTTTGAAGCCTCGTAGATGAATTTTACTGGCATCATCATCCTGGTGTATTCCAGGTTCTCCTGTACCCTTGCGGTGGAATTTTCTATGACTGCCAATGTTTCCCCACCTGTGCCCTGGTGTTCCATGTTTTTGCCACCCTTAGTGTCATCCTTGTTGCCCAAAATAGTATAATGATGCCAATTGAAATTCGATTCCACGGTGATCAATTTCTCTTTGGTCTGGTTGATACAGATCCACATGCTCTATGCCATGTCCATTGCTCCATTCCACTTGTTCATCAGGTCTTTCATCAACATTCCCATCATGTTTTTTTTCATATAATAATGGTTAATTCTGCCTCCATTTCTTCCCAAGGCCAAATTATCAAAGACAACCCTAAACGCCCATTCGTCTATCATGCAACGAATTGACATGGAGACCTATGATGCATATCCATCCGTATATCCTAGGTTAACCTTACGTTCTCCACCACCTCAACCAGCGCTACCTCTCCTCGGAGTGTCACGTTGTCATGGTATTTTCACACATAGTTCTCTTGGCAGGTTAGCGGAGGAGAAGAATATTAGCAACACTAGGGAGACGATTAGGTCATAAGTATCGACATTAACAGGATCCATAATACAAATTGTTTGCTTCATAGAATGACGAACCAACACACATAGGCAATAACTCCTCTGTTCTATGGTTGAGGTTCAACTGAAAGTACCAACTACCCACCGGGCTGGATGGCAGCTCACCACCATGCGAATTTAAGACCTTCACTACTCCATCTGCTCTGTTTCTCATGCTAGAGCCACGTGTCCCTTGGGATAAGTGGCCCATGTGATTCTCGTGCGTGTCGGTCACATCCAAGGAATTTTGAGCATTGAATTACACCAGCTAAGGGAACGAAAATAATTGGAATTGTGGAATTTTTTTAACTCGTCTTTTTTTTTTCGTGTGATCTTACCAATTTGACCAATTCAATTATATATTTGAATATTTCCAAATTAGAGAATAGTTTAACTCTACTATAAATCAAAATCAAAGCCAAAAAAGTTAATGACACAAAAAATTTGTAACAATTTTACAGGTAGGGTATGTATATCTCAATGCTTTGGCTATTTGGATTTTTAACTCAAATTTCCTTAAACAATTTTTTATTATTTTTTTTATCATTATTTCAGAATTATAATTGTATTTATCATTTTTTTATATTTTCAATAATGAAAAAATGCATCTTAAAATTTTAACATGTTTTAAACTAATCCAAATACTCCAAATTCCAATTTAAATAATATACATATCAAATTTTAAGTTCCAACACTGTTGAGGCATTTTAGTGGTTCCATAATCTTCTCCTATAAAAAGTGTCATCCCAGATAAAGAATTCAACTTCTTAATCAAAATAAAAATCAAAACACAAAACAACAGATAGGGAAAACATGGAATTGAACCTCATGCTTAAAAAACAAAACAATGATTAAAAAATATAGTTTACATATTTTAGACGATAACTTTATATAGTAAATTATCGGTTTCAATGTTACCTTCAACAACTTTTCCATTTTTGGTTCGGTGAGAGATAATTAATTATGGCATGCATGCATAAATTGCTAGTGGTTCCAGCCTTATTCACGGCATCCCTGGATTGACGATTAAAAAGAAACATTAAACATGGTTGCATAACTAAAAAGGAGAAATAACACGTTTCTCGTTACGCTCACCTAACCACGCGGAATTCAAGAAGGTGACTCGATCAAGCTCATGTGTCTACACCAAGCACAATTTGAGTTGTAGAATTTCCTTATATGCAGTGACATTTTCAAATCTACCCATACACGATATGGAGAGAAAAAAATCTATATAACCCTAGTAAAACCATATAAAATACAACATGCAAGATAAGAGAAAAAGGGTTAATCTTAGATACTTAATCTAGCATATAAGAATTAATGATAAATATAGGAGAAAATATGATAAGTTAACTAATATCAAAATTACTGATAAATATAGGAGAAATATTGTAACACACCTAGAACTGGAAAATAAATATTTTTATTTATTTCAGAAAACATTATGTTAAATTTATTGTAAAGTTTTTATGACCAAGTGAGTCAAGGATGACTGTAATTGAAGAATTATTTATTTTAATAAATTAAATTGAAGAGACACATGTCCAAAGGAGACTATTGAATGAGTGTTCAATGGCCCACTAGGAGGAATGAACAGTTGTAGAAGGCTGGTTGACAAGTGGCAACACTAGCATTTCGTTTTCGAGTTTTTGTAGGAAGCGTAATCCCTAAAAATGTGGTCATGTTCCCTGAGAGGGGGAACTGAGCAGGTGGCTCATTTAATACCAAAACTGACCCAAAGACCTACGAAATATTATAAATACCATCAAATTGAGCAGGAGGCTCACTACATTCTATTTTTCCAAATGAATGAACCTTGTGACTGCTGCAAACTGAAAAGTCAAGCACACAAGGAATTTGATGAGGGGATAGATAAAGTGGAATTGCTTAGTTAAGTCTGATACTGAGAGCTAAGTTACAACAAGTTGCTGTGTGGGTTATTATCCAGTGATATTCGTCCTAGTGGTTCAGTGAACAGGCTCAGGGGTCCTAAGCAAGTAATCTTGGCTGCTTCAGGAGACGGTTGGGTGGAACAGTATCGTTTGGGTGTTTTATCCCTTTGTGCAAATTATCCAGGTTCTAAGTGTTTATATTTGTCTATTTTTGATTCTATATCTATTTTTTTTTTGTTGAAGTATGTTTAGTATCTATAGAGCTTAAATGGTGACTGTTAGAAATATATTCTCTTTGTAACAAAAGATGTGTTTACTTTTCCACATTTTATAATCAATTTCCGATGTTTATTACTTTCTTGGTTTAAAGTCAATTATTCCAATCATGGTTAGGATAAATCACTAGTGTATATAGTGTACTCTTTCTTCTCATCAAGTACTAGTTATGATACATCAAATTAGTAGTATTAAGTTTCTGTACATAAGTTGAATTCAGGTTTAAAGTTTAAGCAATATCTTTTCCAATCAATATAAATGCATAGATAATATACAATATATATATTATTTAAATAACTAACTCATCGAATTATATTTAAACAACTCAACGAAACAAAGAATCTCTTAAATGGCCTTACGGCCTCAGTTAGTTTTCTTCAAAGGTGTTTAAAACAAATTTTCAAAACTAAGCTAATATTCCTATGGCCTCACAGCCTAAAACCCTAATTACAGATAGGGTAAACATAGATGCTAGAATAAAATAATAAACCAGGTTTAGAGATAAAATCCTATTAAGGATTTGCAGTTAACAGGGTTACATTTTGAGGGTTTTATGCCCAACTAATTTCAAACTGTAAACACAAAAAACAATACTAAATCGAGATAATCGACATGCCACAACTCTGGTTGCAGGTTGAAGGCCATGCTAGTATTATCAACTTCATTTAAGAATGTACAAGGGTTTTCGTATTAGCCTTATGGCTTAATATTAAAAACAAATAGTAAATATCAACTTAAAGTTTGAATCGTTTTGAAAGTAGCCTCACGACTTGTTAAGTAACTCATAATTCATACAGATCCCAAGTTCGAATTCCATAAGAGTTGTTTCACATCTAAGCACTAATATTTAATGAAATCAAGAGGAACGACCTCTCAACATAAGGATTTATTAACATATCTACTGCATTTTTAATAGTGTAACGTCCCCATACCCCATAATGCGGAATTATTACAAAAATTTCTTCAATAACACTTTTTCTCCTTTCGAGATGCACGGCATGGATGTTAACGCACTCTTCAAAACTTTCTGATACTTCAATGTCCATGAATCCGGGTGCTCATACACCTAACTCATATACAAAATAACTTCAAACTTATCATTTCTCTCTCTTAACACAGTCATGGGTCATGATCATCATTTATTCATTCATTCTCAGGCTTATAAACCATTGTAACATTCTTTCCACACTTCATAGGCCCCTTCTATGACCGGAAACACATTTTTTTCCCTGAATTTGACATTTCCACACTAACATTTCCCTTTCCTCACTCCACTTCTTCCTTTCCAACCTCGAAACTTGGGAATAGGAACCTCAAGGTTTTGATAGAATGAATGGTCCAACTTTCTCCTTCTGCACTTCAGCACTTCCGCACTTCCTCCTTCCACCTTTCCCAACTTAAAACTTGGGAATTAGAACTTTAACATTCAACGGAACGTTCAACCAATCTTCTGCCTTCCGCCCTTTTGTTTTCTGCCTTCCGACCTCAGGACTTGGAAATCGGGACTTTAAAATTCGATAGAAATGCTTAATGGCTCTTCCACCTTCCTTCTTCCACCTTCCACACTTCCTCTTTCTGGATTCTTCCTTCAGAACTTGGAATTCATAAAGACAACTTTTCGATGGAGTTACTCAGCCATGTTCCACCTTTTTCCTTCCGTCTTTGAAACTCAGAAGTCGGAAACATAAAATTTTGACGAAATTACTTAGCCATATTCCACCTTCCTCCTTCCACCCTTTCACCTTTCTCCTTCAAAACTCGTAATTCAGAAACATTACCTTTCAATGGAATTACTTAGCCATATTCCACCTTCCTCCTTACACCCTTTCACCTTTCGCCTTCAGAACTTGGAAGTCAAAAAACTATAAAATGACGAAACCTCTATCCTTATTTCTACCTTCCTCATTCCTGCTTTCCATCCTCTAGTGAGGAACTCAGGAATCAGAAAAATTAACCTTCAACCCTAGTCTTTTCTGCACTTCGACTTCTTCTTTCCTACCTCGGACTTTGGAAATTGGAAGGTTAACTTTTTTGTTAGAAATTTTCTGCACTTTTTTGGTTCCTCCCTTTGGCTCCCGCAAGTGGATCCTGGTGTGTGGAAATACAAAATTTCTTCCCTATTCATATGCTCTTTCTAGTTTTTCTCCTTCCACCTTCCTTAGGCGGATTCCAAGGGGTGAAAACACTAAAACAGAAGCATTATGGATCATGTAACCATGCCTTTAGCCTTCAGGGACTTAGGAAAAAATGCATGAAACATACAAGCCATAAACATAATTAAAATGAAGGAAATATACACAAGTAAACTTCTAATTAATTCATCAATCAACATTCAACATGAACATAACAATTCATCATGATCATAAGCATTCTACATAACCAGTATAGTCATTCATTCATAAGAAGCTACAATGCATAAACATGAATAACAAAGAATACTTATCTTGGATGATGAAGCTGTCACACAACTAGCTATGTTGTTGCAACATTCCACCCAACCTTAGGCAAGTCTATTCATTAATTTCTCAACACACTGCCACCCCCAAGTTGGGCATGATCTCCATAAGGAACTAGGGAACAACAGGATCACACTTATGCATCACACATCAAAACATAGTCAAACCAACCTACAATTGGGTTTCTCATACTATCCAACCAAGGATGACACACAAGGCTAAATGTAAAACATGACATAGCCAAACCAACATAAAATTGGGTTTCCACAGGATATCAGGGAAATGACTCAGTCACAGGTCAAATGCACAACACATCTCTGCCAAACCAACCAACAATTGGGTTTCTCAAGATACTAAGGAAATGGAAAGGTAGAATTGCTAGCTAATGAGCTCAACCATAGATCTATGGAAACCTACACTATATCTATCAAGCTTGGCACTTCACAATACCTACACACCGAACACAAGGAAGTATCCCTTCACTTCTACATAGTTCCCTCAGGCCATACCTTCCCTTCAGTGCTTCCCAGGGTGTGCATTAAAGAATTTTCCAACCCCTCTTGATATTTCTGTGAGGTTCCTCTTTTCACTAGGATTATCAGCCGATTTTGGGCCTCTTCCACTCCTAAGTATTTTTAGACCAAAACAAGGATGCACATCACAAAAATACACAAGGAAAACACAACCACATAGGCTCTAGTCTGTAACACAGAGAAAGAACAAGGTATCCTACCAATCTTTGGTTCAGGATAATGCTGCAACACATCGAACAATTTGTCAGTAAAGGAAATGCATTTGCAAAAATGATTAGCAATGCTCTGCTCAACCCAAAAACATTGTGTGACTCTGCTAATGAACAATGCATAACCGTGAATGAGCGAATGGTCGAATCCATCCACCTCTCCATGTGGAACAACAACTAAACTCTTTCACGACTGAGGGAAAGGACAGAATGGCACATTTCACATGCTTCCTTGCATCAAGAATGCATCTTCCCCAAACTGCAGACTTGTAGGCTTTCTCAGACAAGTAATCAGACTACCCTGCCTTGCTCTTCCCAAGGCATTAACTGCCTCAACCAACTTCTGGAAGAAATTGATGATTAAGGACAGAGGACAAAAAGGTAGCTGATGGTTCATCGGTTTCCCCATTGACATCTGGTCACACCCTATTGGATCATAGGGTTTGAATAACTCCCCACCCTATCCCTTTTGGAATCATGCCCCCATCTCTTTCACGTTGTACTTCCATAGCTAGTTGTGGTATTTTATTAATTGTATATTTACATGATATTCAAAATATGTTGTTCTTGACTTAGAACCATAACCATAGGAATCTAGGTGACCTATTCTCTCAATCACTTCAAATTGCCCACAGTATCTAGGTGACATATTGGCACAACTTCCAAGATTCAAGGAACTCTTACTTTCCATCACTCTAAGGTAAACATGATCCCAAACGTTGAATTAATTGTGCACTCTATGCTTATCAACATAGATTTTCTATCTATCCTAGGCTGCTTTCAGATTATGCCTGATATTTGTAACCTCTTGCTCCATTTCCTTGAGAAACTCTAGACCAATCACAATCATGTTCACTATATTATCCCATGTCATTGGTGTCCTACACCTCCTTCCATACAGGGCTTCATATGGACTCATCCCAAAGGATGCTTGTTGTCCATTGTTATATATAAATTATACCAAGTGTAATTAATCTTCTCACTTGGTTGGTTTGTCTATCACTTGATTCACTCTCTATGTATGTCCATCAGTCTGAGGATGGTAGGCAATCATGGAGTTCAACTTGGTACCCAAATCTGCAAACAACCCCTTCCAAAAATTGGAAGTGGACTTAGGATCTCTTTCTAAAACTATTGCCTTAGGAAATCCATGCAATCTGAAGATATCATTCATGAATATTTTTTGTAATGTCATCAATCTTATGTGTGGACTTAACTAGTATAAAATGTGCTTCCTTTGTTAACTTGTCCACCACAACCATGATGGAATCATGTTTCCTCCAGTTCATTGGAAATCCTGTAATAAAATCAATGGAAACAATTTCCCATTTCCATTCTGGAACTACCAAAGGCTGCAACAAACCTGTTGGGTGTTGATTCTCAACCTTCACCTATTGACATTTCATGCACCTAGAAATATATTCAATGATGTCCTTATTCATTCCTGGCCACCAATACTGCTTCCTGGCTGTAGCAACTGTCTTCTAATATCATGGAGGATGAGAATAGGGAGCTTGATGGATCTCATCCATAATAATTCTCCTCAACTCTGCTACATTTGGAATATAAATTCAGTTTTTATAAGTAAGAAGTCCATCTTCTTCCAATTTATATCCCTCATAACTCTTCTCAATACTTTGTTGTTGCAAATTGTCTTTTACCTGCACATACATTTCAACTTCAACAATATGATTAACAATCTATTGTCTTAAATCTGATTGGAAAATACTAAGAGATGCCACATGCATTTCGTGCACCTTCCTGCTGAGTGCATCAACCACTTTATTTTCTTTTCCTTTTATGTGTTTGATTTCAAAATGAAACTCACATAAAAACTCCAGCCCTCTAGATTGCCTAGAATTTAGTGTAGGCTGATCAAACAAATATTTCATACCACAATGGTTTGTCCTTAACTCAAATTTTCTTCACTTTAGTAATTCCTCCACATCTTGAGAGCATGCACTATGGCTGCAAGTTCTAAGTCACAAGTGGCATAGTTCTTCTCATGATATTTCAAGTTTCTGGACTCATAAAATACCACGTGGTTGTCTTGCATAAGAACTCCTCCAAGTCCTTGACCACATGCATCAATGCACACCACAAAATATTTCTTTGGGTCTGCAATTTTCAAAACCGGTGCACTTGTAAGAAGATTCTTCAACTGCTGGAAGCTTTCTTCACACCTTGGTGTCCATTCAAACTTTATCCCATTTTTTTTCAAAGAAGTGATCGGATGTGCAACCTTGGAGAATCCTTCAATGAATATCCTGTAGTATCCAACAAGTCCCATAAAATACCTTACATCTGTCACATTTCTTGGAGTAGGCCAATTCATAATGGCCTCAATCTTCTCAGGGTCCACAAATATTCCTTCCTGTGATATAATGTGACACAAATAATGAATTCTATCTCTATAGAAGTCACATTTTCTCATCTTAACATACATCTTATGCTCCCTCAGCAATTGCAATACTAATCTCAGATGTTCTTCATGTTCTTCCTCATTCTTATAATAGATAAGAATGTCATCAAGGAAAAAAAGGAAAAACTTGTCCAAATACCTGCTAAAAACACTATTCATAAGGCACATAAATGTAGCTGGCGCATTTGTGAGACCAAATGGTACCATTACAAACTATTAATGTCCATTCCTTGTTCTGAAGGCGGTCTTATGGGTATCTTAACCCTCAATATACTTCTTTTCCAAGAACTCCTGCAGCTGCATCTTCAGCTCTAGCATTTCTGGTGTGCTCATACTATGGGTATCTTGGAAACTGGTGCTGCTCTTGGCACAAGTTCAATGGTGAAATCAATGTCCCTCTTTGGAGGAAGTACTGGAATCTCATTAGGAAAGACATCCATGAATTCCTACAACACATGAAAATCCTCCAACCTACGAGTTTCATTCTCTGCTGCCTCGAATACATGGGATGCATAGAACTGGAAACCTTTCCTACGAAACTTCTTCAGTTGTATTGCTAAAATATGCCCAACAGAAATTACCTTAGGAATGCCTCTTACAACCCTTAAGTTTCCTTCTTCATCCATGCATTCAAAAGTCGTATTGTAACAATCAAGATTGGCTCTATGAGGTTCTAACCAATCCATTCCAATGAGAACATCATAGGAACCAAGTGGTAGAACATTCATATATACACAAGCTACTAGCCCATTCATAACCAATGGAAATTTCTCTACCACTTCACTGACCTTTCTCTTGGTTCCAGTGGCTAGTTGAACTAACCATGACTTGATACGCTTTAACTTCTTAAAAGCACACATCTTAACTACTCTAGGAGCAATATAATTGTGAGTAGATCCAGGGTCAACCAAAATAGAAACAAATTGCTCAACAATCTTACCTGCAACTTCAACCACCATTGACTGATGATCTTCCTGGTGATCCTCTAGCGATGCATAAATCCTAGGGACAACCCTTGCCACTTGTCCCACTGTTTGAGCTTCTTGAATGTTGTAAGTTGACCTTGCATTCCCATTTTTCTATGGACAGTTCCTACGCAGGTGGGGTCCTCCACATTTCATACATTGGAACAGTTCTCTGATCTATTTTGGGTCTCTTGGATTTTCCCTCATCACTCTGGCTGGCTGATTTACAATTTGTGATGGATTCCTCTGCAGATTTAAGAAGATAGAAGGTTTGAAACCTTTATTCCTTTGGTCATTCTTTTCATTCCTCATATCCTTCCATGC
Source organism: Pseudotsuga menziesii (assembly GCA_001517045.1). NCBI lineage: Eukaryota > Viridiplantae > Streptophyta > Pinopsida > Pinales > Pinaceae > Pseudotsuga > Pseudotsuga menziesii. Next base: position 308,481 of record LPNX011065237.1, read on the forward strand.
CTTATGGTAATCAGGTTTGCATTTTATTTTCTCATATAAATACTTAGCTTTCCTTAATGCTTCTTCCAGAGTTCTAGGTTCATAAAACTCAATTCTGTCTTTGTAGGCTTAAGGTAGCCCACTGAGAAAAAGTAGGATTTTCACTTTGTCATCCCTGATATACCTGACATACCTTAATAGTTCCAAGAACTTATTTGCATACTCTTCAATGGTTATCTTCCCAAATATCCACTAATGGAATTATTTAATATTACCATCATAGTACTTATCAGAGAGGTACTTCTTCCTGAAAAACTTCTAGAAATTCTTCCACACAATCTTCCTCTCCCTGATATTCTTCACTTACGTGAAGTGCTCCCACCATATGGATGTTCTTCCTGTCAAATTGAAGATGGCTATCCTAGTTTGCATATTTCCAGAGTAGTCATGGACTTGAAAATATTTTCTCATCCCAAAAATCCAAGCTTTAGCTTCTTGATCATTCTTTACCTCACCATCAAAGGTAGGCATCTTAGCCTTCTTGAATTCGTAACGCGAATGGTTTTGGTAGCATGTCTTTTTCTTATTCTTGTGAGAAGAAGAAATTGAACCCTCAATGGGTCCTTCAGAGTCAGATGATCCATTAGATGATATTTTTCTTTCTAGCACTTCTCTTACTTCCTTCGGGATTTTCTGCTCGATGCCCAGAGTTCATCTTTCTTTGAATGTATGTCAAACTCTGCAACATGGCCGCATTCAACTGAATATTCTCCTCTTGGGATTTAACCAACCTTTCATTATCTTCTCTGTAGCTTCGCATCTCCACCCTTAGGCTTCTGATGGTGGCTGAAAAATCTAGGGGAGTATCTTGAAATATCCTCCCATTAGACTCTGTATCTGCATTTCCAACTCAAACATTTTCTCCCATAGCATCTTCCTCATGCTCATAGGGATTCTATGCATAATTCATGTTGTAGGTTCTCATAGCTATGCTAACAAACCACTTTTCCAATATGCACTATGACTCTGCAAAATGTGTTGTCAAACACGATTGTTAGATACATAGCAATAATAGAATTAAAAACCATTTACTTACTATCACCTATCCCATCTAGGCCCAATTTTGCAATCAAAAGCTCTGATACCACAATGTAATGTCCCCATACCCCATAATGCGAAATTATTAAAAACTTTGCTTCAAGAACACTTGTTCTCCTTTCAAGACATAGGGCATGGACGGTAACATACTCTTCGCCATTCTTTGATATCTCAATGTCCATGAATCTCGGTGCCCATACACCTAACTGATATGCAGAATAAATTCAAACTTATAATTTCTCTCTCTTAACAGAGTCATGGGTCATGATGATGATCATTTATTCATTCATTCTTAGGCTTATAAACCATTGTAACATTCGTTCTTCCCTTCACATATACCTTCTACGATCGGAAACACATTTTCCACCATGAATTTTTCATTTTTGAACTAACCTTACCCTTTCTGCTCTCCCTCTTTCACCTTTCCATCCTCGAAACTCGAGAACCAGAACCTCAAGGTTTCAACGGAATGAATGGTCCAAATTTCTCCTTCTTCCTTTCCTACCTCAGAACTCGGGAATTGAAACTTTAACATTCAACGAAACGTTCATCCAATCTTCCACCTTCTGTCCTTCTGCTTTTCGCCTTCCGACCTTAGGAATTAGAAATCGACACTTTAACATTCGTTGGAAATTCTTAAAGACTCTTCCTCCTTCTACCTTTCACACTTATGATTTCCACCTTCTTCCTTCAGAACTCAGAAGTCAGAAACATAACATTTCTACGAAATCACTTAGACATATTCTGCCTTTCTCCTTCTTCCCTTCTGCCTTCCGCCTTCGAAACTCGGAAGTCAGAAAACTATCAAATGACGGAACCTATATCCTCGTTTCTGCCTTCCGCATTCTGCCTTTTCTCCCTCTAGTGCGGAACTCGGGAATAAAAAAACTTAACCTTCAACCCTTTTCTTTTCTACACTTCTGACTTTCGCTTTCCGAACACAAACTTCAGAAATCAGAAGGTTAACATTTTCCTTAGAAATTTTCTGCACTTTTCTGCTTCCGCCCTCTGCCTCCTGCAAGTGGATCTTGCGGTGCAGAAACACAACATTTCTTCCTTGTTTAGCTTCTCTTTCTGGTTATTTCCTTTTGCCTTCCTTAGGAGGATTCCAAGGGGAATAAACACTAAAACATAAGTATTATGACTCATGTAACCATGCCTCTAGCCTTCAGGGACTTAGCAAAAAATGCATGAAACATAGAAGACATAAACATAACTAAAATGCAGGAAATACACAGAAGTAAAATTCTACTTAATTCATCAATCAACATTCAACATGATCATAAGCATTCTACATAACCAATATAGTCATTCATTCATAAGCAACTACAATGCATAAACACACATAACATAGAATGCTTATCTTGGATGATGAAGCTATCCCACAACTAGCTATGTCATTGCAATGTTCCACCCAACCTTAGGCAAGAGTGTTCATTAATCTCTCAACAAACTACCACCCCCAATATGGGCATGATTCCATAAGGAACTAGGGGACAACAAGATCACACTTAGCCAACACACATCAAAACACAGTCAAACCAACCTACAATTGGGTTTCTTAGACTATCCAGCCAAGGATGACACACAAGGATAACTACACAACAAGACACGATTGCACCAACATACAATTGGGTTTCCACAGGCTATCAAGGCAATGAATCACTCACATGTCAAATGCACAACACATCTCAGCCAAACCAACCAACAGTTGGGTTTCTCAGGATAATAAGGCAATGGAAATGTAGAATTGTTAGCTAGTGAGCTCAAGAACAGAGCTATGGACACCTATACTAGATATATCTAGCATGGAACTTCACAATACCTATACACCCAACAAAAGGAAGTATTCCCTTCATTACTACACAGTTCCCTCATGCCATAACTTCCCTTCCATTGCTTCCTAGGGTGTGCATTAAAGGATTTTCCAACCCCTCTTGATCTGTCTGTGAGGTTCCTCTTTTCACTAGGGTTATCAGCCAATTCTGGGCCTCTTGCACTCCTAATTCTTTTTAGACTAAAATAGGGATTCACATCACAATAATCCATAAGAAAAACATAGCCACATAGGATCTACTCTATAACACAGAGAAATAATAGGGTCTCCTACCAATATTTGGTTCAGGATAACACTGCAACACATCGACCAATTTCTCAGCAAATGGAATACACTTGTAGAAATGCTTAGAAATGATCTGCTCAACCCAAAAACACTCTGTGAATCTGCTGATGAACAATGCATAAACGTGAAAGAACAAATGGTCAAATCCATCCACCTCTCCACAAAGAACAAAAAAAAAAAAATTTCACGACTGAGGGTAAGGACGGACTCGCACGTATCACATGCTTCCTTGCATTAGAAGAAAGAATGTGGTTTCCAAAAACTATAGACTTGCAGGAATGCTCTGACAAGCAATTAGACTTCCATGCCTTTCTCTACCTAAGGCATTAACTACCTCAACCAACTTCTGGAAGAAATTGATGATTGAGGATAGAGGACAAAAGGGTAGCTGAGGGTTCATGGGTTTCCCCATTTACATCTGGTCACACCCTATTTTCTTAGGGGGTTTTACTAACTCCCCACCCTATCCCTTGTGGAAATACCCCCCCATCTCTTTCACGTTGTAGTTCCATAGCTAGTTTTGGTATTTTATTAATTGTATATTTACATGATATTCAAAATACGTTGTTCTTGACTTAGCACCATAACCATAGGCATCAACCTTGATCACCTATACAAAACACCATATCAATGGCATGGCCTTGGCCTTGAGCTCCATGCCATGATATCAATAATATATACATCATGTACAATCTTAATACCATGGGGTCAAAATTAGGGTATTACAAACAAAACCCTCACGACACTTTTTCCAAAATACAAAACAAATTAAGTACAAGGCCTTACAACCACGATAGTAACTAAATAAGACAAGCTACAACACTACTAAACCAAAAGATGGTATTTACTTTAGAAAAATCCCTCACAGGTTTCTTCAAAATATAAACACAATACCACAGTATTCACTCAAACCATTATCATTTTTATAGTGGCCTTATGACCCTTCTCTCAAAAGAAAACGTGACAGGATAAAGGATTCACTGTCGCTTTTAGTTATAACAACAATACTACAAAACTGTAAAACCAAACACATTTGAGTATATATATTCACGAAATCCCTGATAGGGTTCTTTTAAAGGAAATAAATTAATTACATTTCTGTAGATACAGTCGTAGGACTGTTCTTACAACTTAAAAACAAAAACAATAAATCTAATTTTTTTTCATACAAAAATTTCATTTACACAATCACCTCAAATCCATGGTCGAAGGTTTCTTCCATTACAGTTTCAAATATAAAAAGGCCTCATGGCTACCAAATAAACTTATCACTTTCTTACCAAAAGACAAACGCAGAGATGGAGTCCCAAACTATGCGAAGGAAACGTAGGACAAGCCACGATGCTACTAGTCTCGGAGCCACGAGAAGGTAGGTAATAGGTCTTACCAGGATGCATGTTGTTTTACTCCACACAACGTTCAACCAAATCTCAGTATAACAACCATCCACACAATATCTGCACATAAACACGATGCATACTACATTGACAAGTATATAAAGGAAGCACCTGACAAAAACATATTGATACTATTGTAAGACAAATGAAAAACTCACCCTTCGAGAAGTTACAAAGACTGATCTTCACAGTAGGAATCCAGCCACCATCATTTGAACATATCCATGAAAACATTAACCAGTATGCAGATGAGGAGGAAGGAGGTTGAGAGTCGAGCACCTTGGATCCTCCACCATTTGAAAACATAGATAAACTACATAGTAGTGCAGATAGAGGCGCGGTAAAACCCCACAGAGAAAAAAACAAAAACCTTACAAGAGAAAGATTCAAGGACATGCTTACACTTCTCTCAAGATGCCTTAAACCCCTATTAGTTTGCATTATGTCAAATTTCCTCCAACTGGTGCAATTAAGGTCTCCACATGGCCTGCATATGTAACCATTTAATTCACAACCTTTACGCATCAAATCGACCTTCAATGTTTTCGATTATGGCCAACCTTCCTTGTATTATATAGTTTTATACACTTTTGTAATGTTTTATGATATGTATGGTTTACAAGCCCTTGGTGTCCCACCTATTGCTTAGGATGTATGAAATCTCCTAGCTTAGAACTTTGCCTCTAAAGCTAGGAAACTTAATGCTTGGTCATATTCACCTGCATAAGGAAAACGAGGGTTTATTGTTATCCATAGAGGATAAGTAATACCTGTGACCGTCCTTTTCCTAGCTAATAGGTAGGGTCAAGGATTGAAAGAACAAAAACAACTTTTACGACAAGTTCAACTGACAAAAAATAAAGGTAGTTTTAGAGACAAGTAAGTAATGACTATATTACATTACGACACATCAAAGTATTGTTGTAAAAAGGACATGTGGTTGAAAACACTAAAAATAGTCTTAGGAGTCTTGCAGTCTAACTTAAGTCACATTTTAATTGTTGTTACAATTGATAAAGCATAAAATTTAACACCTCATGGATTTATCTTCTTAGAAAATTATAGATTTACATATAGTAATTTTTTTCCCTGTAAATTAGGAGATGTTACATGTGGTATCAGAGTGAGTTTCCAAACACTAGGCCTGATTGGCTCACTCGCATACAATCAAGAAAATAAAATATGCTGATCATGTTTTAAATTTATTTCTGTACAGAAATATAAATTTCGTTTTGCAGGAAAATGGAAGTTGTTGAAGCATCTGCTGAAAATGGATCTCATCACAATAATCTAGACAATATTTATTTGGAACTAAATAACCCACCCTTAGAGTTACTGCAAATAGTGAAAGAGTTAAAAGATGCACTACAAACTTTGAAAAATGATAATGAAATAATTTTGGAACTAAATCATATTTTACTAGACAAAGTACACAATAGAGGAAAAGATCAAAGAATTGCGTATGAAACTGATTCCCAAACAATATCATACAAACATAAGGGAAAGAAAGTAAAATATTATGATAGTGAATCTTCTTCAGAGGTTAATGCAAGGTCACATAGGGGAGGGTATAAATAGACAAGTGAAAGTAATGAAAGTGATTGTAAACCTAGAAAAAGGAAGTGTAAACCTTATGAAGAGATTTCGGGAGAATTTAAAAAGATAAAACCTCCCATGTTCAACGGAGAAGTGGAAAAGGGTGAAGAAGTTGAGGCTTGGTTATCGAGCATGAAAAATTATTTCCATATTTATATGATAGACTGAAAGCCTGGATGACTATCTACAACCTAACCAGAAAAGCTGACATTTGGTGGCAGGACATAAAAAGAGTAAAAAACCTGAAGGAAAAGTATTTAACCTACAAAGTCTTTAAAAGGTACTTTAAAATGAAGTTTTTATCTGAACAATATTATGAAGAAAGAGCTAAAGATTTTTATGAACTAAAACTGGGTTCAATATCAATGAAAGAGTTAAGTAGAAAATTTCTAAGTCTGTTAAGATATGTACCATATATAATTGACAACAATCCTAAAATAGAAAGAATTTTAAGTTGTCTTCCCACTAGCTTTAAGGACATAATTGAGTTTGATAATCCAAAGACCCTTGAAGAGGTAATGAGAAAAGATGATTTCTGTTACGAACAGAGTAAAAAGAGAGAAAGATTACCTAACTGGAACAATAAGAGAACAAGTAACTTTGATCAGAAGAGAAAAAGTTTTAAGTCCAATAAAAATTTTGGAAATAATTCTCAAAATTTCTCTAAGAATAATTATCAAGGAACGTATTTTAAAAATAAAACACAACAAAATACTACAGCACCAAAAGGCAGGGATATGCCTAACAATTATGTTAAAAATAATGAACATAAGGAACCTGTAAAGTGCTGGGAATGCTAAGGACCGTATTATGACAAGTATTGTCCGAACAGGAAGGGGAAATTCAAAAATGTGAATACCATTTAGGAAGATGAGACAATTGGAGATGTAGCAAATGAAATGCCCAGAATAAATGCGGGCTTGGAAAATCGACAGGCTGACCATAAAACTTCCATGGTAGAAGTACAAGGTATTATACAAAACTAGTTTGTTTCTATTCTAATTGACCGTGGTGCTAGTTTAAGTTATGTGTCACCGAACATAGTGGAAAAATGCAAATTATCTTTGAAAAAGTTTGAAAAGTCTTGGCTGGTCTAGTTAGCTACAAGGACTAAAAGGAAAGTAGTTAATAATGTTGAGAACTGTGATTTGTTTCTGAGTCAGTTTAAAACTCAAGTAAAGTTAAATGTCTCAACGTTAGGATATTATGATGTCCTAATAGGTATGGATCGGTTGGAAAAACATCAAGTAATTTTAAATTGTTTTCAGAAAATATTTACTTGTTTAAATGATAAAGGAGAAAGGATTATAGTCAAAGGAATACCAAGGAAAGTTTCTGTTAGACAAATATCGACCTTACAAATGAAAAAGGATGTAAGAAAATGTTGTAAAGTCTTTCCTACATGTGTAATAAATAACAAACAAACAGATAAAGAAGATAAGATAAAATTCGATGATATTCCAATCCTACAAGATTTTTTAGATGTTTTCTCGAAAGAAATTCCAGGTGTACCTCCGAAGAGGGATCTGGATTTTCTAATCCAATTAGTACTAGGAGCTATACCTAATTCAAAGGCTCCTTGTCGAATCAACATTTTAGAACTAAATGAATTAAAATTACAATTGCAAGAACTAATAGACAAAAAATATGTAAGACCAAGTGTATCCCCGTGGGGAGTACCTGTCTTATTCGTTAAAAAGAAAGATGGTACACTACATCTATGTATAGAATACCTTCAACTGAACAAAATGAAAATTAAAAATATATATCCTCTGCCCCGCATTGATGATCTGTTTGATCAGATACGCAGAGCGACAATATTTTCGAAAATATACTTGAGGTCTAGATATCATCAAGTCAAAATTAAAGATGAAGATATTTTTAAGACTGCTTTCAAAACTAGATATGAACACTATGAGTTTGTGGTTATTCCCTTTGGGACAACAAATGCTCCAACAACTTTTATGTGCTTAATGAACAATATCCTAAGCAAATAATCAGATAAATTTGTAGTCGCCTTCATAGATGACATACTAATGTATTCTAAAACGAAAGAAGAACATAATGAACACTTGCATATAATCATTACATGTTTTAAGAGAACATAAACTGTATGCTAAATTCAGTAAATGCAATTTTTATAAAGATAAGATACAATATCTAGGGCACGTGATATCTGAAGAAGGGATATGAGTAGACCTGGATAAGATAAAAGAAATAATTGATTGGTCTATTCCCAAGGATGTAACTAATGTACAATAATTTATGGAAATAACGGGTTATTACAGGAAATTTATAGAAGGATTATTGAATCACATAACATCTTTACAGAAAAAGGGAAAAATATTCATCTGGGATCAAAAGTGTGAAGAAAGTTTTAATAAATTAAAAGAACTATTAACTACTACACCCATATTGAAAATAATAGATCCAGAAAAAGACTTCGTTGTATGAACTGATGCATGTAATAAAGGTTTGGGTGGAATACTGACAAGAAGCTCATGCAATTGTGTATGAATCAAGGAAGTTAAAAACACACGGAAATAATTATGAAACTTATGACTTAGAATTTTCTGCCATAGTCCATGCTCTAAAAATGTGCGCCATTATCTAATAGGTAAAAGATTTTTTCTAATGTATGATAACATAAGATTGAAGTATTTGTTTGATCAAAAAAATATGAACGCAAGGGAAGCTAGATGGTTAGCTTTCCTTAGCGAATATGATTTTGAAATCAAACACATTAAAGGAAAGTAAAATAAAGTGGTTGATGCCTTAAGAAGACATGCAATAACAAGTTTTATAGCTTCCATTAGTAGTTATAAAACAAAATTAGATGATAAATTGGAAGAATGGATAAAAATTGACACAAAATACCAAAATCTAAGAGAAAAAGTAACTCATAATGTATTTAAAAATGTAAATATAGATTACCGTTTAAATGAAAAAGGATTAATGTTGTATAAAAACAAACTTTATGTGCCTAACATACCAAAAATTAAACTGCTGATTTTGACTAAAGTACACAAAATTCCTTCTTCCAAACATTCGAGGTATCAAAAGATGATAAAAATGTTGAGAAAAGAGTATTTATGGCCTAATATGAAGAACGAAGTTGTTGAATATATATCTAGTTGTATAGAATGTCAGCAAGTTAAAGCTGAGCATCAACACCCAACAGGTCTTCTACAACCATTACCAATTCCAAATTGGAAATGGGAAGTCATCACTCTTGACTTTATAACTGGTTTTCCTAAAAACGAGAAACAAAATGATTCAATAATGGTAGTTGTGGATAAACTAAGCAAGGAGGCACACTTTATACCCATTAAAATAAATCATAAAGATGCTAATATTGCTAACATATTCATGAAATAAATATTTCGGTTGCACAAGATTTCGAAGGTAATAATTTATGATAGAGATCCTAAATTTACTGGTAATTTTTGGTAATCTTTGTTTAAAGGTATAGATACTAAATTGAATTTCAGTACTTCTTATCATCCACAAACATATGGAAAAATAGAAAGAGTCAATCAAGTACTAGAAGACATGTTACGAATGTATGTTAGAGACTATCCCAAGAAGAGGGAAGATTATTTGCACTTAGTTGAATTTGCGTATAATAATCATTATCAAGTTTCAGCAAAAAATAGTCATTTTGAAATATTATATGGAAGGAAATGTAATACTCCTGTTACATGGAGTAATCCAGTTGACAGATTGATGTTAGGACCCGACTTGTTAAAAGAACCGTAACTAACAGTGAAACATGTATAAATCAATTTGAAAACTGCTCCGAACAGACAAAAGAGTCATGTAGACATTAAAAGAACTTCGAAATAATTTCAAGTAGGTGAGAATGTATTTGTTAATGTAAAACCCAAAAATAGATCCTTTAAACTAGGGAGTTGTGCTAAAGTAGCACCTAGTTATTGTGGACCATTTGAAATATTAGCAATAGTGGGGCCAGTGTCATATCAGTTAGCTTTTCCACCTAATCTTAGAATACATAATGTCTTTCATATTTTCATATTGAAAAAGTATGTGCACGATACAACTCATGTGATCGTCTGGAATGTTACTTAGGTATAACCTGAAGGATATTTTCAGGTGGAACCAGACTGTATTCTCAACAAGAGGGAAGTTTTTCTCCGGAATTGCACCATTGGATAGGTAAAGGTGTAATGGAAACACCTCATTCCAGATGAAGCAACGTAGGAATTGGAGAGTCATATGCGGGTGGCATATCTAGCTCTGTTCCAGGAAGACTCAAAATAAAACTTAAGCAACATTGAGGATGATGTTGGACTTAAGGGGGGTTGTTTGTAACACACCTAGAATTGAAAAATAAATATTTTTATTTATTTCAGAAAACATTATGTTAAATTTATTGTAATTTTTCTATGACCAAGTGGGTCAAGGATCACTGTAATTGAAGAATTATTTATTTTAATAAATTAAATAGAAGAGACACCTATCCAAAGGATACTATTGAATGAGTGTTCACTGGCCCACTAGGAGGAATGAGAATATATAGAAGGCTTGTTGACTAGTGGCAACACTAGAATTTCACTTTCTAGCTATTGTAGGAATCATAACCCTAAAATTGTGGTCATGTTCCATGAGAGGGGGAACTGAGAAGGTGGCTCATTTAATTCCAAAACTGACTCAAAGACCTAGGAAATCTTATAAATACCATCAAATTTAGTAGGAGGCTGACTACATTCTATTCTCTAAATGAATGAACCTTGTGACTGCTGCAAGTTGAAAAGTCAGGAAGACAAGGAATTTAATGAGGGGATAACTAAAGTGGAATTACTGAGTTAAGTCTGCTACTGAGTTCTAAGTTACAACAAGTTTCTTTCTAGACTATTATCCAGTGATCTTCTTCCTAGTGGTTTAGTGAACATGCTTGAGGGTCCTAAGCAAATAAAGTTGGCTGCTTCAGGATACAGTTGGGTGGAACAATGTCCTTTGGGTGTTTGTCCCCCTTCTGGACATTATCCAGGTTCTAACTGCTTATATTTATCTATGTTTTAATTCTATATCTCTATTTTGATTGTTGAAGTATGTTTAGTATCTATAGAGTTTAAATGGTAACTGTTAGCAATATAGACTCTCTATAAGAAAAGTTGTTTTTACTTTTCTGCATTTTTATAATCAGTTTCTGATGTTTATTACTTTCTTGGTTTAAATTCAATTATTCTAGTCATGGTTAGGATAAATCACTAGTGTATAAACTGTACCCTTCTTCTCATCAAGTACTAGTTATGATACATCAAATTGGTAGTACTAAGTTTATGTACATAAGTTAAATTCATGTTTAGATTTTAAGCAAGATATTTGACAATCAATATAACTGCATAGAGAATATATATATATATATATATANTTTAAAACAAATTTTCAAATAACAGCTAATATTCGTATGGCATCACAGACTAAAACCATAATTATAGATAGGGTAAACATAGCTACTAGAATAAAATAATAAACAGGTTTAGATATCAAATCCGATTAAGGATTTGTAGTTAACAGGGTTACATTGTAAGGGTTATATGCCCAGTAAATTTCAAATTGTAAACACACAAAACAAAAATACTAAATCAAGATCATCGATAGGCCACAGCTCTGGTTATAGGCTGAAGACCATGTTAGTATTATCAATTGCATTTAAAAACATATAATGGTTTTTGTATTATCCTTATGGATTAATATTAAAAACAAACAGTAAATATACACTTAAAGTTGGAATCATTTTGACAGTAGCCTCATGACTTGTTAAGTAACTCATAATTCATCCAAAACCCAAGTTTGAATCCTATAGGAGTTGTTTCACAACTAATAATTTATCTTTAACAAAATCAAGAGCAAAAATCTCTCGACATAAGGATTTATTGACATATCTACTGCATTTTTAATAGAACCCTCACGACTCTTTTTCCAAAATACAAAACAAACTAAGTACAAGGCCTTATGACTGTGATAGTAACTAAATAAAACAAGCTCTATACACTGCCAAAGAAAAAATTGGTATTTACTTTAGAAAAATCCCTCATGGGTTTCTCCAAACTATAAAAACCATATGATAGTATTCACTTAAACCATTATCATTTTGACAATGGCCCTACGACCCTTTTCTCGAAATAAAATGTGATAGGGTAAAGGCTTCATGACCGCTTCTAGTTATAACAACAATGCTACAAAACCGTAAAACCAAACACATTTGAGTATATATATTCACGAAATCACTCACCAAGTTATTTTCAAGGAAATAGATTAATTACATTTCCGTGGAGACATTTGTAGGACTATTCTTAAAACTTGAAAAAAAAAAACTCTGTGTTTTGTTCATACAAAACTTTCTTTTACACAGTCACCTCGACTCCACAGTCGAAGGGTTCTTCCATTATAGTTTCAAATATAAAAAGGCCTCATGGTTACCAAAGAAACTTATCACTTTCATACCAAAATAAAAATGCAGAGATGGAGTCCCAAACTATTCCAGGGAAACACAGGACAAGACATGATGGTACTAGTCTCGGAGCCACGCGAAGGCAGGTAACAGTTCTTATTGGGCAGCAAGTTGTTTTACTCCGCACAATATTCAAACAAAGCTAAGTATAAAAACCATCCACACAGTCTCTGCACATTAACACGATGAATATTACATTGGGAAGTATATAAAGGAAACACCTGACAAAAACAGATTGATATTATTGCAAGACAAATGAAAAACTTACCCTTTGACAAGTTACCAAGATTGATCTTTGCAAAAGGAATACAGCCACCATCGTTTGAACAGAGCCACAAAAACATTAACCAGTATGCAGATGAGGAGGAAGGAGGTCGAGAGTTGAGAACCTTGGCTCCTCCACCATTTGAAAACATAGAGAAACTATATAGTAGTGTAGACAGAGGCGCAGTAAAACCCCATAGAGAAAAAACCAAAAGCGTTATGAGACAAATCTTGAAGGATAAGCTCACACTTCTCTCGAGATGCCTTAAGCCCCTAGGGGTTTACATTATGTCAAATTGTCGCCAGTTGGTGCAATTAAGGCCTCCACATGGCCTGCATATGTAACCATTTAATTCACAACCTTTATGCATCAAATCAACCTTCATTGTTTTCAATTATGGCCAACCTTCGTCACATTATAAAGTTTTATACACTTTTGTAATGTTTTATGATATGTATGGTTTACAAACCCTTGTTGTCCCACCTTTTTCTTAGGATGTATGAAATCTCCTAGCTTAGAACTTTGCCTCTTTATCTAGGAAACTTAATTCTTGGTCACATTCTCCTGTACAAGGAAAACGAGGGTTTCGCGTTAGCCGTAGAGGCTAAGTAAGACCTATGACCCTCCTTTTCCTAGATGATAGGTAGCGTCAATGACTGAAGAAAAAAAAAATGACAAATTCAACTCGCAGAAAATAAATGTAGTTTTAGTGACAAGTAAGTAGTGAATATATTATGTTATGACGCATCAAAGATCAAAGCATTGTCGTAAAAAGGACATGTGGTTGAAAACACTAAACATAGTCTTAGGAGTCTTGCAGTCTAACTTAAGTCACATTTTAATTGTTTTTACAACTGATAAAGTGTAAAATATAACATCTCATGGATTTATCTTCCTAGGAAATTACAGATTTATGTATACTATTTTTTTTCCCGTAAATTAGGAGATGTTACAAATATAGTAAGTTAACTAATATCAAAATAAAAGATAAATCTCTTACTCATGTTATCATGTTCTTTCTAGGTTTTTCTATGGTTTTGAATTGAACAATTAGGGTTTTGAAATCGAGAATTAATTGCAAGATATGCTAACAAATACCTCACTGGATCTTTAAGTGGTATCAAGCAACATGTCTACTACGGTTTATCTCGTCACCATAGTGGCCTTCGTCACAAAGTGTAGTGGCATCACCAGCTCCAACCGTCTGGTAAATGAGATAATATTTGGAGATAAAAATTCCTTGATGTATTCTATTAAATAAGCTAGCATACTGGTTTGTTTCTTGGTATCCTTCATATCATATGTACAATGCACCCAATATTACATTCATGTGAGTTTTCTGATCAACACATCGAATACAAGTGTCCCTGTAGAGTATATCGAGAAGGAAGTGATTAGAGAAAGTAATTTCAGGGTTGTGAGTATGAGGGAATATAATTTACATTTCCACTTCTTTTGTGGATCACTGGACCCATAACCATGTTTGTTTGCTCACTGGGCATGCTCTCTTTTCTGTATTTTCTTGATTTTAAGGAAAATCCCATACAAGCATTTGGAATCAAGTCTTTCTCTAAGCCACTTCATGAGAGACTCCTTAGAATATCAGTCGTTGGATAAAATCTAGTAGCAAAAGAAAGCATAACATTACAGGAATCCCAATGCATTTGTATGAATAACTTTTTGGTACTCCAGAGAAATCGTGTTTGTTCATGATTATGTCTCTTTACAACTTTAAGAAATATGTTATTGCTCAGTTTAGTATGGTTGAAATTGCTCTTCTTTCATGTTTAAATTAACCCTTATGATGGTCGATATTCAACCTAGCTTAATGGTGATACACTAATTAGACCATAACTTAATAGAAACTGAAATGGTATGTTAAGAAAAATGAGGTTAGATAAATTTTAATGGTAATTGTGATTAATCCATATCGGTTGATTCGGCCCTATATCCTGGCTCTATCATGCATCATAAGATGAACATTTTAATGGTGTTAACATGTAAATTTGGAAGATAAAAGGGAAATATGGTGATACTGAAAAAATTCATCGATTATATACATCTATTG
Organism: Pseudotsuga menziesii; assembly: GCA_001517045.1. Classification (NCBI taxonomy): domain Eukaryota; kingdom Viridiplantae; phylum Streptophyta; class Pinopsida; order Pinales; family Pinaceae; genus Pseudotsuga; species Pseudotsuga menziesii. The sequence continues at coordinate 323,484 of LPNX011065237.1, forward strand.
GAAAAGAGTTACCAGTATCATTTGGCTGACACACCCCCAAAATCCCTGCTCTAAACTACACTAGTTTTTCATTCATCCTATGTACCGCAACCCAACCAGTATTCCATTCCACTTGATGGAGCTATAAGGTTGAATGCAAAACACATATAAGTCTGTCTCCTAACCTCCTTTAAAAATAATAGAAAACCTAATTAATAATTATATGGAAAACCTAAACATGTCATACTAACTGTATATTAGTTAGATGCCCAACTACTAGATGCAGGAGTTTATTAGGAGTTTGGAGGAGTTTATTAGGAGTTCGAAGGATTTTATTAGGAGTTTGACTCTTACATTACTGGACATTAGCTATACTCCTAGATGGCAAATGCAGTTGGACTAAGCCTTAAGCGATTAGAGTTCAAGTCAAGCTAATAGTTGTAGAATAATTGGAGTTAAGCTAATAGTTGTATCTAATAGTTAATATAATAGTTATAGAATCATTGGAGTTAAGCTAATAGTTGTATCTAAAAGTTTATATATGAACAATTGCATTTCAAGTAAAAGTCATGCTTAGAGTTGAGATTAAGCTAATATTTGTATAATCAATGGAGTTAAGCTCATAGTTGCATCTAATAATCTAATAGTTGAAGTTTAATTTTTTCAACAATCACTGTGTAACTATTATATTAATTAGATTATTTTTTTAATTAATAATTATGGATTTTGGACTAGGACCATAGAATCAATCTGGACAGTACACTTGTCCCAGTCTCGTCAGTAGATGAAAAAGTATAGATGATAGTCCACACCAAAATTATAAGACATATAGGCCTATATATAGTTTGAACAAAATAATGGATTAGATTATGCAGCCATAGTATAAGTTTAGTATAAGTTAGATTAGGTCTAATGTGTTTCTTCACATGGCTTTTCTTCCTATTCAGAGTCAGCCATGGATTCAATTCAAATTTGATTAGGTCAAAATTTTTTCGAAGTATCTAATAGGTCCATTGATACTTCTTATAATAGTAAGAAGGATGGGTATATACAATCATTCATGCTTCTGGAATTTGATTTGCAATCATGGATTTTTCGTGGAACAAATGCTCACTATGAACATTCCCCCCCAACGATTTCTAGAGCTATGGATTCTCTATTTTTTACAATGGCTTACTCAAAGGACAACTCACATTCATGTGTGTCCAGCTCAAGGGTTCCAAGTACATCATCTATTTTTTCGCTATGTATGACTTCATTTAGCTATGGTGAGAAACTAAAGTTTGGTAGTTCAGTAATACTTAATCTTGATGGCCATTCATATGTCTTTTTAAATATGGAGGATGAATAATATCAAGGAACTCGACTAAATTTGAAAATGCAATGCATATAATTGAGGGGGATATAATTTGTCCTTGACGACTATACTGATTTCATAATGAAAATTTGAATGCATGGTGTAGATGTGAATTCAAGGTTCAAGAAAACTGCAAGAGATTGATGTGGAGTGGAGAAACGAATAATTACAACTACACTGTGAAGCTTGGGTACTATAGCTGGGAATCCTGTCTCCAATCAGAAAAATTATCTCAATCTAAGCAGATACTGGATCGATCGAGCCAACAAACTTCTATCCAAGCAGATACTGGGAGGCAAAGACTTCAATCTGTCAACGTCGTATCCACTCAATTTGAGATCACTGTAAAGAATGTTGATAGTAAAACAACAAAATAGTCATATTATGGTATCCCTAGATCTTGCAAATGGAAAGGAACATTCAGATTCCTTCATTTAGTACACAATAATGTGCACAAGAAAGACCACATATATAGCAAAGGCTGTGTGAATTCTTTAATTCAAATAATTAGTGTGAAAATGAGTTTTTCACTAAGTTAACATAGAGTGTTTTCCCTTATCTTATTCCTCTTTCCCTTATACCTTTCCACCTGGGGTCGTCCCCCAGTTTTGGAAATTGGTTCCATGAGTCATTCCATAAGTTCACAACCTGACCATCTCTGATTTCCCAAAAACTATGGTATTGAACCAAATTTTTATTACTTTGGGCATTCATCCATATGTGTAATCCTAATTTCTTTTCATTAAATTGAACCAGGTCACAAACTGGTTTTTCTTGGTCATACTTCACATGCCATAGTTTGGACTAGGGATCAGTAGTTTGATTACACCACCTCCACCATATATTTGCGCCAAGGACACCACTTACAATCTTTGGGTCCCTGATACCTAGACCACCTTTATGCTTTGGATAACAAACTTTCTAAATACTACTAGGGATATCTTAGGTTTCTCTTACTTCCCACCATAGAAAATACCGCTGAAGATTAAGAATTCCCTTGATGAACACCTTCGGTGTAGCCAAAACTGAGAAAATATAGATTGACATGTCTTGCAGGACTACCTTGACTAGGAATAGTCTACTCGGGAGCTATAAAGGTCTTAAATTCCATGTCGTGAGCTTCTTCCTCATTCGGTCAATCAAATTCTACCACGAGACCTTCCTGATAGGCCCCTCTGCCAAAGGCGCTCCTAGGTATTTTGATGGGAAGGAGCCCATCGAGAATCCCAAGATCTGAATTATTCCTCTGAGTAACCTTAGGGGTATTGAAGAAGAAAAAATGATATTCTTTTAGAATGAATTCAAGCCCCAAGGACTTGGCAAATAATGTCAAACGCCTCTTGAAATATCTTGCCTCTTGGACTGAAGGGTTCCCCATTAACATAGTGTCGTCCACAAATTGTTGGTGTGTTCGTTTATCCATCCCCCAGTGGATATTTAATCCCCTGATTTACCTTTTACATGTTTGAACTTAGATTATCCTACTGAGCCCTTCTGCCATAATAATGAAGAGGAAAGGAGAGAGGGGATCCCCTTGTTGAATGCCTCGGGTTAGGTTCATAGTTCAAGTGGGAGAACCATTCAACATGATAGAATAGAAAGTGGATACAACAATATTCATGATCCATTCTATCCAATCTCTTCCAAAACTAAAGGCTCCAAAAATGTATGTCATATACTGCCAATTCAGCTTATCATAATCTTTAGCTATGCCCAATTTCACCAACATACGTTCAACATACCTCACGTTTTGGTTATTTTTAGGGAATTAATGGCTTCATGAACTAAGATTATGCCATCTAAGATTTGTCTACCTTCAACAAGACCTGATTGCTCTGGGCCAATAAGGATGGGAAGAATTGATTTTAATATGTTAACTATCAGTTTTTAGATGATTTTGTATATGAAATTACATAAGGCTATATGTCTAAACTTGTTTGGTGAGTCTGTTCACTTCGTATTAGGTATAAGAGTCAAGAATGTCGCATTGAAGGCCCTCACGAGTCCTTGAGCTTGACACGATTCTTTCACAATTTCCCAAAGTTCCTATTTTATTAGATCCCATAAATAGTGGAAGAAGTTTGTCGTGAAGCCATCTAGGTTTGGCACTTTCCCAATATTCATTTGTTTCATTGCCTCCTCAACCTCCTGAAGACCTATGCACTTTGTCAGCATCTCATTGTGTTCTTGAGTGACCACCCTCTGGATGAGCTGGGTGATTTTTTCATTATCTTGTTTCCTGTTGGGTTCATCCTTAGTCATGATGTTTCTAAAGTGCTGGACCAACTATTCTTCTATCTCCCCTCTTGTTTCTTCAATTCCACCCATTAGTATTCTTTAAGTTATGAATATTTGACCGATGTCTATTTTGAATCATCATATTGTGAAAGAATTTGGAGTTACATTCTCCATCCTGGAGCCATTTGTTTCTTGACTTCTGTTTCCAAAATATTTATATTCCTGTGATTCCCTTGCAACTACATGGGTGAGTAGTTCTTTCTCCCATTGCCTAAGGTCTTCCTCATATCCTTCCTCCATGCCTTTTCTTTGAATTTCTTCCAGTCTTTCTCTCAGGATTTTTTTGTCCTCGAACATGTTTCCAAAGTATTCTTTGTTGCACATCTGGATCCTTGCTTTTAGAGACTTCAATTTATGATGGAATTGGTACATCCCAGTCCCCATGATGGGGGAGACTAGCTCCTACCACCAGTTCTGGACTAGGGAGTCAAAAATTGCTCAAATCTAAACAGTTTTCTAATTGGGTGGTCAGACCAATCCCACTAGAGGCATATCTACCAGTGATCTGATCTAGCCACTAAGAGGACACTCGCTGACACTTCTCCTTCTTCTCTTGCGATGTCCTATGAAACTATAAATATGTCTATTCTAGAAGCCACATGATGCTATCCACCTCATTGGTTTTTCCATGTGAACAAGTTGACTTTGTTCCATGAAGTCTCTAAAATATTCCTAGAATCTATCCATACTCCTCCTCCCCCCTTTATTTTCTCCCAGGGATGTTATCATATTGAAATCCCCACCCATTATCCATGGGATATCCCCAATTGACCTTTTATCCAGCTCAAGAACTCTAGAAATGCGGGTTTTTGGCAGAATGCACTCAGGCCATAAATGCTTGTTAGAGTTCCTTTTGCTCTTGAATCTAGAATCGTGAAGTTCACTGATAGAGAGAAGCGATTCACCCTCCAATCATTTAGGCATATTGAATCAAATTTCCATAGTATCTCCATCCCCCCTGCTATCCCAATAGAATATATCGCCATGACCTTACATCCTTTCCAAATCCTCTATCCCACCTTATCAAGAGTTTCGGATTTACACTTTGTTTCGTGAAGAAAAAAGATAATCAATTTCTCCTTTTTTTACTTCTTTTCCATGGTTTTGACTTTCTTGGGATGATTGCATCCCCTTATATTTCATGATATTATATTCATTGGTTCACTCTATTAAATTCAGAGAAGGTTGCTACTATCTTAGGATACTAGCCTGATTCGATGAGCTTGACCCCTATCTCTGGGATCCTCTATTTGTTCATCTTCCTTCCTCTCCTCATATCGTCCTATGGTTTCTTTCTCTTGCTTACTTTCTATGGGTTAGCTATTATCCTAAGCTGTTGTCATTCCCTATTCGTAATGATCGATGTGAGAATTGCATCTCAAACTAGATCTAGGAGCTAGAACAATTTCACCATCAAAGTGTTTGACAAAAGATGCAAGAGAAAACAAAGAGATAGAAAATAGCTGCAACAACACATGTGAAAGGTGTTGATTACTTGTCACATTATTATCATAAATCATTTATAATACATTGGACAAATTCGAGTGTCTCTGGAATCCAATTGGATTTGTACATGTGTCAAGGTGAGAAATGACCTCAAACTAGACTAGGTGGACCAATGGAGACCCGACTCATCCCAAACAATCACAAATACTCATGTGAACATTGGTGAGGTGTTTTGGGTCATTAATGAGTCCTAGACAGGATTGGGTGAGAATATTGAGGTGAATGGGGTGCTCTAGGTGGCAATAAATGCTCCTAGGAGAGCTAAAACAAGCCAAATACACCACTAACGCACTTGGTCAATCCTGGACCCCACAAATCAAGGATAGCTCTCCAATGCAGTAATGAGGGAGCACATGGGATGGGTTGATGAAACTAGGGTGCTATTGTAGGTGTGAACATGCCAAAATAACCAGATATTTAGCAGAATTAAGTCTCCTAAGTCTAAACCATAGGATATCATTGCATGTGAGAAAACAAACTTAGCATAAGGTCAAAACTATGTACTAAAGGTGTATTGATGCTCCTACACCCCCCCTTAATCTAGACTTAGTACTTCTCATCATTTTGAGTCCTTGGAAACTAAGGCACATGTCACCTTTTACAAATTTTATTATTCCATGTAACAGAGGTAAGGAGGAAAACCTCATGGGTCAAAACCTCCCCTCAAAAAAATGGATTATGACATAGAAAAATCTGCATACATTCCAAACTAAATAAAAATGCTTGGAGGAATATTCTTCTTGGGAAGAAGTGGAATGTGCTCAACCAACTCAAGAACAGTTGCATGATAAATCCTTAGACCATGTAGAACAACTGAAATGCACTGATGGGAGAGCGAATGGTGCTCTTCAGACTTGAACTTCGAACCAAATAGGATTGCATGTCTGAAAGAGACTAAAAATTCTTGAGAATAGGTGATCCCAAGTGAGTCATAAGGATATTGAAGCATCAAATTCGAATGAAGGTTGTAATCAACTACAAGAATGTGGAACAAGAGTCCCAAATGTGCCATTATGATGGAAAAGGATTCTCCATCTTCATATGAACTTGAAGGAATTCTACTAGTGATGGTGGAGAGATATATGGGAAAAATAGGGTGAAGCAATGGGAGATATTCACTTGACATCCAAACCTCTCCATCTTTCGAACCAATACTCTCGTGTGAAGAAAACCCATATTCCAGAGAAGGCTCGCTATGAATATCAACTAGCAATACATCTTTCCCATTCTTAATAGATGACATAGAGGAGAAGTGATACGGATTTATGTAGGAACACAACAGAATACACAAATAACCATAGAAACAAATATGCAGCGGAAATAACACTTCATTTCATTAATCAAAGAACTGAAACTTGTTTACATACAGAATGGAAATAAACTAGCTAGAGTGCTGGTAGCTTATCTCTGAGAAGAGATGTGGCGGCTACATGCCTCTGAAATATATGTTACAATGAGGCTCGAAGGCCTATATATTATTGAGAAACAATGGAAACCCTACACATCCAAAAACCTAACCCTAAAAGGTGAAACGCCAGAATGTGGGCCCCGTTGGGTAACTTGGTACATCAATTTCTCGGGGTCATAACTTTGGCATACTACCTCCATTTGACGTGCATGATACATCATTAGAAATATCTATTCAAGGAATACATCCAAAATTAATAATTATCAAGCCCAGAACAGACTAATATTTTCTTGACCATCGATGACAAAAAAACATCGTTTAGGGCCTCAAAATGACTCCAGAAGTTTAGGACCTGAGAACTGCCAAAAATAGTAAATTTTGCTACAATTAAGAAAACTAGAAAACTAAAAGAAACAATGGTGGGGGTCCAAGTGGAATAGCTGGGTGGCCACCAATATCCTCCTGGATCAAGAAGGGTGTAGAATGGATAGATAAATATTCAGTAGTAGTGATGGCAGCAACCTGTATGCTCTCTTCATGAAACATAGCTTCTTGACAAGGAGAGGAAGACACAGAGGAAGAAACTTGAGTTGGATCATTTGTTGAATCTTTGGCTACTTCCTCTTCTTCATTTCGAACAGCTTCTTGAGTAATGCATGAGGCCGAGATCATAGGAAGAACACATAAGGAGGTTCCCATTTGCTTGCTCTCCATATAGCTCACATCTTCTTGATGCATGCCAAGAGCTTCATCTAGATTTCTCCAAAGCTTGAATCGGTAATCAACATAATCAAAGAGGTAGCGCATTATAGGAGGTATAGCTAGACACATAGTTCCATAGGCTCTATCATTTTCATTAAGCCAAGCATCCTTCTCTTGACAGGAATCTGGTTCTCTCACAGCACTAATGGATACATCATAGAGACATTTCCTCTTGAGATATGCACACATCTTCGACTTCCATCCAGAATAGTTGAATGGGGAAAGGAGAGGAAAAAATTTCGAATCCATGAAGTTGTTGTAAAAACCTGCAATGAAAAACACTCACATAAACTGGAAATATTCCCTAAACAACAACTCAACCTCACAAGATTTGTTGCAGCTCCAACCAGCTCTGATACCATGTGAGAATTGCATATCAAACTAGATCTAGGAGCTAGAACAATTTCACCATCAAAGTGTTTGACAAAAGATGCAAGAGAAAACAAAGAGACATAAAATAGTTGGAACAACACATGTGATAGGTGTTGATTACTTGTCATATTATTATCATACATCATTTATAATACATTGGACAAATTCGAGTGGCTCTGGAAGCCAATTGGAGTTGTACATGTGTCAAGGTGACAAATGACCTCAAAATAGACTAGGTGGACCAATGGAGACCCAACTCGGCCGAAACAGTCACGAATCCTCATGTCAACATTGGTGAGGTGTTCTGGGTAATTAATGAGTCCTAGACAGGCATGGGTGAGAATATTGAGGTGATTGGGGTGCTCTAGGTGGCAATAAATGCTCCTGGGAAAGCTAAAACAGGCCGAATACACCACTAGTGCACTTGTTCAAGCCAGGACCCCACAAATCAAGGATAGTGCTCCAATGCATTAATGAGGGAGCACATGGGCTAGGTTGACCAAACTAGGGCGCTATCGTAGGTGTGAACATGCCAAAATAACCAAATATTTAGCAGAATTAACTCTCCTAAGTTTAAACCATATGATATCATTGCATGTGGGAAAATAAACTTAGCCTAAGGTAAAAAATATGTACTAAGGGTGTATTATTGCTCCTACAATCGCTTCTTGGAGAAGTTCCAGCTTCCTTTGTCACACATAGCCTTTCCCCTTTTTCTTGCACTCCTTAATCTCATCTAGATCTAACTCTTCCAACTCCATTTCCTCAGCCCCATCTTCTTCCATGACCTCTATGTGCTTGTTTGACTCTTACTCCTTGCCCTCCTTATATTCCTCTCTACTCGCTGGTGGCTCCAGGGCATCATCCTTACCCTTAGTGCCTTCTTCCTCCTCCCTCTCAGCTAAGATCGCAAAACAATTATTGCTAGATGGGACTCCCCCTTTGTGTCCCTTGCTTTGTTGTTGTTGGGGACCTTATCTGGGATTTCTGTTACTCTGGATCTGAACAAATCCCTCTATGTCTACCATCTTTCCTTGTGTTTGTTGTGAGGAAATTCTGTGTTTTACTGTTTGCTGGTTTATGTCAACATTTCGTGGTTTTCACATACATTCGGTTTTGCATAGGCTGTAGGTTACTTATGAAATTTTACTGAACAATTAAACACATAGTAAAATACACTAACAGGCTGAAAAACACATTTAACAATCACACCATAAAATGATAGACTCAGATATTTTTGGCCAAAATCAAGCCCTGGAAAAACCCCCACGAGGAAAACCAGTTAGAGAGAGAGAGAGATTTTATTATCTTTAGCAAAATATCAGAACAAAAATACAGTGAAAATTTAACTTATCTCCACCCAGGATTTCATCTCAAAATCTTGAAAAACGTGCCCAGCAAAGCCTTGAAAACTGTGCAGAAAAATAATAGCAGTCCATACAACTGTACGACCTCGATTTCTGTGCCCTGTTTTATCTAAAAAACTGTGCCGAGTTTACCTCGATTTCTGTGCCAAAAATCTGCCTAGAAAACTGTGCCAAAATCTGTAATGTACAGAATCCGTACACCTCGAAAACTATGCAGCATTAAATGCAGTCCGTACAGTCCGTACACCCTCGAAATATGTGCAGCAATAAATGTAGTCCGTACAGTCTGTACACCTCGATTTCTGTGCCATCAATTAATGCAGTCTGTACCCTCGATTTCTGTGCAGTCTCTCTTCTTGGGAATCGTGCCAATGCCCTAGCTCGACCTCCTTCTCTCTCAACTCAGTCTCTCCTTCTCCAAAAATGAAAAGTAAAGTGATTTTGCCTCCCTCAACCCTTTTTGTCTAAACCCTAAGTGGGAATCTAATCCAATGGTGGAGAAAGATCCAATCCAATGGCTAAGATTCAATGAGAGTAAAAATCACATTTATTTAAATCACTTAAATAAATTTACTCACCCACTTAAATTTATCAAAAAGTGACTTTAAATTTATAAAGTCTCATTAAGTAGTTTTTAATGTGAGGGTCACCTTTTTCCCTTTTCTAAGTGACTTAGGAAAAAAGTCACTTAGGGAACAAATTCCTAGGTACAAAACTAACACTCCCTCTTACCGAGGAAGGTGTTCTACACCACTCCCAACTTATCTCTGAAGAAGAAAAACTTCCCCCTCCCCAAAGACTTTGTCAGAATGTCTGCTACCTGCTCATCAGTGGATATATACTGTAGCTCAACTACCCCTCTCTGAACATAGTCACGGATGAAATGGTACCTGATCTCAATGTGCTTCGACCTGTCATGAAATACTGGATTCTCAGAGAGTTGAATGCAACTCTAATTGTCACAATAGATCACCATAGGCCTAAGCTGCTGATCAAATAAATCTACCAATAACTTGCGAAGCCACAGTGCTTCACAAGTAGCCTGACTGGCTGCCATATACTCAGCCTCAGCAGAACTCAGTGCAATGGACTTTTGTTTCTGACTGAACCATGACACTGCTGTCGAGCCCAAACTGAAACAACAACCAGAAGTACTCTTCCGATCCCTCACACAACCTGCCCAGTTTGAATATGTGAACCCAACCAAGCTAACTCCACCCGAACCCCTGTAGTCCAGACCATAATCCACCGTACCTGCAAGATATCTCAGTATGTGCTTTTCGGCAATCCAGTGCAAACTCCTAGGCTCAACCATGAACTGACTAAGAGTGTTAACCGCAAAACACATGTCTGGCCTGGTATTGACCAGATACATCAATGACCCAATGAGCTAACGATATAAAGTGGGATCCACTAACTTACCCTCGGAAGCATGAATTTGCTTCTAGTTGGTGATCATAGGCGTACACATCGGCCTGCAGTCCTCCATCCGAAATCTCTTTAGAATATCAAATGCATACTTCCCCTGTCCAAGAAAAATATGTCCAGGCTCCTTCCAAACCTCCATCCCCAGATAGTAATGCATCAGTCCAATGTATGTCATCTCATACTCCGATGCTAGATCTCTCTTTCAATGTGCAATGAGAAGCTCGTCACCTGTGATAAATAGATCATCAACATATAACAGAAGAATGAGCGGATCTCCTCCAACCATAATGAAGTATAGGTTGGGATCAGGCTCACTCTTCTGGAATCCCATCGATGTCAAATAAGTATCAATCCTGGAGTACCAAGCTCTAGGAGCTTTCTTCAGTCCGTACAAGGCTGTCCTTAGCCTACACACATGAGAATCTCTCCCATGGATCTCAAATCCCTGTGGCTACTCTAAATATACCTCCTCCTGCAGAAGACCATTGAGAAATGCAGTCTTCACATCCATCTGGTGGATCTTCCAACCCATCTCTGCTGCTATAGATATGACTGCCCTGATAGAAGAATATCGAGTAACTGGAGCAAATGTCTCATCATAGTCAACTCCCTCAACCTGTGAGAACCCCCACACCACAAACCGAGCCTTGTACTTCTCCACACTGCCATCCGTATCAGAGTGAATCCGCGGACCTGGGTAACACTTTTTGGCAAGCGCATTTCGGCAAAAACAAAAAAACGCACCTCGGTCGAGGGCTTGTTAAATCCTTGACCGAGGTATTAATATCTCGACCAAGGTTTTATCAAACCCTCGACCGAGGTTTTGTTCAGCCCTCGGTCGAGGTATTTATTAACCCTCGGTCGAGGTATTAAAAACTCGACCGAGCGTTAATAAATACCTCGACCGAGGTATTAACTTGGTTGAGGTATGGACCTCGGTCGAGGTACATACCTCGATCGAGGTGCCTCTGTCAAAAAATTTATAAAAAGAGGCTGTGGGAGAATCACTAAATTACCAAAGACTGCAAAATATATTCATTATAATTGAGCTTTATGTAACTCCAGTATTCAGTGAATTCAAACATTAATGACACTCCCCGAAGTCCCTGGTACAAAATGAAATGGAGCCATTTATTGAGTAGTGGGATGCAACTGCAAGTAGTGAAAGCTTTTGTGGTTCGCCATTTTCAATATGTGAAAAGCTTTCACTTCTTGCAGTTGCATCCCACTACTCAATAAATGGCTCCATTTCGTTTTGTACCAGGGACTTCGGGGAGTGTCATTAATGTTTGAATTCACTCCCGGGCTTTTGCTCCAAAGGAGTTTACATGACCTCGACCGAACTCATACCTCGGTCGAGGTATTAACTAAACCTCGACCAAGGGTTTGTTAAACCCTTGGTCGAGGGCTTTACAAATCCTCGGTCGAGGTTTAGTTAATACCTCGACCGAGGTATTTAAATACCTCGGTCGAGGGCTTAATAAAATAGACTTAGCCCACATTCAAACAAATGAAAAATTTTATGTGCCTTGTAGAGGTGTACACAATGCCATTCCTAGCACATAACTGAGCGGAGTTGATACCGATAAATTCACCAACGAATCTTCTATCCATTGAGGTATCATACACGCATTTTGGCATTCATATGATATTTATTTATTAATTACTTCTAAAACTTATACTTAGAAAACCACACTGCAACTTTGAAGCAGCTCAAAGAAAAATCCGCAGAGTTAAAAATACATAGCCAAAAAATTCTTAAAAATACATACATCACATATCGACATGTCCTCTTCAAAAGGGTATCTTTGGTTTTTCAATTTTTGAAAAAATAGAAAAAATTGCTTTACGTGGACAAATATGTGTTTAAAACGATGCTGAAATCGAATGTGGTCACTTTCGAAAAATAATAAATAATTGTATAATGCGAAAAAAATTAACAAAAAAATATGCACATCACACTGCATTTTATGTAGATCATGCTCATATATATAATTTTTTTAAATTATTAATGCAAGATTGAATTACTCTACGTGGACATGGGCCACTTATTAGCTTCTTCAAATTTTTAAGGTCACACAGTTCATTAAATGCAAAAATTCACACATTAAATGACATCGGAATATTTTTAAAAAAATATCACTATGAAGCCAACATAATATTCTACAATTTGTTTTTTTACTGCAAGTCAAAATTCAAATGGCATATATGCGTTTTGAGGGCTTCTATCTAGCATATGAGTAAAAAATCAGGTTTTCATCGCCAAATTTGGCCAAAAAGTGTTACCCATCTTCATGGAATCACCCAGCATGCTTTATCTTGTAAAGCCACTTGGAAGTCACAACTGACTTCCCCTCAGGTCTCGACACTATCTCCCAAGAATCATTCTTCATGATGGAATGGTACTCTTCCATCATGGAATCTCTCCATACCTGATGCTGGGAAGCCTCCTCAAATGTGGATGGCTCAGAGTCACGAAGACTCGCAACAAGGGCCATACCATACCTGTCTAGCTCCACCACTGTCCTGATCTGCTCCTGGGGCCTACCAAATTCCTCTGCATCCTTCAAGGTCTCCTGAATCCACTTAGGCTTCCTCTTCCTTGAAGACTGCTCCTCCCAAACTGGTCTTGGGCTCTCCTCATTTGAGAAAGTCCCAGTACCTGAAGGTCCAACACCTTGAGGACCAGTACCTAATGAACCTGAGATCTGAGGACTCAACCCAGAACCTGTACCTAAAACTATCCCTGAAGTGCTAGCCACCTGAATCACTGAACCTGTAGAAGCTGTGCCTGTACCCTGTGATCCAGTCACTTCAGAAACCTGTGGACCTGATAGCCGCATCGAAGAAGCCTGTACCAACTGAGGTGTGGGAGCTGGTGTCTCCCCCTGCTCTAACTCCCTAGACTTTCTGAAGGCTCTCTCCTCATCAAACTTCACTTCCCACTGGACAACAACTTTCCTCAGACTAGGTAAGTAAAGCCGATAGGCCTTCGAAGTCTCGTCATATCCCATAAATATTCCCCTCTCTGCAGTGGGATCAAACTTTGTCCTCTTCTCAGAAGGGACGTGAGAGTAAGTCAACGATCCAAATATGAGAAAGTGGCCCACTTCAGGATTCTTTCCTGAATAAAGCCAATATGCCTTCGAAGTCTCATCATATCCCACAAATATGCCTCTCTCTACGGTGGGATCAAACTTCGTCCTCTTCTCAGAAGGGACGTGAGAGTAAGTCAACGAGCCAAATATGCGAAAGTGGCCTACTTCAGGCTTCTTGCCTGAATACATCTCCTCAGGAGTCTTACTCCCCACTGCCCTGTGAGGACTCCTGTTCTGCAGATAAACTGCAGTGCTACATGCCTCTGCCCATAGAAAGAAAGGTAACCCATGATCATGAAGCATCGCTCTGGCTGCCCCCACAATCGACCTGTTCTTTCTCTCTGCTACTCCATTCTACTCAGGAGTGTAAGGAACTATCAACTGTCTCTGAATGCCCTCTTGTCTGCAGAATGCATCGAACTCCTTGGAGGTATACTCACCCCCATTGTCCGATCTCAACATCTGGATCTTCCTCCCTGTCTGCTTCTCCACAAGGGCTTTGAACCCTTGGAAGACTCTCAACACAAGTGAGGACTTCTTGCTCCTCAAGAAGTAGATCCAGTTCTTCCTGGAGTAGTCATCAATGAAGCTAATGTAGTACTCAAAACCTGTCAAAGACACTGATAACATAGGACCGCATATTTCAGAATGGATAAGATCTAGCACCCTTGCAGCTCTCGTGTCACTGCTCGGAAAAGCAGTCTTGGTGTACTTTCCCAAAGCACACCCCCTGCACACATCACTCTGCTCAATGCTGAACTCCGGTAATTCTGTAACCATGCTCCTCAACAATTTGAGAGCTGGGTGATGTAGGTGGGCCATCCTCCGATGCCATAGCTCACATAGCTCACTGTTGCTGCTGTGTGCTAGAGCACACTGTGGCTGAAACAAGAGCTTGTACAGCTTTCCACATCTGACTCCAATGTCCATGGCACTAGACATACCTGTAGCCCTGGGATACACCTGCACTCTCCCATATGAAAAGCACACCCCAAGACCCCTGTCCTCAATGGTGGAAACTGACACAAGGTTCTTCTTCAGCTTAGGGACATACAACATATCCCTCAGAGTCATGAGACTCATCGACTCCCTCTGAAATGTAATGGTCCCCTGACCAACAGCTCTAACAACGGTGTTGTCTCAAAGGACAACCTCCACATCTCTACCTGTCTAAGATAGCTCCGAGAACATCTCTCGAGCTCCAGTCATGTGGCTCGAGGCTCCGCTGTCAATATACCAAGTAGTAGAGGTGGATGGACTCCCCTGATGACCTGCCAACAATGAATGCTCACTATCCATATCCATGTCTGTGCTGGTGGCTAAAGAGACTCTCTCTCTCTCCATCTGTTCAGCATATAGGGAAAACTCCCTCTGAAATGCATCACCAAACTCATCAACCTCTGCTAAGGCTGTTGTCTGCTGTCCCTGTCCCTTCTTCTTCTTCTTGCTTGGGCACTATGAAGCATAGTGCCCAAATGCCTGACATGCATAACACTTGATTTTACTCAAGTCTTTCTTCTGCCCACTCTGCTAGTGCTGTTGGTGCTGCTTGGCCCCACCGTTCTTCTTCTTTCCCTTAGCTGTGAAAGCCACATTCTCGTCATCAACCCCACTGTGAGATGTACTTCCCTGTACAAGACCTCTCCTAGTCTCCTCCTGTACAAATTCATCCCAAAGTTTGTCCCAGGTAGGTAGGTTCTCTCTGCCCACTATGACTTGCACAAATGCACCCCAGGGCTTTGAAGCCCCATTCACTGCTGTGCGTACTAGCTCTGTAGGGGCTATCACCTCCCCAACCGCTACAAGTTCATCCCGAACTACATAAATCCTGGTAAGATATGCTGTGACTCCCTCACCCCCATTCATCTTTATACTTTTGAGTTTCTCTTTGAGAACCATCTTCCTGTTCTCATTGTAACTCTCATACAAACTGATCAAGGCTGACCAAATCAAGTGTGCCCTAGTCTTGCCTGAAATGTGAGGGATTATGTGGTCTTTAACTGCATCTAGAATGATCCTCCTAGCTTTACAGTCCTTCTTGTTGAAAGCTGATAGAGCTGCTGCATCTGTTGATGCGGGAATGACAACCGGGTTAGCTGTAGTGTTCCTAACTATATCCGACCATAACTCATTCTCATCCAGTATCAGTAAAATTCTGGCCTTCCATGGCACAAAATTTCCTGTCCCATCCAGCCTATCCTCCAGTCTAAGACCTATAGCCATCTCTACACCAACCCAACAAAGTGCTGCTCACTGACAAAAGGTAAAATACTAAAAAAAATTTCTGAGATCTGAAAATTTCTGTGTGTCTGCAAACTATCACTGTTTTCTGCCCCCAAGCTCTGATACCATGAAGAAATTCTGTGTTTTATTGTTTGCTGGTTTATGTCAACATTTCGTGGTTTTCACATATAGCCGGTTTTGCATACGCTGTAGGTTACTTATGAAATTTTACTGAACAATTAAACACACAGTAAAATACACTAACAGGCTGAAAAACACATTTAACAATCACACCATAAAATGATAGACTCAGAGATTTTTGGCCAAAATCAAGCCCTGGAAAAACCCCCATGGGGAAAACCAGTTAGAGAGAGAGAGATTTTATTATCTTCAGCAAAATATCAGAACAGAAATACAATGAAAATTTAACTTATCTCCACCCAGGATTTCATCTCAAAATCTTGAAAAACATGCCCAGCAAAGCCTTGAAAACTGTGCAGAAAAATAACAACAGTCCGTACAACTGTACGACCTCGATTTATGTGCCATGTTTTATCTCGAAAACTGTGTCGAGTTTACCTCGATTTCTGTGCCAAAAATCTGCCTAGAAAACTGTGCCAAAATCCATACTGTACGGAATCCATACACCTCGAAAACTGTGCAGCATTAAATGCAGCCTGTACAGCCCGTACACCCCCGAAATCTGTGCAGCAATAAATGCAGTCCGTACAGTCTGTACACCTCGATTTATGTGCCATCAATTAATGCAGTCCATACCCTCGATTTCTGTGCAGTCTCTCTTCTTGGGAATCGTGCCAATGCCCTAGCTCGACCTCCTTCTCTCTCAGCTTAGTCTCTCCTTCTCCAAAAATGAAAAGTAAAGTGATTTTTCCTCCCTCAACCCTTTTTGTCTAAACCCTAAGTGGGAATCTAATCCAACGGTGGAGAAAGATCCAATCCAATGGCTAAGATTCAATGAGAGTAAAAATCACATTTATTTAAATCACTTAAATAAATTTACTCACCCACTTAAATTTATCAAAAAGTGACTTTAACTTTATAAAGTCTCATTAAGCAGCTTTTAATGTGAGGGTCACCTTTTTCCCTTTTTTAAGTGACTTAGGCAAAAAGTCACTTAGGGAACAAATTCCTAGGTACAAAACTAACATGTTGGGTCGGCAGGGGTTGTTGGCTATTCTTTGGGGAATTTCGACTGAAATCTCCATAGTTATGGCACTATCTGCATCTGAAGGGAATGTGTTCATATTCTATTGGTTGCATTCACTCCTCATCTTTCCAATTCAGGATGATGGCTTTAGGTATCTCTTTTGACAGGTTCATATAGACATAGATGCGGGAAAATGCAATGTACCTCTATTGTTTAGTTTTCTCTGCTACTTTCACAAATTTCCCCAATGTGTTTCCAATATATTAAAGGATTTCAAGATCCTAGTACTCGCACGATAGGTAATACAATCAGAGACACACTGGGGCAACCGTCATGTCCTCTTTCTCAGGGTTGAATCTCTCCTTCCATGATCTTAGTTAAAGACTTGCCGAAAAAAAGAAGTAAGGTCCCCCTTCGAGGATTCGGTCTCGATCCTTCTGAGTGAAAAAGATGATAGTAAAGAACCCCTTGGATCCCATATGCATATCATAATTCCCTTTGGGGTTCCAAGTGCTCTTGATCCATCTTAGCAGATCTCTTTCTTTCAGCCATATCCCAATGAATTCTCCTATCTAAGCTTTTTCCTTCATGAGTTCAACCTTTTCTCTTACCTTATTTGAGTGTATCTAAAGGGCAGTCATCGTCTATGCTCATGGTAGGAATCCTCTCAGACTCTTTTTCAATGATCGATAAGGGATTCCCACCTCGTCGATCTCTCTAATCTCACCCTCGGTACTGCTCCATCCATCATCCCGCTGCGCTTCCATCGTCATATCCGAGCTATTGGTAGGGGGAAGGGTACATCCCCCTCCCTGAGGTGTCCAGCAGGGATCTACCCCCTGATGAAAGATGGTCGATCCAACCATGTGCTCTTGAAATATACTCCTGCAATCTCTTGCCAGGTCTTCACAGGCCCATAAACCCTCTCATCCAAAAAAATCACTTACCACCCACTTCTCTGTGGGCCCATAAACCCTCTCATCCAAAAAAATCACTTACCACCCACTTCTCTGTGGGTTTGAGTAGTTACCAACAATACAATACATAACTGTAAATAAAAAAGAGCATTCACATGATACTGACAATAAGACAAATATAAGTGCATAAAATGATAAATCTTATATAATATGTAATTTCAATTTCATAACCATAGATATTTAACCTTCGATTATTGTTTTCGTATGGCTAAAAAGCCACTTATAACCTAGATAAATCAAATTGGTTTGGATCATGAATATAATGGTTCTATATACTATCATTATATAAATTATTCTTTATTATTTAAAATCCATGTCTCGTGAGAAATCAGGCACGATATCTGCACCTTGTTGTAGCAATGGGCAATCCTGAAGGAAGGCACTATCAACCTTATAGTTTTAATGATCACGCATTCTCCTTAAATGATGATATCATCATAGTTTTGGGGGTTGCTGATTGCTTGACTTTGGGAAATTCAAATCCTTGTATTATTCAAATATTTACAGCGGTTCATCCATGTTTATGAGGTGCAGTCCCAACGTTCCAAACCATTCAAGGTGATGCTTGTGAGACGATCTATTGTTTTGTAAACATAAATGATAATAAGCATGAATTCCACTTTTTAGTAATTTGCCAATTTTGAAGCTAAGGCCGGGCATAAATTGCGTTACTCATATTGTGTTCTTCACAATTTCTTTATATCCTAAAATTCTAAATAAATAAAAAATATAAAGTAGCATAGCGAAAGTAGTTAGCTATTAAATAAAGGCTAACCATAACTAACCATAAACATAGTTAGCCACTTAATTTTGTGAAGATAGCTAGCTATTAAATAAAGGCTAAAATATATAATTTTATATCCATTATTCATACAAGGTTGTTAGAGTTAATATAAGTTCAAAAGTAAAACTATTTAATAAAAAAACATATATCGAAAAACAAAAACAAATTGCTACCAGTTTCGTTAATACCTTTTAACTGAAGCTTATTTAAATCTTAATCAAGATGCATTTAAGCATAACAAGATATGACGACCATGAAATGAGTCATTGTTGTACACTTGTAACACTTTGGTTAATCTTGTTGATCAGCTCAAGCAAGTCCAAAATATGAGATTAATCTAAAATCTAAATAACATCTAAATGCCTATCAACATAACAAAAGACTATAAAACAATAGAACGACTGTTAAAATCATATATATTTATAGTTACCACATAATACATAATACAAGATCCATTACATAACCATCACGATCCATATACAACATATTTATGAAAACTAAATAGATAACACATTTATGAAACTAATATATAACTTGAATTAAAGAAAAAAACTAATTTGAAAACAAATCTCAAAATACGTAGCTTTATATATATCCATTACCACCATAAGATATACCATATAAATAAACAAGAAGATAAAAAAATGGAACAAAAATGCATGGCTCAATTTTTGAATCACCTATACCAAAAATCAAACACAAAAAAAACAAAACTATAAATGAACTGGACTTATAAATAAAACTTTTTCCAAATGCAAATAATTGTATACCCATAATATGGTGAACTGGACTTATAAATAAAACATATTCCAAATGCAAATAATTGTATATCAATAATATGGAATGCATTCATTACATAGATTTTAATTACCAATTAGTTATAGATTCTAATATACACGATATTACAAAGTTTATTTAATAATTGAGAAATATCAATCTAAATGTTAAGACATGTGAATTGAATTGAAGTTTTAGTTCATTGATCTTTTTTAAATGTATAAATTAATTTAAATATTAATATAAATTATTAAAAAATCAAAATGGATTTATGAAAATATTAAAAAAATTAATATAAAGTTATAAATTCCAAATTCTTATTAACATAATCTAACTACCTAATATAAACGGATAAACATTTATGTTAACATCATTTTAATATTTTAACGTTACCGTTTAATGTATGAGTTTCAAGTTATCAATATATAGCTAAAAATCTAGTTAGGTTAAAATATATATTTTGTTGATTATTCTCTTTTAAATAAAATCCAAAATTAGTTATATAAAATTTTTATTTTGTTGGTTGATTTTATTATTTATGTTATATGATTTAGGTTGTTTTAACATGTTGAAATTGGATTTTATTATTCTAAATTTTAAATAATATTTATTTATTATTAAAATTGTTATTTATGTTATATGATTTAGGTTGTTTTAACATATTGAAATTGAATTTTAAATAATATTTATTTATTATTAAAATTGTATTTAAATGAATAAATAAATTTAATATTTTAATAATTTTTTTAATCATAACTAGATTGTATAATCTTAACAATTAATATATACAATTTTAATTTAAAATATGCAATTTCAATCATTCTATAATTTGATTTTGATTATAAATAATTTAAAACATATTATCTAAAAACATCTCGATTATAACCTATTTAAACTACCACCTTGTTTTATTATTAGAATAAGAAATTTGATTATGTATAAAAACCTTTGGAGAATATGAAAGTTATACCAAGTACACTATATGGTTTCTCTTCACAAAGTTAATAATTATCATTATTTTAATTTAACTTTATACTTAAACATAAGCAATTGGAGAATTAGGCAATGTTCTTAAAAAAAATACATAATAATAATAAGACATTAAATCCTCATTCTTTAGGGATTTCTGAATATTTATAATGTAATTAAGATATATCACTCAAATTATTATAATTTTTCATTTTAATTATAAACTAAATAAATTCGAAATAAATTCAATAAAAAGATAAATAGCATGCACTATCTTCCCATATCGCTCTAAATTCATATATAAGAGCTAATAACTGACCAGCCTTTCTATAAGACAAATCATTGCCTACACAATTGAAAATAAACATAAATACAATAGAAAAATCATTGCCTACACAATTAAAAATAAACATAAATACAAATGGGAAAAATAGAATACGAAGGTGTAAATTAACCAAAAAAAATTTCTTACATTTTAATAAATTAAATCTCATGATAATTTAAATTCTATTATTTTTACAATATTGTTTATTCCAAATTATTATATAATTTTAAAATATTTAATAATTTTATTAATACTTAATAACTTTATTATAATAATTTAAAAGAAACCAAAATTTGATTTAAAAATTATTTAATTTGCTTTTTATTAATTTATATTATAACATTAATTTTACTTCATAATCTTGTTTTATAATTCAAAATTGTTATAATAATAGTCATTAATATTTATGATAACTTAGTGATTTTACTGAATAAAAATTCATCTTTATCTTTACACTTATTTTTAAAGCTAATATCAACAAAAACATAGTTGTTATATGTTGGAAAGAGGGATCAAGCTAAACTAGCTTACCTATCTATGCAAAACAATAATATATCAACAATAAGTACAAAAGAGAACAAGACAAAAGACAACACAACCCCAATACAATACAAAAAGAACAAGTCTGTTGTTGTGATGTGACTCCCTTGAACCTATTATATACCAAGAGATGAGGAGGAATTACTCTCACATATTACATGTGGGATAATATAATTCTCCTAAATAACATCTCTTTATATAATGATGGATATTAAGAGTATACTTTACCATAATGAATATGGGATATAATGTATTACTCTTTTACGTAAGCTTGTGGATATCTTCTGACATGATGATGATTATGGTTAACGTTCACTAAGACCAAACTTTGGTTTATCGGACCTAAAGAAAACTAATTATTTAGGTTGTTTTAAAATTGTATTCCTATGCTCAAAGAGCTTGGAGAGAAGCGTCCCGAGATCACTATTATTTTGACATGTTAAAAGGCTAGAAGGTCGGTATTGCAACAAAGATGATGAAACTGGGATCTAATGTGAGTGTATGTAGGAAACTCTCAAAGGAAGTGATTTTCATCCTCAATGTTCATATTCTCACAAAGATAATAGATCCTTTCCTCCCACGGTGTATCAATAGACATGTCGCTTAGTAATTAGCAATTAATTATCCTAACTAATAATGCATTATGAAATATGACTCGTAATAACTAATTAGGTTTGTTAAAATGGGAAGACACAATTACTTAGTGAACCAATTAACATGTAATTGGTCGGGAATGGGAGATTTAATAAACCTACGTCATCGTCTCCACTCATGTATATGGTCAAATATATGGGTGGATGTGGTTTGATAGAGCGAGGTCAAAAGATCTGTACATGTTTCATATCTAATTGGTAATTAAAAATACATCAAAAATACCATTGCTATAGTGTTGAAATCCCAAAAGGAATGCTAAGGAAATTCTATATACTTGTTAGCGGTGGTCTAAGTGAGAGTTCTTTGAAAAAGTCTCAAACGGATATAACCATACATTAGAGAGTTTGAAGAACACCACAAATGAAAAGTCATTACCTGGTTTTTGGGATCTTCACCAGGTCTGTCGTCAAATTTGGGTATATCCAAAGGTAACTTTACAGGAATAGCTAGCCATGAAGGATCATGGTGAATATGATTGTTAATCAATTGTGAAAAATCGGGTAGATCAAGCGTAGCCATAAATGGAAATTGTTGATTGGGTTGTGGGTACTGGTAATATTAGTAAGGCATATAAGTACCAGTAAGGTCATAAGAAGATTGATAAACGGGTGTCGATGATCCTCTTATAACATGTCGGTTCGGTGGCGATTGGTTTCTGAATGATCCACTTGATGGTCATGTAGGTGGTGGACCTTCGGATGGTGGACCTCAGGATGGAACGAATCCAAGTGGGACTTTGGATGGCGTACCTTTAGGTGGTGGACCTCTAGGTGGGCCTCCATACGGGGGATCTCCAGGTGGTCCTCCGGATGGTGGACCTCTAGGTGGTGGACCTCCAGATGAAATACCTCCAGGTAACCCATCAAACAAATTTGCAAATGGCCTCTCATAAGTGGGGAGATTCATCCTACTAGGTTTCTCCCATGGGGTATTAGTGTTAGTGTTACTAGGGTAAGGGATGCCGAGAAAAACATTTCCCAAGGAAATAGGTTGATAATTCTAATTAACCTTTGCAGGTTGATTCCTTGGGTAAGTATAACCCCATGTAGGCTTATTAGACATGGGTTGTACCCCTCATGGTTGTCCCGATACATAAGACGAAATAACCACATTTGCGTTCATGGAGGATGCATTGTCTATCAGCTGCCTTAAAGCAACACTCTGCCTAATATATAAATTAGTTCACTCAGTTGTTGAAACAACTTGTTCTGGGGGTTCCCCCCTAATCATAATATTTGTAGGGGAACTACGAATAGACAAGAGAGTTTGAATTGGTAGTGTAGGGATAGAAGGTTGGCCAGAATCATAAGAAACTGCATTGTGAACGAGTATTCAAGAGAGGCTATCTTAGAATGGCTAGGAAAATGAGAAAGACTCATTCTTCTTATGTTCTCCCCCCTTGTGTGAAAACGTGACACCATTTCATGGATGGGTCTAAAAAACCAATTATTCAATAATAAGAATTTGTCTCATGGCAGCGTGACGTAAGAAAAAACAATAATGTTGTATTCGGAAATGGTTTTTACTAAGGAAGTCTCCTGAAACGAAGCAATTGGACCAAATTTTGATGCCATAGGGTCATCTAATGACTGGGAAACCACCCAATATCATGTACCAGAATGCACTTCAATAGCGAAGTGAAAGGTCAAACACCCGAAGAAGGAAATTGTACTAGTATCGGAGTAGAGGTATAAAAATTCTCAAAGGAAGAATACTCTTCCCCTAATTCAGTGGTCGGATTTCCCTCTACAGATGGATTCAATTTTGATAGGTTGGTCCATGGTTACCCTGTTTATTTCTTCCGCGGTAGGAGGAAATTCAAGTGGTATACCCTACAACCTGCAATATCTCCTCATAGGTGGCTCAGCCAGAATGTTAGCTAAATACTTTTACTCTAAAGGTATTCTAGTAAAAAAGAACACACACAAAAAATCATACGCAAGCTAAGCTCACAAGAAAAATTAAGTGATAACTTGGGCTAAAAAATCCAGAGCCTTGCTAAGAGTGTCAAGTTGTCGCAACTCACAATATACCACAGGGTCCAACAGTAAATCAATACAAGGAGGATTGGGACCATACCCTTTCCTAAATACCCGGCTACCTGGACAACACATGCATAATAGTTCCTCGAGTGTTGTTCTCGGTTTATTTCTTCAACAAGACAACCAAAAGTATTTTCTCAGTTGGTATAGGTTCCTAGAAGGGTCTCCCAATATATACAAGGTACATGGGAGATCAAATCCGTGTTAGTGTTGTCTGATGCACAACCATTTGAAAGGGGTCTTCTGATATACTATCAAGTACGTGAAGAAATTTTTGACATACCTCAAGGGTACGTGAAAAGTTGTTCGATACATAGATTGGTATGTGGAAGAACCGCACAGTCCCCGATATGCAGTGCAGGAAAGAAACCACATCTCCTATGTTTGTAGATGCCGAAACACGTCTTCTAACCTATCACTCAAATTTCTAAAAATTTTAACCTAAGCTATCAGTCAATTTTATCTTAATGTCTAGTGAATGTTTATGGAGTGTGTAGTAATTACAATATTAAATGATCTAACTGTAATGCAATTCTCTTTTCGATGAATCCTAGGTATAAAAAAGGAGAGATATTTTCCTTTCGAGCAATAAACGAAAACACCATGCAACTTTAACAACTCATTCTTCAATCTTTGAAAAAAATTTAGACACACAAAACCTCTCAATTCTAATCCTAAAGAGATATATAACATAAAAAAAGAAGTTCCTAGATCGTTTCCTTTCGAGCAATAAACGAAAACACCATGCAACTTTAACAACTCATTCTTCAATCTTCGAAAAAAATTTAGACACAGAAAATCCCTCAATGCTAATTCTAAAGAGATATTTAACATAAAAAGAAGAAGCTCTCTAACGCCTTAATTTATATGATTATCCAAATAAAAAATAAAAATAATAATTACTAATCTATGTGATCAATCAGATTCAAAACACCTAATCAAATTGAAAGCAACAAATCTAACATTTTCTTTTATTTTTAATGTATTTTTGGAAATAGATATCCAAAGAACAAAAATCACTCTAAAAGGGCACAAGAAAGTACAATATTTTCCTTTTTATGGATATGGAAAGAGCTTTGAGAGACCTAAATGAAAACTCTAACACCCAAGCCTGAAACTTCCAAACAAAAAATCACTTAGTTTTAGATCCTTTACTAAGATAACTTTTCAATATTTTGACTCAAAAAATACATTCAACATAAGTACAAACTGTCATACCTATTAATATGCGCAACAAAAATTGACAAAACTCAAACCAAAACAAAAAATTCCAAAAAAGAAGCTCCAAAATTGAAAATGGCGTACCTCGATGCGCCCTACAGGGTAGTACCAGTGCGTTCCCTAGGGGTTATAGCTATTTTCTCTCTTAGATACAGTGTCAGCGGCACACTGTGTCTCTAGGAAAAATGCATCAGCGTCGCTCTTTTTCAATAGACAAAAGGTGTCAGAAAAGGTTGGAGCTATGTCAAAGTGACCTAGGTGCATCAACGAAGATACAGAACAAAAAAGAAGATAAAACCTTTAGCATAAGAAATTACAAATAAAACTGGAATTTGCTAAGTGTAAACACTAACCTAAGGAGGCAGATGGAATTGTCCTAAGATGAATTTCAAACCTTAAATATTCAAATGAGTAAGAGAAATTTATTTGAGAGCTTGTAATAAAAATCAAAATCAAAATCAAAACTCATAGATATGATTAGAGTCCCCAGTATGGTCTCCATTTTTGTTATAAAAAATTCTCAATCAATGCGAGCAAATATTGTATCCATATTCTAGATGGGCCAGATTTGGTACAAAAGACTCATAGTAATGCATCCTCTCCCTATATTGTTAAACTACTTCAAAGTCAAGATTTCTTACCTCACTGAGAAGGTGATCCTTTCCTTGTGAGTTCTTTTATGATTAGTAGTACCTGCAAAAGAATGTAAGGAACAATATACAAAAGTGAAAGCAATAATATAATTCAACAATCTATGCTAATGATCAAGGAGAAAAGTAATGAATAACTGATATCAACACAAACCATTCATGGGAAATGGGAACACATTTATATTAACAAAATAAGAGAAGAAAAAAAACAACCAAAGACTTGACGTCGAAGCTTTATTCTCACAATGTCTTTTGAATCACAACCACAAGCTCTACAAACTCTACAAATCTCACTCACAAAACCACACACTTTTCCTCCTATAGAAGAAATGATTTTAGAAACATAAACGTACTATCTTGGTGTTATCTTATCATGGTGTATGAAGCTTGTATATATATGGAAAAGAGGGCCCAAAGGGGTTGATATTCTTTGGGAGGAAGGTGAGAGATCATCCCCAGAGGATAGAGGTATGAATGCCACCTACTCCAAGTAGTTGGGATAAGCCTCCATGAGGACTTTCATCTAGAAGGTTCTTAGAATATTCTCTTTTTTCCATTCTAACAATGTTGACGTGCTTTGTGCACTAGCAAGAGGCATCAACGATCCTTGTCCTCATGCCACAAGTGTCATCGGTGCAGTTTGTCAATAGGAAATCAGCGCTAGGAAAGGCTGGCACTCTATTTCAGAAGGAAAAAGACATCAGTCCTCCTAGATTTGAGCAAAAAGATCCTCCACAAATATGATGTGGCCAAGAAACTTCAGGGGACTGATCATAAGGACAAATTTTGGGTGTAACAAAGCTCGTTTTTTACTCATGTTTGATAGGATCTTTGTGACCACATTAGTTTCTATTACTATATTTTTCACTCTCTAGTGTTATACGGTCTTCTTTAGAAGCGGTGTACAATTTAATCACTTTCCTAGTCCAAAATCCATGTCCCTATACTACTATGGGTGTGCTATAAAATAAAAATGTCTAATTAATTTTATTAAGCACATTGGTTAATTTTAATGCCTATTATTTATTTATTTGGGTAAATGGAGGTGAAACTAATTATGTTTTGACATGACTCCAAAACCATGTAAGAAGAGGAATGATATTATTGAGTTTTCAATGAATTCTATCTACGAGAGGGAGAGGAGTTCTTTTTCTTTTCAAATTCAAATGAAGGCCCAAACAGAATGCAATTTTTTGCTTTTCCTTTAATGAAGATAAAAATTCCTAACTATGTAAAAAATACTTTTCAAAACCCAAACAAATGCAAGACAAGTTCTTTTTCAAAGACACACTAACATTGGACTAATGAAAATTAAATGCAATTTTTTTTTGTTTTCTTCTTTTCAAATGATTCAAAATGCATGAAAAAAATTTGAAATATAATTTCCTTTCATTTTTTTTTTCAATTCAAAATAATGAACTCAAATTGTAGTGACAAAGAAGACCAAGAAAACAAATCTCTAAATAATTTATTAAGAATCAAAGGAGTTTATTCATAGGAGCATCCTCAATGATTGTTACTTACAAAAGGACACAAACTTTACAACATTCACAAAACCAAACAATAAGTATCAAGAGAAAGCCTTTCCAAAATATTGAATATTTGAGAAAATGAAGCGAATGAATTCAAAAACTTGTAAGGGATCAATGTTTACCCAAAGGGAAAATAACTAAGAATTCAAGCAAACAAGGCTTAACAACAAATATTTCAGCTCCTAAATCAATAAAAGAGACCCCACAATCAACCAAGAAGGCTTGAAAGGTTTCAGAGTTAGAATTATAGACTTCTGAAAACCTAGAAACAAAAGGGATCAAGTTGGAAATGGCACAAAGAGATAAAAAGAGGAACTCACTCAATCCAAAAGAAAACAAATTAGCTTAAGAAAGCAACAAAGGTTCTGATGATGAAATTGGAGACCAAACACTAGTAGGAGATACGCAAAACCAAGACAAAACTCATCCAAAGAGGAGATTATTGCTCCCCTAACACTCTCCATAGTGATATGAAAAGGAATTTATCTCCCTCCACAACAATGACAAGGAGATATTAAATGGGTATTATTGTGTTGTGGTCCCTTCTATGGGACAGATGAAGTATAGGAGTGTTCGGAAAAACACAAGATTTGCTCAAATTCAATAGGGGGTTAGGTTTTTGTCTCGTGGACCATCTTAGTAATGACGAGAGAAGTGAAATAGTTAAAAGGAAAAAATAAAAGTTCACACTTACAACTATCAATCATCAAGTAGAAATACAAAGGGATAGAAATCCCTAGGGAAGATTTCACTAGTGGAGTCACTAGTTTCTGTTGTAGAATATTTACCTTGTGGATAGGTTAAATTTCTCTTGGATTGAGACTCATTAAATACAATAAAAATGGAAACAAATGGGTCCTAACATCTCCTTATATTTATTTCATACACAAGTAATAAAATTATAGAAAGACAAAAGAGGGTAGATGATCTACCTCTCTTCCGACAGTTTTCCTTGCTACTCCCAATTGATCCAACCCCTGGCTTTGAGATCCAAGATTCAAATGTAGATAGAAGTATGTACAAGATATATAAAAAAACCCTTTCCAACACAAAAAGTGCATTAAGCAATTATCTAACTATCAAAATATAGACACATTCATGCAACCAACATAAGATACATAAATGGGGAGAATAAGATAAGTTTTGTATCAAATGGAAAAAAATAGAAGAAATTACAACCATGAACTTGATGCAACAACAAATCCTCAAGTATTTCCTTCCATCCCCTTAGGGTTTCTTAGGATCATAATTGCGATGCTCTAACCTTTCAACATGCCTAACAAAGGAGAATGACCTTCATAGGGAATGGGGGGCAATAATACTCAAATAAGGGAAAAATAAAGGTGAAAATGATGGTATTTTGACCTCCTAATGACAAATTTCTCTTCCCAACATGTTTAGGGACCATAAAAAACATTAGGTTTTTGTCTATAACACATCTAGGGGGTGTTACAAACAAATTTTCATGGTGGTAAGCATATAAAACTTAAGGATGACTTTAAGTGTGACAAATAGGTGTATAATAGTTCATGGTCCATGGAAGAATTTTGGGATAGTGTCTCTATTACTTACATTCATAGACAAACATGGTGACCCAAAGACACATCTATGTGGGGATGTTGGCATATTTTGGATTGGTTTTAGTCATACTTCCAAGATTACCTGCGATATTATTATGGATTTATGTATCATATGAGACACAAGTTGATTTATACAAACAAGACACTTCTGAAGAATGTATTTTTTTTCTTATTTGAATAGAAAATATGATTTTTATTCCTAGGAAAAAACTTATAACATTAAAAACTACATTGAACATCAACGCATTAATGATATAGACTATAATACTTATATATTTTAGGTTACACTTGGGGAAATAGATCCATGGAAGTGTTTTCCCTCCCATCCATAGCCACCAACATGAGTAGGAGCTACCTCGATGCCATGAAAAGAAACAACAACAGAAAATTTATTGGCCATGGATTTGGTTTATCTCATACAACCCATTCCCCAACTATCACAACTATAGACTTACATAATATTTTATTTAGTTCACAACAATCCCACTCACCAACCTTTTCCCCATCCACCCTAGAGAATACATCTTGGCCATGAAATTTTAATTGATGGGAACCATGGAATCTCAAATTTAACAATTTCTCATTCATCATTCATGGTTTCCATATACTAACATGGAATACAATACTATAGTAACATTATGGAAACACATATAACACAAATATTCTCATCTTATAAAAATTTCACACTTAGCAGCAACACTCACACGCATGATAGAATGAATGATGTATTTCTCGCTAAAGGTGGAACTAATCCCTTTACAAGGCTTACATAAAAAAGGATTTTGCATGGGAAACACATGCTCCTCTATACTCTTAGAACATAGGAGTTGCTTCTTATGTAGCAACTCCCTTGATTTCTAATAGAGTAAAATTTGAGGGAAAGTGAGGGATGGACATTGAAATGATGATGAATGAAAATGTGATGGGAGTATGAATATGGACTTGGGAAAATTTATACTCTTTGTTTTGACAACAATGTCTACTTGTGGTTCTTTGATTTGGATAAGAAATAGTGACTTCATCCTTTATTGAGAGAATTTGATTTTGGGAATTCTTTATATTATGGTTAAGGAGAAGATTCTATAGATGTTGTGTAGACTCCTAATAAGATTATGAAACTTAACCATAATATAAAGAATTCCCAAATTCAACTATTAATTAATTGAAACTTGTTTTCCACAACTTAGACTTAATTGATGATTTCACAATTCGAGTTCACTGGAGGTATGGCATAGGAAATTCGAATATTTACTCTATCTATGTGCTCAAATCATTTATCATTTAATTAATTTTGCATGGTTCATGAGTGTTTAATTAATTAATTATATGTATCGTATCATATTCAAAATATGTTTTTCCAATTGATGATCATATGTATTACCCCGGTCATATAGTCATATGTTAAAGTAAATCACTCTAGGGGTAGCTAATCTCTAAAGGAGAGTTATAAAATTTAGTGACCATGACTATTAATACATCACATGGTATAGCCACTTTACATTGTAAAGTACACCACCTCACAACATGAGGATATTTATAGGACTTTATATTACTCACAAGTCTATTTCCTTGATATTACTCACAAGACTCACTTGATATTACACACAAGTTTACTAACTTGATATTACTCACAAATATATTGAATTGATATTACTCACAAGTCTATTTTCTTGATATTACTCACAAGAATAAGGTTGATATTACTCACAAGATTTACAACATCACCACCTCCATCATATGAGGATATTTGTAGGACTTGATATTACTCGCATATCTACTATCTTCAGATTATTCACTAGACTGGACAATGACTTCTGATGTTGTAATCTCAACACTCCCTCTCAACGAGGGAGACATTCTCTAGCATACCAATATTATCTTGAAAGTGTATGCACTTCATCACAGATAGAGGTTTTGTCACCACCTCTGCAATCTCCTCATCAGTAGGTATGTACTGAATTTTTACAATACCTTTCTGGACCATCTCTCAAATGAAGTGATACTTCATTTCTATGTGTTTTGACTAGTCATGAAACATAGGATTTTTGAAATGCTTTCTACAACTATCATTATCATAACTGATCACTGTAGGATCTAGCTTTACACCAAACAATCCTCCAAGCATATTTCTCAGCCACACTACTTCTTTGCAAGTAGTACTATCAGGAATGTACTCATCCTCTGCGGTTCTTTAGGAAAGTGAACCAAGTTTTCTTCTAGACCATGAAATCATAGTAGAACCCAATATGAAACAATACCTTAAAGTGCTCTTTTGATAAACAATTCTATCACCCAAATCAGAATTAGTATATCCAAGAAATAACACTCCTTCATTGGAGGCATACCTGAGTCCATAAGAAACTATACCATGGAGGTATCTAAAAATATGCTTACTTGCAGCCCAGTTTCTGTGTCTAGGATTAGTCATGAACTAACTCAAAATGATACCTGCATTGAAAATGTCTAGCCTTGAATGTATCAGGTACATCAATGATCCAATCAACTATCTATATAATATGGGTTCCATTGGATCTGATTCAGACTCAGTCTCATGGATTTTCCTAGAATTGGAATCCATAGGAGTAGTCACGGATTTACAATCCACCATGCCAAATCTATGCAAGATGTCCACAGTGCACTTCCCTTGATATAAAAATATCTCATCATTCCTTTTCCAGATCTCAAGTCCTAGAAATTAGTGCATAGGACCTAAGTATTTCATCTCAAACTCTAAGGTAAGCTCCCTCTGACACTTAGAAATTAGTCTTTCCTCTCCTATGAGGAAATGATCATCCACATATAGGACTTGGACTAGAGGTTGTTTCTCCACTACTTTGAAGTACAAGTTTGAATCTACATCACTCTTCAAGAAAACTAGTTTATGAAGATAACTCTCTGTTCTAGAATACCAATTTTGAGGAGATTGATTTAACCCATACAGGTATTTCTTCAACTTGCACACATGGGACTCCTTCCTATGTATCAAAAAACCCTTAGGTTTCTCAATGTAATCCTATTCCTCAACCTCTCCATTGAGGAAGGTAGTCTTCGCATCCATCTGATGAAGCTTCCAGCCCAATACTGATGGAACTGAAATAAGAGATATGATAGTAGTATACATGGCCACTGGGGAAAAACTATCCTCATAATCAATTCCCTCTTTAAGAGAAAATCTATGGGAAACAAACCTATCTTTATAGTTGTCCACACTACCATCTGCAGTATGATTTATCTTGTAAATCCATATGGAAGTTACAACTGACTTCATCTTAGGTCTGGGAACAATATCCCAAACATCGTTCTTCATAATAGAATTATATTTCTCTATCATAGAATCTTCCCACACTTGCTTCTATGCATCCTCTTCATATGATGAAGGATCAGAGTCACTATTATTTCTCATCAATGCACCATATCCTTAATACCTATCAGGGTGCTTGCACTCTCTGGAAGTGCTTATTGGTGATCCATGCTTCTCATCATCTATCAATACATCTTAGCACCATTCTGATCTCCTCTTTGAAGAAGTTTCATTAACCAATTCAACTGGTTCATTGATGATAGGTAGATCTTCATGCTCTCCTGGATTCTCCCTTCGAACATCAAAAGGGGAATAATCATAATCATGATCCTCCAAGATAAGAGCCTTATCCTCCTCTATCTCTGGATCACATTCAATCTCTTCTAACCACTTGAATGTTTCCTCCTCATGGAAAGTCACATCCTAACTAACCTCAACATGTCTCTCACGAGGTACATAAATTATGAATTCCTTGGAGGTCTCATTGTAGCCAACAGAAGTTCCCTTCTTTTCATAAGGTTCCATCTTGGTTCGGTTTTATCTTGGAATGTGAATATACACTGGACATCCAAAAATTATAAGATGTGAAATGTTTGGTTTCTCACTAGTGAACAACTCTTCAGGTGTTTTCTCATCAAGAATTTCATGTGGTCTTTTGTTTTGTATGTACACTATTGTACTAGTAGCTTATTCCCACAAATAATCAAATAGAGTCCTGATAATGTAACATGTCTTTTTCATCCTAAAAAATAATTATGTTCTTTCTCTTTACAACCCCATTCTGTTGAGGGTTGTAAGGAACTATTAATTGTCTACATATCCTTGCATCACTACAAAACTCATTAAAGGAATTTTATTTTAATTCTCCACCATTATCAGACCTTAGGGAATGGATATTCCTACTTGTATTATTCTTAACTAAGGATTTATATTATTTGAAATTAATGAAGGTTTCACGTTTGGATTTCATGAAGTAAATCCAGGCGTTACAGGAAAAATCATCAATGAATAAAACATAGTAGATATGCCCACTGAGGGATGGGGAAGACATGGATCCACATACATATGACAGCATTAAATATAATATGCCCTTAGATCTAGTATGAATTCTAGGAAACTTATTTTTAACAATTTTTCCTAAAGCCAAACCTCCACAAATAGTGTCATGTACAGAATCAAAACTAGGAATATCTTTCACCATTCACTGCAAACCAAGGAGTGCTCTGAAGTGGATATGTCCAAGTCTCTTATGTTGGAATATTGGACAATACTAAGAGGGTGGGGGTGAATTAGTATTGATAACTTTTAACAA
This sequence comes from Pseudotsuga menziesii, assembly GCA_001517045.1. NCBI lineage: Eukaryota > Viridiplantae > Streptophyta > Pinopsida > Pinales > Pinaceae > Pseudotsuga > Pseudotsuga menziesii. The sequence goes on from LPNX011065237.1 coordinate 357,114, forward strand.
TTGAAACCACTTTTAACTTATTCATTAACACACATGATCAACAAGATACAAGGAACACAATTTTTATCATGGAATCCCAGAAAAACCACAAATAATTCCTATTAATGCAAAATTATATTTACAAATATTTTATGCCTTCTACTATAGATAAGGATGCTACAACACCCTATTTACGAGTAATTGCTAGAAGGAGTCTACGACCCCCTAATTTTATCAGCTGCTATTGAAAGGATTCCACGACACCCTATTTACCAGCTACCATAGGAAGGAGGCTACAACCCCCTTGGAGTCATGTATCCTTCCTCAACACCACCTTGCCACCCTATTATGTTTTTATCAGACTTCCAGATCTTCTTATCAATTCTGTCACTGGTTACTCATCACTTCCTTGGTCTATGTCTACTACTTGAATCTAGAATACCAAGACTCTTTATTCCTCTCAATTTTTTTTTTATAAATACCTTTAAAACACATATCACCACATTTCTTCAATCTTAGAAACTCGTGTCTTTTCATTTGAACCATAACACAAATTCATCATGACCTTTCACAATAGATGATTTCTTTTCAAATGATCCCTTAACTAACAATCACTTCTTTGTTTATACAATCACACCCCTTTTTACTCATCATAACTCTGTTTAACTAATTTGTTATTTTCTAATTCTATCGTGTATATTATTTTTAGATATGCAATATACAGGAATAATAGACTCCATTTTATATATTGTTTTTGTTCCTATATCTTATTGATATACTCTGTTTATCATTTTTAACTATGTTTAAATTTATCAATCACGACCTTTCACAATTTCCTTTCCACAACAACCTTTCTGCAACAAAAACCCTTTCGCAATTGCCTTTCCACAATGACCTTTCCGCATCAAAATTCCTTCCACAATTTCCTTTCCGCAACAACATTTTCGAAAAAAAAGTCCTTCTGCAATTTCCTCTCCGCAGTGATCTTTCTGCAAAGTGGTGTCTGTAATGCTCCTTTCCGCAACTACCATTCAGCAATTAACTTTCCACAATAATCCTTCTGCAATGATGTTTTCGCAATCGCCCTTTCCGCAATATGTGGGAGCTCTTTCCTTTCGCAATTGTGGGTTGCGGATTGCGGGTCTTCTTTTCAACTTTTCTCGAAACTGCTTCCGCAATACTTATTCCGCAATTGTGGATTGCGGATTGCGGTTCTGATTTTCATAAATTCTCAAACATGAATTCCACAAATATATTCAGTTTTAAAAAGCTTGCACTTTGGCATTGCAAAAACTATTATGGACCATTTGTCTTTCTCTCTCTTATGATCTGGTCCGTCCAAATATTCACTTCATAGAAACTTAGCATTATAATGCTTCTGACTTCTGCTTGGCCAACTGTGTTATTTTGGCTTCCACAAAACTCTTTGGACTATCTAATCAACAATCATTTTTTATTCATTTGTCATTACTGAACTCCTTTGACATCAATGACAACCATATTCCACATTCTCCCCCTTTGGCATTGATGGAAACACTTTATTAATTTTCCAATTTTCTCCCCCTTTGACATAAATGACAAAGGATTCCTTCTGACAACTCCCCTTGTCAACATATCTCCCCCTGACATGTTTTATTTTCTACTTTTTATTCACTGTAAGGAGATAACTCGCAACTTATATCGATGATGCTCAAATGCTTCTTTGGGTAGTGGCTTAGTGAAAATATCTACAATTTGTTCCTTCGTATAGATATACTCCAATTTGACCACTTTTTGAGACACTTTCTCTCTTAAAAAATTATATTTGATTGGAATATGTTTTGTCTTATGGTGCATAACAGGTTTTTTGGATATGTTTATAGCATTTGTATTGTCACGGTGTATAATAATGGGGTCCTCATATTTTACAAGTAAATCTTCCAATGTTTTCTTCATCCAAATGACTAGTGTACACCATGATGCAACAATAATATACTCGACTTCTGCTATAGATAATGAAATGGAAGACTTCTTTTTTATTATCCATGACACCAAGCAATCTCCTAAGTAGAATGTTGCTCCACTAGTGCTTTTCCTATCATCAATAAAGTGATTTTCTTCTTGTTTTAACTCCTAAATATTTTTCACCAATTATTTGACTTTCAGGATGAATCTTCTAAACCCACCTATATGGTGTTCTAATATTGGAGATTCTTCATCTTCAATTTCTTGTGAATCTTATTTTTCTTCTTCCTCTTCTTCTTCTTTTTCATCATAAACTCCTTCATTCTTTTACAAGACTTCTTCTTCATTGTTTGGTCTTACATCTTCATCTTGGATTTTTATTCTTCTTGGTTTTATGTCATCCACTCTTATATCTGCACTTTCTATGATTTTGTGTATCCTTTGATTGTAACATCTATATTCATTCTTAGTGGATGAATATCCTAAAAATATTACTTCATTGGTTCTAGAATCAAACTTACCAAGATCATATTCTTTTCTTTTTATGTAGCATTTTCTACCAAACACTCTAAAATATTTGACTGAGGCAGGTCTTCTATACCATAGTTGGTAAGTGGTTTTGTCATTATTAACTCTGAGTTGTCCTCTGTTTAGTATATAAACAACTATATATTGCTTCCTTCCAGTGACACATTAGGAAGTTTTATTTCATTTAACATAGTTCTGGAAGCTCCTTGGACTGTCCTATTTTTCTTTCCACAATGCCATTTTGCTTAGGAGTCTCGGGGGATGAAAACTGGATTTTAATTCCAAGGATTTCACAAAATTCATTGAATTCATTTGAAGTGAATTCACCTCCATTATCTGACATTAGATATTTGATTTTCAAAATTGTTTCATTCTCAATTTTTTCTTTAAAAATTTTAAACTTCTCAAAAGCATATGATTTTTATTTGAGAAACGTAGCCCAATTCATCCTTGTATAATCATATATGAACAACATGAAATAGTACTCTACTTGCAAGCTTTTAGTTCATGTTGGTCCACAAAGATTAGTGTGAACTATTTCCAATTGATGTGAGGTTGTATGTTCTTTTACTTAGAAGCTGGCTTTAGTTTGCTTCCCATGTTGACAACGTTTACAAACTAATTTTAGAGGTTTCACAATTTTTGGCAAATCCCTTACATCGACCTTCTTACTTACTTTCGTAATATTTTCAAAGTTTAAGTGCCCAATCCTTCTATGCCATAACCAACCTTCATTAATCACACTCATGTAGCATTGTTCTTCATTTTCTAGGTTGTATACATTACTTGATTCCTTACAACAGTCCCAGCAAGTCCTCCTGAATCCTTTTTCCCGATTTCACATTTCTCCGAGTCAAAATTGCATATGTGACCTTGATCACATGTTTAAATTACACTAAGGATTTTAGTCTTTAGGTCTTCAACTAGCAACACATTTTTATCTTTGATTTTGTTTTTGATAGCAGTTGTACCTTTTCCATTTCTTCTTTTTGAATTGGACTCTTCAGTGCATCAACATAACTTCTTTTATTTCTACCTTGGTTTGTGAGGGTGGAACATTATGTATTCTTTTCTTTGTCATATCCTAATCCATATTTATCTCTTTATTGTATTTAGCTATTCAAGATGTCATCTAGAGTCTTTGAACTATTTTCAAATTTTGACTTAATAGATTCTTCATCAAACTTTCTAACGTGCATAATCTCTTCTTCAATCCTTTTAGATTCTTGTATTCTCTTTTTGAGCTACAAATATAGGTCCTCTTCAATCTTCCTGGCATCTTGAAGTTCAGTCTTCATTAGAGGAAATTTCAACTCAAAATGGGCCTCCTAAGGAAAATAATAAAATAATATTTATTAATTTTGGAGGAAGAAAAGAAAAAACTACTTCTTTTGTTCATATTTTTGACATATCTCCCTGTGTTTTTACTCAAATTTTGATCAGGATATCTCATTGTATTCGGAATTAAATTCCACATCCAACGAGTACCCACTCTGCAAAGTTTTGATGGACCCCGCTACCCCAAAAACAAGACATACCTAAAAAAACGTGATGATAAATTAAATTCTGCATCCAACGAGTACCCACTCTACATACTTTTGATGGACCCTGCTACCCCAAAAACAAGAAATACCTGAAAAAATGTGATGATGACATCATCATCACGTTTTTTTAGGTATTTATTGTTGTTGGGGTAGCAGGGTTCGTCAAAATGTCATCGTCGAGTTTTTTCATGTATTTCTTATTTTTGGGGTACCGGGGTCTATCAAAAGTATGCAGAGTGGGTACTCATTGGATGTAGAATTTAATTCTTCATCCAATGAGCTCTCCCGATTGAAATTTGAGTAAAAACACGAGATATGTCGAAAATATGAACAAAAAAGTAGTTTTTTATGATACCTATCCCCAAATTTATATTAAAAAATTGTTTAAGACCTATACGGTATTTCAAATTTAAAGAAATCTCATTGGCTAACACATGATGACATGGAATTTGAATTATGGTTGAAAGGCCCATTTTGAGTTGAAATTTCCTCTAATGCAAGTCACTAATGATTTGGTTTGATTGTTTGTTTTTTTCTTGCATTTTTCAAGTTCTTCAAAGAGCACTAATGAGTTTAGATTTTAGGTCTACTTCTCCTTCTTCATCTGGTTCACCATATCGATCTTGAGTTTCTATTCCCATTAATAGAATTTTTGTTTCCTCATCTCCGCTTGTGTCTTCATCTTCACTATCTTCGATGGTGTAAAGGATCTTCTTCTTCTCATTAAACTTTTTCTTGTTTCCAGTCTTGCCCCTTTTGAACTTCTTTGAGGCTTCTATCTTATCACTATCATCTTGTTTAGGATAGGGAAATTTTGAAGCAAAGTGTTTGATTCTTCCACAATTAAAAACACTTTATAGGTAGTTTTCCTTCGTACTTTCTAGTACCTCAAGTTTTTTGATGAACAGGTCTTCATCATTTAAATTCTCTAAGTGATTCTTAGATGGGGTTTCAAACTTCTTCGGTTCTTTTGAGACCTTAAATGTTGATTCTTTTCTTGAAGGTTAATTTTGTCATGTTTTAAGCTAATATGTAGTGAATATCCCATGTAGTCCATCTACTATCATGAGGTCAAGATCATCTCGTTATTCTAGAGTATATGCTTTTGAGTCATACTTCATGGGCAGGGTTCTTAGTACTTTGTCAATGACTTCTCTGTCCTTTATTACTCCTCCAAGGCCTTTAATAACATTTACAGTTTCATATACTCTTAAAAGTTATTTTGCAATATTTTCTTCCTCTTTCAACTTTATACTTTCAAATTGACCTTTGTATGTCTGAAGTTTGGATTGTTTGAATTTGGATACTTCTTCATAGACAAATTTTAATTTTTGATAGGCATTTTTGGTTGTCTTGCATTGCATGACTTTTACAAGCAATCAATTTGTTAACCCATTCAAGATTGCATTCAGAGTTTTTGCATTGACCTCATATTGATCTAGTTCATCTCTGTCTACAGGTAGGTATTTTGGTACTTTGTACTCTTTTTCAACAGACCTCCAGACTTTGCATCCAAGTGACATTAGATAGGACACTTCATTATTACACTCCAGTATGCATAATTATCTCCTGTAAATAATAGAGGTCGTTTGGTGGCTAACCCTTCTTGTTGATCCATAGTGGTTTTTAATAGGATCTTCCTTTCAGTGATTAAACTATAGTTAAGGATCAGGCTCTAATACCAATTGTTGGAATATTGGACTATACTGAGAGGGGGGGCTGAATCAACATCAATAAATTTTAACAATTAAAACCACTTTTAACTTATTAATTAACACACATGATCAACACGATACAAGGGACACATTTTTTATCATGGAATCCCAATTGGGAAAAACCACCAATACTTCCTATTACTGAAAAATTATATTTACAAAGAGTTTCTTCCTTTTACTATAGACAAGGATGCTACAACAACCTATTTACCAACAACTACTAGAAGGAGACTATGACCCCATAATTTTATCAACTGCTACTGAAAGGATGCTACGACACCCTATTTACTGACTACCACTGGAAACAACCTCCTTGGAGGCCTGTAGTTTTCACTAGTACCACCCTGACACCCTATTATGTTTTTATCATACTTCCATATCTTCTTATCAATTATCTCTATGGTTACTCATCACTTCCTTTGTCTCTATATGCTACTTGGATTTAGACTACCAAGACTCTTTCTTCCTCTCAAACGTTTGTCTATAAATACCTTGAACACACATCTCACCAAGTTTCTTCAATCGTGGAAACTCATATCTTTTCATTTGAACCATCACACCACTTCATCGTGACCTTTCAAAACATATGTTGTCTTTTCAAATGCGTCCCTTAACTAACAATCACTTATTTGTTTATATATTCATGCCCCTTTTATTCATCATAAATCTCTTTATCTAATTTTTTATTTTCTAATGCTATCATGTATATTCTTTTTAGATCTGCAATCTACATGAATAATGGACTTCGTTTTATATATTAGTTTTTTTCTTGTAGCTTATTGATGTACTATGTTTATCATTATTAAGTCTATTTAAATTTATCAGTCATGACCTTCTGCAATGGCCTTTCTGCAATGACCTTTCCACAACATAAATCCTTCCACAATTTCCTTTCCACAATGACCTTTCCACAACAAAAGTCATTCTGCAATTTCCTTTCCGCAATGACATTTTCAAAATAGAAATCCCTCCGCAATTGCCTTTCTACAATGATCTTTCCACAAAGTGGTGTCCGCAACAATCCTTTCTGCAACTACCTTTCCGCAATTAAATTTCTGTGATAATCCTTCTGCAATGATGTTTCCGCAATATCTCTTTCCGCAATATGCAAGAACTTCCTCCTTCCGCACTTGCGGGTTGCAAATTGTGGGTCTGATTTTTGGCTTTTCTTGAAACTGCTTCCACAATTTTTATTCCGCAATTACATATTGCGGATTGTGGTTCTGCTTTCATAAATTCTCAAACATGAATTCCACAAATCTCTTCAGTTTTAAAAAGCTTGCACTTTGGCATTGTGGAAACTATTATGCACCATTGATCTTTCTCTCTCTTATTGTATGGGTCATCCAAATGTTCACTTCATAGAAACTTAGCATTATAATGCTTCTGACTTCCACTTATCCAATTGTCAGTGTTTTGGCTTCTGCAAATCTCTTTGGAATATTCAAACAATAGTATTTTTGTATTCCTTTGTCATTACTGAACTCCTTTGACATCAATGACAACCATATTCAACATCCTATGCAAAATATCTCATGGGATGATACTATGATGTGTCATGGATGCAATATACTTTCCTGGGACCTTGTAAAGTCCTCCTTCTCAAACTCCAATAAAAGTATAAGTATTAATGTTCTGGTTCTTTGGCCACAAATACGCTTGATTCTCCATGAAGATGAATAAAAAGAATTTATAAAGGATAGAAACAAAGAGTAGGTTATTCTTCAATACAGGGACATAAATAATGTCCTCCAAGTGTAGTGTGTCTTCTGAGTTCGGATGGAAGGATTTGGATCCAACTCCTTGGATGGAGTATGTGGAATTATCTCCCAATTCTACCATGCATGCAACTTGTTTTTCTTTCAGGTTGGAGATTGTGTCCTTTTTTCTGGACATGTGCTTCGAAGCACCACTATCAATCATCTATGTATCTTCTCCCATGATGAGAGATCCAGACAAAGCAGAGACAAGGTAGTACGAGCCCTCCTTGTCCCTGTATCCTTAGGTGCATTCTTTTGTGGAGTTTCTTCTACGAAAGTGGAGGAATAAAAATTCTATTCATCCTTCTTCTTTTCATTTAATTCTCTTGAAAAGTGACCTTTCTTTCCATAGTAGAAGCATTTAAACTTTTGTTTTTCAAATTTCTTTGTGAACTCTTTCTTAATTGCATGAAAGAATTTCTTGGGAGTGAATGACTTCCTCCCTTTCTTGGTTCTAGCTGTGAGAGCTAGATTCTCTTATTTAGTGTGTACCACTTTGTTCTATATGTGTTCTTCTTCTTGAATGCAATCATTCCAGAGTATTTCAAAGTTGGGACGCTCTTCTCTTCCATTTACCATAGTAAGAAAGGTATCCCATAAGGAAAGGATCCCATGGATGGTGGATTAAGGAACATCATCCTCATTTGTCTCCACACTAATGCTTGCAAGTTGATCCTTAACCTGTGAAATATTTGTGAAGATCGAGGCTACGGTCTCATCTCTTTTGATATTCATGTTGTGCAACTTGTTCTTCAAAGAGCTCTTTTGAGTAGGGGGCTTCTTATCATAAATATTCATGGTTGTGTCAAAGAACTCATTTTTTGTCTTCAATGGTGCAATCATCGACATGAGGTTGTCCTTCACAGAGTCATATATGTTCCTCTTTTACTTTTCTTGATTCTTCTTGTAATTGTTTCTTCCTACATTTGTAGTAGGATCTTTTATCATGTAGGTCACAAAAGAATCAAGATCATGCTCTTCGAGAATGTTGATTACTATCTCCTTCCATGTGTTGAAGTTTGATGTTCCTTCAAGTCAATCTTCTTGTCGGATGGAGATCGATGTCATTACTTCAAGCTTTTCTCAATGCTTTAAGATACCTCATATGTTTAGAATGTTTGCACAATACTAGGATCTTGCATGCCTTTTATTTAATACCATGTCAATGTTTAAGAAAATATGAAAATAATTGAACTTTAAAACTTTTTGATAAAGAATTCAGTACATGTAGTGTCTCATCAAAAAATCAAACACACAAATTAATCAAACCATTGGACACATGATGTACCTAAGGAAAACCCTCCACGATCTGGAGGATAAAAAACCCAACAAACAACCTTTGAGTATGATATATAATGGTAGATAATGATTTTACAACACTTGCATATTTCTTGATAAAATATATCTAAGAAACACTAGAGAATAGAGATCAGTTAGAATATTTTCTTAGTATTTCCAAGTGCATAACACTCTAATAACAATTTTATTCAGTCATACAATGAAGGTAGTGAATGGTTTTAGTTAATATTTTAAAAGTTGTTATACCAAAACAAAAGGATCTCTGAAAGAATAACAAACACCGTAGAAAAAAAGAGAACACAAATATTTATCCTGAGAAACCCTCATGGGGAAGAAAACCCAACAAAACTTCCTCTATATAGACTTCAACCAAGTACAATGTAAGACTTAAAGAATAAGAGTAGACTGCTTCCTTTCCTTCAGATGCACTGTATCTTCTCTCTCTAGCGCAACTGCTTAAGTGTTCTACTTTTCCAAATGAGGGAAGCGTCTCTCCTAATTATACTAATCATATGAGAGGCCTAATAACCCAACAATGGATAATTTTAGGGGCTATATATATCCCATGGGCTATATTAAGGGGTTACAAAAGTTTAGTGGGCTATTTTCTTATATGGAAAGGGTTTCTTTAACTAAAATATATTCGCCCAATATTTATTAGAAAAAAATAAATCCAAAATGAATAGCCTCTTGTATATTAATGAGGAAAACGAAAAGAACTATTTTCTCCCTAGAAAAATCTCCCTCCAATCTATCTTTCGCCCCTAATTTCTAGAGAAAATCTAGTGAAGTCACTCATTCACCCCCAATTTTCAGTAATGGAGGCTCCTAAGGGTTATTTATCCCCCCTACTTTCCTTGTAATTAAGGCATATGGTTGCATTCAACTGTATTTTTACTCAATGTCATGTGATACCTTCTTTGAGAACTTGATTTCTAGTATTGGAGGGAAAATCATGTACTATTTTGTTCTATATAAAGGCTACAATTATTCATGGTTCTCCAACATTGGATTGCGCTTACCGAGAGAAGGTTCTGGTTAACTTGATTCCACTGTTGATTCTTAGTTTTCTAGACATTTTAATCTCTGTACAACATCTCCATTGTACAAATATCGGGTCTTAAAGGGGCATGCCGCACATGCATTATTAGAGAATACAAACTTGCATCAAACGTTTTGTCCAATAATTGGCATGATATGCTCTTTATCATTCTTTTTATGTTTTTTATCCACAGTTACAATATATTATTTTATTGTAAATTTACCTTTTATCTTTCCTTCTATCATGGATTATTTTTAAGGCCAGTTGAATTCTACGACACTCTTGATTCTTATGGCTCATTTGGTGTTATTAGGATTTTATTCTATCTTGGGAGTATTGGTTTCGTGAAAGTGTTATACAGATCAAAATATATGATTTATTTTAAGCCTTATCATATTTAAACTATCTACTGAAATTTATATGTTCTTAGTGGATGTTACTCTTGATGAACAAACGCCACATGGTTTTTATATATTCAAATTGAATTTGACACAGTTATTTAAAATGTGCTTTTATTAGGATCTTACTTTGCAATTATTATTGGCTCTAAGGCATTAATCCGAATGTATATGTTCATATTTTATGTCTCTTATTGTTGTTGTTTGGGGTGTTTGTAATATAAATGAATGCACACTAATTGTAATGGCGGGGCTACAATGGAATGCTCATTATTTTGGTTGCGTTCTTGTAGATTTGTCCAAAATGTACTAGTAGATTACTTTATTTGTATTGAGAGTTTTGTGACTAGTAGATTTTTTTATTCACATTGGCATGTTTGTCAATTTTATTTGTGACCTAAATTTGTTGGGTTCGATATTTGTTTTATGATATATTTTTTTTGTAAGGGTAATTCAAAAGTAAAATGTTTTTTGTTGATTTATTTTGATGTGTAATTACTTTGATCATCTAGAAATGGATCTAGTTATATATGATAAATATATTTTTATATATAATATGTACAGGGCATGTTTTACCTATGATGTAGATATTATGCTATTTGATATCTAATCTTTTGCATTCACTGGGGGGTGCTACGACAATTTTACCACATTTTACATGCTTTCAAAATTTTCAAGGACATGGATACAAACACCTCCTCAGTTTATCTGGAAAAAAAAAGTAGTCTTTAACAGAGTAGTTATAATGATATGTGTGATGATGCATTAATGTGCTTTCTATTCTTGTGAGTGTATGTTATTATTTCTAATAACCATTGCAAGTTTCTAACTAAGTCTAAAAATTCTAAATCAAATGACATAATTCATATTTTGATCGTTAACAAAAGAAAGGAAAAAGTGGCATTTGTATCTATAAACAAATAAGCAGGTTATTGTTTTAATAGAGGGTAGCTTTAAAATGAGAGATTTGGAAAAAAATCTAGTTGAGAATTCATACACTATATTAAGGTTATGGGTCTCGATAATACTCCACATTGTAATAATGTTTCGTGGGTTTCATTATCACTCCACAGTGTGAAGTGTTCAACTCTAACAATTTTTCGGTATGTCAATATTTGGGTCTCCACATGTTCGTTGTGCCATTAAGGGGTCAGATAAAAAGTGGAGTCCCCACTTTCCCTGAATCTAGTTAGTGTAGTTGTGAGTGATCCAATATTTCTTGTGAAATATATAAATAAACACCTCCTCTCCACATTCATGTATTTGTTCATTTGAGGTTCTAGGAGTTGAGAGAATCAAGCTTTGGTATATGCTCTTCTATTGCACTACTTTAGTAATCTACATAATAAAAAATTGAGTCTTCCTAGCAAAAGATTCACCAAGACATTACAAGGTTTTATAATTTAATGAAATATTCACCAATTTTTTACAATATTTTATAATCCAGTGACATGTTCACCAATATTCTACAATATCTTATGATTTAGTTAAATATTCGCTAACATTTTACCAAATTCTATAATAGAATCAAAGATTATCCAAAAAAATTATATATACATATTATATTATTGATCAAATAACCTTCAATTTTCCCCATATATTAGGGATATTCACCCATTTATTATACATATAAATTTCGGGGGTGTTCTTAAAATTATGCATGAACCCAATTGGGATGACTTCTCCTTGCTTCCAAGGCCGACTTGCCATGGAAGACTCAAAAATACATTTTAAAAATAATTTTGCGGGTGCTACTCACCCGACTTACAAGAGAGGTTTTACCTCAAGGATTTACATGAACAAAAACATAAATTACATCCATAATAGAAGGAATAATATCTCTGGAAGGGGTAATAACAATAATAATACAAAATAGAATATATTCCGCAGTTACATTTCTTTAACACTCCCTCTTAATAAGGAATGTATTGTATAACACAACAATACATCTATACAACTGACTGGTGAATCTATATGTCATAGGAATTTTTCACAATTACATCAACATCATCATCATCCATGGAACATTGTCATCACAGACATCTCTATCATCATCTTGAGCATTTTCATCTCTGGTATCATCTCGAGAATCATATATGGCATCATCTTGAGAATCATCTCTGGCATCATCTCGAGAATCATCTCTAGCATCATCACAAGAATCATCTCTAGTATCATCTCGAACATCATCATCATCTCGAGCATTGACATCATCTTTGGTAACATCTCGAGCATCATCATCATCTCGCTCATCATCTCTGTTATCATATTTATCATCATCTCTTCGAGAATCAACATCATCTAGAACATCATCACTGGTATTGAATGCACAAACTCGTCCGCAAGTGAATGCAATACCACTCTCCATAAGAGAGTAATATCATCCACAGGACCATCCTCAGTCGGTAAGTGCTAGGACCACTCTTAGCAAGAGAGTGTTCTTATTCACATGACCATCCTCAAAGAGGATACTATCATCTACAACTGAATGTAGATCTTGTATGGAACTAAATGCAAGGCGACTCAACATATGAGAGTATCATCATCTACAAGACCATCCTCAGCTGGTAAGTGCTAGGACCACTCTCAACAAGAGAGTGGTCTTGTCCGCACGACCATCCTCAAAGAGGATACTATTGTCTGCAACTGACTACATATATCATCCAAAACTAAATGCAGGACCACTCAACATATGAGATTACTATTATCTCGGGACCATTCTCATTCGATAAGTTATAGGACCACTCTCAACAAGATATTGTTCTTTTCCATATGACCATCCTACAAGTGAATGCATGATCACTCTCCAGAAGAGAGTACTATCATCTATAATACCATCCTTAGCTGGTAAGAGCTAGGAACACTCTCAACAAGAGAGTGTTCTTTTCTGCAATACCATCCTACAAGTGAATTAAGGATCACTCTCCAAAAGAGATTATTATCTTATGTAGGAAAATCCTCAAGTGGTAAGGGCTAGGACCACTCTCAACAAGAGAATGTTATTTTCCACAAGACCATCCTACAAGTGAATGCAGGATTACTCTCTAGAAGAGAGTACTATCATCTGTAGGATCATCCTCAATTGGTAAGATATAGTACCACTCTTAATAAGAAAGTGTTCTTGTTCACAAGACCATACTCAAGGAGGATACTATCATCTGCAAGTGAATGTCGGACCTCATCAACATCTATAGGAACACTGATAAAGTCAACTTGTCTTTTATGTATTGGCGCATCACCGCCATCTCATCCTCAATAATAATCTCATCATAACTCCCTATTTCCAGGGAGGTCCTTTTGGACTAAACCAAGATTGTCTCAAAAGTGTTCAAACTTTACACGAGACAAAGGCTTAGTCATCACATCAACAACTTTTTCCTCTGTAGGAACATACTAGAGATTCATAGATCCTCTTTGCACCATATCCTAGATATAATAATACTTTATCTCTATATTCTTTGACTTATCATGATACACCGAGTTCTCTGTTAACTTGATGCAACTCTGGTTGTCAGAATAAATCTCAGTTGCATCCATCTTGGTATCAAAAAATCCTTCCAATAGTTTGCGAAACCATACTACTTCGCTATAGGATAAACATGCTACAATGTACTCATCCTAGGTTGTACTGGTGGAAACACTTGTTTTCTTTCTTCTAATCCATGGGATCACACATGATCCCAAACTGAAACAACATCCTGAAGTGCTCTTTCTATTTCCAACACTTCCTTCCCAATTTGAATCAGTATACCCCCATAATCTGAACTCACCGTTGGTTGTATATATAAAGCCACAATCCAATGTACCCTTTAGGTACCTCATCACATGTTTTGTTGTAGATATATGAATATGTCCGGGCTCCACCAAATACTGAATCAAGGTGTTCACAACAAAAAAATATATTTGGTCCTGTATTTGTCATATACATTAGTGAGCCAATAATTTCTCTCTATAATGTGACATCTACTCTTTCTGAAGAGTCAACATTTAGTATCTTCAGGTTTGTTACCATCAGAGTGTTAATTTATTTGAAATCTAACATTCCAAATATCTTCAAAATATATACTATGTATTTTCCTTGGTTGAGGAAAATATCATCAGGAAACTGCCATACTTCAAGACCTAGGAAATAGTGCATTGTGCCAAGGTCTCTCATTTAAAACTCAGTTACATGTTTCTTCTAACATTCATTGATGAGATTCTCCTTTCCTGTCAAAAATAGGTCATCTACATACAATAGTAATATCATGATCCCATCATTCTCATCCTTATAGTAAAGGTTGGAATCAGCTTTACTTTTGGTAAAGCCCAAATTCATCAGGAATCCATCAATTCTTCCATACCATGCTATGGATGCATGATTCAACCCATATATATCTTTATTCAATATGAATACATGTGTTTCCTTGTCATGGGTTTCAAATCCTAGTGGTTGTTCAATATATACATCTTTTTCAATGACTCCATTTAGGAAAGTTGTTTCTACAGCCATTTTATGTAGCTTCCATTTCATCTTGGATACCAAATAAAGGATAGTTCTGATAGAAGTATATCTTGCTATTGGTGAAAATTTTTCTTTATTCTTTATTCCAAACATCATTATTTATTATTTACTAGTATTCTTCGATCATGGCCTGCATCCATTCCTTCTTCTTCGAATCTTATTCAAAATATGTGGGTTCTTCATCAACAATATTGCTCATTAATGCCACATAGTTTGAATAGATTCTTTGTCTTTTTCCTCCTTCTGGTGCACCATATCTTTCTGCTTCTTTGATTACATCATGATCCCGATTTGGTCTTCTTTTTGTTTATATCATCTTCTGGGGTGTTTTCATGAGTCCTTATGGTTATGCTAGGTCACGATCTTCTTGTATAGGGTCTTTTCCAATATCTCTAACAAGCGGTATGGTACCTTCTGTGGTTCTAGGAGCCTCCTCCTCTTCTTCCTAATCTTCATATGCAAGGGTCTTTCTAGATTTGGTGAAGGATGCATCTTCATCAAATGTAACATCTCTACTGATCTCGATCTGGAGGAATCCTAGAAGATAGATTCTATAAGCTTTTGACGGTTCACTATATCCAACAAATATTCCCTTCTTTCCTGAAGGGTCCAATTTTTATATTTTCTCATTTGGAACACGTAAGTATACGGTACAACCAAATATATTTATATGGATTACTTCGGGATTTTCACCAGTGAACATTTCTTATGGATTTTTGTTTCCAAGTGCACTCTAAGATATTCTATTCTATACATAGATTACGGTTCTTGCTACTTCTACCCATAGGTAAATATTGATCATGGATCATTGCTCTGACTTCTTCCATGATGGATCTATTCTTTCATTCTACTACTCCTTTTTGTAGTGGATTATAGGCTATGGTAAGCTCCCTCTTAATCCCAACTTCCTTAAATAAGTCCTTCAATTCATTTGAAGTGAATTCTCCTCCATTATTTGATCTTAAGGTATTGATCTTATTTTTAGATAAATCTTCAACAAGAGCATTAAATTCCTTGAATTTTCTAAATACTTCATCTTTTCCTTTTAAGAAGTATATCCAATTCTTACGAGAGCAATCATCAATAAAGGAGACATAATATACATACCCGATTAAGGAAGTGGCTCACATCAGTCAGCACAAATCTGAGTGTACAATGTATAAGATCCATTTTCATTTTTTGTTACTTCTTGGGAATGGATTCTGTTAAATTTGTGAACCATTGATCTACATGCAAATGATAGAAATTGTGAAGTAGGATTATGTAGTGGAATATCAAGAAACATGTACACTAAACAAGACAAATTTGAAACAAATATGATAAGAACTAATCAGTTAATTACAACATTAATCTTCATTCATTACTCAATAATACAATGATTATACAATAAATATAATTTGATTCATGTGGTTAGGATTCGAATCTACCAACTCAATAAGACTCACTAGCTAACTAAAGTTGACTAAATAGCTAACTAGATGTGTCTAAATCACTATCGGAGCTCACTAGTCTAACTCCAGATGTCTAAATCAATCTACAATCAGTTAACTGATGAGGTAGGTGGGAAAAAGGAGCTACTCTATCTGCATGCATGCAAAAATGGTGCTAGGCTAACTGAAAGTGATCTAACTGATTGTGACTGGAGGCTAACTCAACATAATTTCTTACCAACCATGACCAATTGATGGAGGTTTATAGCGACACTTAAAGTGGGATCCTATAATGTAGGGATTGGTCTCATGGGCACATAAAATCATGCATGCACATGCAGTAAGTGGAAGATAACCTCTATGATTGTCCCCCACACTCCAGTACAAAAATAATTACCCCCTAAGTTAGGAAAATAGACCAAATAGACTATATTGGACAAAGGAGGATAAATTAATCCTAATAGCCCCCCTTAATCCTAACTTTGTACAACTTGGGCCCTGGAAACTAGGAAAAAAGTCACCCATACAATCCAAATGAATACAATATTTCTTAATAAAATAAATAAAATGGTGAAAACCTCATGGGAACCTTCCCCTCAAAATAATCAAGAATCAATAAATAAGTTATACTACTTAAGAGAAATTGTTTCTCTTTGAGCAAAAAATTGTGAAACAATTGTTGCAATTCGCAACTCTATGGAGCAGCCATGCAGAATCATGGTTATTATGTGCATCAAGATCCTTGTATTGTGCATGTGAACCTTTCAATCTTCTTCCAATCTTTTTAATGTTTCTTTTGTCTCTTCTTTTTGTAGGAGGAATGGAATGCTCCATTTTTTTTTTCATTGGGCCAAATTATGGATCATTTTCTATCGTCAAGTAACATCTTCCTAGAATTTTGTTGTACCACTCTGTAGGTAGTGAATTTGTGTGAGAGAGTGCAACATAGTCATTCTAACACTGGGACCTCATTCTTCTTCTATCATCTATATCCCCAACAAAATTCCCGACTGCTTCAATGATATTTTCATCCCATTTAGGCCTATGATTTGGAATAGGAGTTGGATTTGGATCTAGATCATCTTGAGGTACAATATCAATATCAAGATCATGTTGATGTTGTTCCTCATCTTCTAAAATTTAAATTTTAGACAAAATATAATTATCTGCAAATGGAGATGAAAGATATTTTTACCTTCCCATTCGAATGGCTATTGAGATTGTCCTGGAGCTGAGTATGGAAGAACGTGTGAGAATTCATATGCCTTGGAGGCATATTTTGAAACACCTTTCACTATAATATTCCCAGTTGAGATATATGATGTCTCCACTGAGTCAGGACCAAATACAACTTTCTTTGGAGAGCCAGTATGTGTCATCTGATAAACAAATAACAAAATTGATGCAAGAGAGGGAACATAGAGTACATTCTTGAATTCTCCATGATGGATTTTAATAGAATCTCTACCTGCTACTGGGATATGTGAATTATAACCCATATGAATTCTAGGTCCTCTTGAGAGATCCATAGTAGTGAAGGATTTTTTGGAGGAAACCATGTGGTTGGATGATCCAAAATCCATCAAGTAATCCTTTGACTCAGTGAGGTCTGCCTTCAAGGCATTACACCTCTCATGATCTTCTGTCAGTTGTCCAGAATCACAGTTATTTTCTCCTTGTGGAGGGTAAATATTGTTATGTTCAAGGAGTGTTGACAGCTAGTCGATAGTATTCTTCATGCACTGGCTCTCTAGATGAAATCCTCTCATACAATATGGACACTTAGTCTTATTTTTCTTGGAACCTGAGGCTCCATCGAAAGATTCTTATTTCTCCTTTAGCTTCAAATCAATGTTTTGGGTCTCCTTACCTTTGTGCTTCCCTCTTTCTTGTGCATTGTTTGAGTCTATCACTAAGAGTGTTTGATTCTTGGAGGTTTGAATCAATCCTATTTGAACTAATTTATCTTTCTCTAGTATTAAGGACTCAGCAAAACAATCTACTCTGAGCCAAGATTTCTCAATACTAATAGAACCAATTGTTCATCTTTCTTCTCAATTCCACATTGTTTACATTGTAGTACTAGTGACTTGTATTTTGTGAATAATTGCTAAATAGATTCGAAGATGTTGGGTTGTAATGTAATGATCTCATTCTCCAATATGTTCCCTTGAAGCTCATCTTGTTTTCCAAACAAAGTTTCAAGATTCTCCCAAGCTTCCTTCGGAGTCCTTAGTACCTCAAGGTGGAACAAAAGATCTCGAGAGATACGAGTGCACATGAAGTCGAAGGCCTCATCAAGCCGATTAAAAAATTTGTTCTTCTCAATATATTGTTGGGGCTTAGTTTCTCTGCCTATAGCCATCATGTACATGCCAATCTTGCACAAGGAAACCTACATATTTTCCCTCAAATCACTATAGTTGAAGGGTGTAAGGATTCAGGGTATGAGAGCTGAGGAATCCATATTTCTGTATATTGAAACAATCAATTCCTCAAGAAGCTATGTAGGTACCTAAAAATAACACTGCAAAAGCCAAATTCAGTTCACAATCATTTCATTTTCAAGCCTTTCCATTTCCACATGTACACTTTCTCAGAGTCCATCACACTTGGATAGACTTCTCTGGACAGAATCCAGAGGGAGAAATGCTATAATTCCAGGATTTATGTGGAAACTCATCTGCTTTTGGTGTATAATGGAGATCAAAAAAGACTTGTTTCTATCTTGAACAAGGCTCTGATACCATGTTAAATTTGTGAACCATTGATATACAAGAAAATGAAAGCAATTGTGAAGTAGAATTATGCAGTGGAATATCAAGAACAATGTACACTGAACAAGACAAATTTGATAAAAATATGATAAGAATTGATCAGTTAATTACAACATTAATATTCATTCATTAATCAGTAATAAAATGATTATACAATAAATATAATTCGAATCATGTGGATAGGATTCAAATATACTAGCTCAAGCTGACTCACTAGCTAACTAAAGTTGAATTAATAGCTAACTGGGTGAGTCTAAATCACTGTCGGAGATCACTAGTCTAACTCTAGATGACTAAATTAGTATACAATCAGTTAACTGATGAGGTAGGTGGGAAAAAGGTGCCACTCTCCCTACATGCATGAAAAAATGGCACTAGGCTAACTAAAAGTGATCTAACTGATTGTGGTTGGATGTTAACTCGACATAAGTTCTTACCAACCATGACCAACTGATGAAGATTGTTGGTGGCACACAGATTGGGATCCTATAATGTAGGGATTGGTCTCAGAGGCACATAAATTCATGTATACACATGCATTAAGTGGCATATAAATTCTATGTGTCCCCCACACTCTAGTACAATAATAATTATCCCCTAAGTTAGGAAAATAGACCAAATAGATTATATTGGACAAAGGAGGATTAATTAATCCTAACAAATTCTTGGTGTTCTTTCCTTGAGCACATCCTTTACATATTCCTTCATGATTGATCTATATCTCTGGTAGACATGTGAAAACTTTTCTCACAATTGGAAATGATTTGCCAAGTTTACATGAGAAAATATTATATGCCATAGTTCACATGGACTAGTGATGCTGGTTGTAAGGGCTGAATTTGTGTGTCCTTTCAATTTGTAGAGTCATCCTTCTTCAACACTAATTAAAGTAGAATCATATATTGTTTTCCCTTTCGGAAAAATAAGAACTTCATCATCTAAAAAGGAAACTCTAAACCCTTTCTTATCTAGATCTCAAATGGAAAGAAGAATCGTCCCTAAACCTAGAACATATATGACTTCTTTCATCTTCATGAACTTTCCAATTCTTAATTTTTAAGAGGCTTCTCCCATTCCTTAAATGGGGAACTGGTAATCATCTCCAAGTTGTACCTTATGTGAATATCTTTTTTGGGTATGACAAGAGAGTGAATCCTTATGTAATGTCATATGTTTGGAAGCACCATTACCACTTCCATGAGTGATTGATCCTATGAGAGATGAAATTAGGACATACTCTTCACTAGAGTATTCATTTTCTGTGGTCCTTTCCTTGTCTAATTCATTTTCTTCAGTTTTATGGGCATGGTGATTTTGGTTATTCTTCTTGAACCGATATTTCTTAAGAGGAAAATTTCTAACAATGTGTTCCATCTTATGACATGAGTAACATTCAAAGGATGAATAATACCTTCTAGGTTTCTTATTCTTCTTGAAGTTGATTGATCTTTTGGGAGATGAACCTTGACTCTTCCTTTTGATTCTTCCATTCTTGGTGTGTGTAGATAGAGCTTGATCTTCATTATCATTTAGGTTCTCTTCTATATTTATTACCCTTACTTATTCTTGTACACATTCTTCCCATAGATTGTTGAACTTGGTTAACTTTCTTCTAGCACATATTCCTCTAATGAAGGATTCCAATTCACTAGGGAGACCATTTAGGGTAGTCATCACCACTTCTTCCTCTTCTTCCACCATATCACCAATGGCTTCTAATTGTTCTTTGATCCGAGATACTCTTGAGAAATATTATTGTATGGTCTCTTGCTTCTATATATTCACACCCTTGAGTTGGTTTCTCATGTTCATTCTTAGGTTGATGTTCTTACCTTCAAACATACTAGTTAGTGCATCAAACATTTATTTTGGAGTATTATTTGAAGATAGGATCAACTGATCCTTGATGGAATTAGCTATGGTATTTTTTAATTTGATCATATCATTTTTTTGTTTGGACTTTTCCTCTTCTCCCTCTGGTTCCTTGACCTCTTCTTTGATAAATCCATCTAGCTCATGTTCTTCAAGGCTGAGCATGATTATGTACTTCCATGCTCTGAAGTTCTCTACTCCCTTAATCTTTTCATCAATATTGGTGTTGTTTGTCATATTTAATAAATGATAACTTCAAATGGAAATATAAGAGATAGAACTTATCGGTATGATGATTACTTTCGGAATCTGCTTCAGGGTGACGTAGGGTTTGACTGAAAAAACCTTAATTTTCCAACCGGGATCACTTGTATATATGATTAGAGGAAAATATACACCTCCCCAAGGAGAGATATGTTGTATCTTTGTTTTCTGAAACTTGAGGATGGACCCTTAAAAAATCAGATGCCCTAGTTTTTCTTAGCAGTAGTGGTACATCAAAAAGTGAAAATTCTCAGAATCAAAACCTGCTTCGAATGAAAGATGCACCCTCATAGGGATAGTTGAATGGACCTTATTTTCCATATAATATGTGGAGGGAGGTATCCAGAATACTAAAACCTAGATTTTCATATTACAGGATGAGTTGCTACACAATGTCTTCTTTCAGGTTAGCTCTGATACCATGTTAAGATTTTAAAAGGTTTTATACCAAAACAAAGGGATCTATGAAAGAGTAACAAGTACAGAAGAAAAAATATAACACAAATATTTATCTTGGGAAAACCTCGTGGGGAACAAAACCCAACAAAAAATACTCTATATAGACTTCAACCAAGTACAGTGTAAGATCCATAGAATAAGACTAGATTTCTTCCTCTCCTCGAGATGGATTGTCGCTTTTCTCTCTAGCGCAACTGATTGGTTATTCTACTTGTCCAAATGAGGGAAGAATCTCTCTTATTTATACTAATTAGTTGAGAATCCTAATAACCCAACTTGGCTGACTTCTCCTTGCTGCCAGGGTTGAATTTCCTTGAAAGACTCAAAAATACATTTTACTAATACTTTTGTCGGTACTACTGACCCGAATTATAACAGAGGTTTTAAATCAAGGATTTACATGACCAAATACATTAATGACGTCCCTAATAGGAGGAACAACATCTCCTAAAGGGGTAATAACAATAATAATACAAAATAGAATATTCCGCAGTTACATTTCTTTAACAGTTGCATGACTTTTGAGCATTGTGAACACTCTCCACACTGTGTACATTATTCACGCATGACCTATTGCACCGTCCTTGACTTGGTGCCAAGATTTCAACTCGCAATTACCTCCCACACTAAAAATATGTTCCATCCATTAATTCACTGGTGGTAAATGCCCCTAACTAAGTTGTTAACTGATTGAACTGAACTGTGATGAATGGAATTGAACTGAACTGAATGTAACCGAACTGAACTGAACTAAACTGAATGTACTTGAACTGAACTAAACTGAACTAAATTTGAATTGAATAAGTAATTACTTGACAATTAGTTAGGATTTTAATTAAATGTATTTAGTGGTTTACCATCAATGTCATCTTAAACAACGACTTTGCATAAATTAAGGAGTGGATTCCTTAATTAACTTAAACTTGTTTTCCACAAATTAGACTTCACTGATTTCTTTTCAATTTGAGTTCACTCAAGGTATGGCATAGGCACTGTCCTCAGTGCTCTTCAAAATTGAACAAAATAGATATGCCACTGTCATGGCATCCTCCATCTCCCACGTATCCTCATCGGGACCGTAGTGCTTCCATTGCACCTTTACCTGTCCAACGACTCGATTCAAGAGCATTGTTACCTTCTTGTCTAGGATGCATAATGGATCGGTTTGGAACTCTCCCTTGGGTTCCACCTGAATACATCCCAATTAATCACATGGTTAGGATCATGTACATATTTGTTAAGAAAAGAGACATGAAAAATTATGAGCTTTAGTGCTAGAAAGCAATGCAAGTCTATATGGAAATTGCCCTATTCTTTCAAGTGATGCTTGTTGTCCGTTATTATATGCAAACTCTACCAAGTGTAAATAATCCTCCCACTTGGATGGTTTTCCCATTACATACATGCAAAGCATGTCTTCAAGCATCTGATTTACTCTCTCTGTTTGTCCATAAATTTGAGGATGGTAGGAGATGCTAAAATTCATCTTTGTACCCCAATCTGCAAAAAGACCCTTCCAAAAATTGCAAGTAAACTTGGTATCCCTATCAGAAATTATTTCCTTAGGCAATCCATGTAATGTAAAAATTTCCTTCATGAAAATTTTTGCAATGGCATCATCTTTATATGTGTACTTGACTGGTATAAAATGTGATGCCTTTGTTAACTTATCCACCACAACCATGATGGAATCATGTTGTCTCATAGTCACTCGCAACCCTGTAATAAAATACATGGAAATGACTTCCCATTTGCATTCCGGGATTGGAAAAGGTTGCAACAAACTTGTTGGGTGTTGATGTTAGACCTTCACCTGCGGACATTTCATACACTTATAAATATACTCATCAATGTCCTTTTTCATTCCCAACCAAAAATACTTCTTTCTAGTTGTAGCAATTGTTTTCTGATATCCTGGGTGACCAGAGTATGGAGATTGATGGATTTCATCCATAACAATCCTCCTCAAGTCTGGCACTTTTGGAATATAAATTCTAATCTTATAAGTAAGAAGTTTGTCTCCTTCCAATTGATATCCTTCGTACTTCCTTTCAAGGTTTTGCTGCTGCAACTTGTCCTTTATCTCCACGTACACTTCATCCTCGGAAATATGTTTAATAATCTGTTGCCTCAAATCTAGTTGGCAAATACTAAGAGATGCCACATGCATTTCATGTACCTTTCTGCTGAGTGCATCAGCCACCTTGTTTTCTTTTCCTTTTATTTGTTCGATTTCAAAATCAAATCCACACAAAAATTCCAACCATCTAGCTTTCCTAGCATTTAAAGTTGGTTGATCAAAAAAGTATTTCATACCACAATGGTATGTCCTTATCTCAAATTTCCTTCCTATTAAGTAATGCCTCCACATATTTAGAACATGTACTATGGCTATGAGTTCTAAGTCATGAGTAGCATGGTTCTTCTCATGCTCCTTCAACTTTCTTGACTCATAACATACCACGTGGTTGTATTGCATAAGAAATCCTCCAAGTCCTTGCTTGCATGCATCGGTACACACCACAAAGTCTTTTTCTAGGTATGCAATTTTCAAAATTGGTGCACTCGTAAGAATATTCTTCAACTGTTGAAATCTTTCCTCACATCTTGGTTTCCATTCAAACGTTATCCTGTTCTTTTGCAAAGAAGTGATTGAATGTGCAACCTTGGAGAATCCTTCAATGAACCTCCTGTAGTACCCGGAAAGTCCCATAAATTATCTCACATATGTCACATTTCTTGGAGTTGGCCAATTTATAATGGCCTCTATCTTCTCAAGCTCCATGGATATTCCTTCGTCTATGATAATGTGACCCAAATAATGAATTTTATCTTTATAAAAGTAACATTTTATCAACTTTGCATATAGCTTATGCTCCCTTAGAAATTGCAATTTCATTCTCAAATGTTTTTCATGCTCTTTTTCATTCTTAGAATAAATAAGAATGTCATCTAGGAAGACAAGAACAAACTTGTCCAGATACTTGCTAAAAACACTATTCATGAGACACATGAATGTAGATGGTGCATTTGTGAGACCAAATGGTACCACCACAAACTCATAGTGCCCATGCCTTGTTCTAAATGAGGCCTTATGAATATCTTCCTCTTTGCTTCTTACCTGATGGTAACCAGACCTCAAGTCAATTTTTAAAAACATCTTTGCTCATGTCATTTGTTAGAAAAAGTTCATTAATTCGAGCTAATGGGTATTTATTATTCATAGTAACTTTGTTCAACTACTTGTAGTCAATATATCATTAGAGGAAATTGGGGGTTTAAAATGGGCCTTCTGAGAAAACGCGCCAACAACAAGTTCTTGTGAGTTGGAATTCAAGAACAAATAGAATTCCAATAAAATAAGTCAACCATAATGGTTTAATTGACATATTTGTCCTAAAAAAACTACTTTTTTTGTTCGTATTTTTGACATATCTCCATGTGTGTTTTACTCAAATTTCAATCGGGAGAGCTTGCTGGATGCGGAATTTGATTCCGCATCCAATGAGTACCCACAATGCATACTTTTGATGGACCCCACTACCCCAAAAACAAGAAATACCTGAAAAAATGTGATCAAAAGTGTGCATTGTGGGTACTCGTTGGATGCGGAATCAAATTCTGCATCCAACGAGCTTTCCCGATCGAAATTTGAGTAAACACACATGGAGATATGTCGAAAATACGAACACAAAAAGTAGTTTTTTCTTTTTTCCTCCAAAATTAATAAATACTATTTTATTATTTTAACTATTATTTTATTATTTTAACTATCATTTTATTATTTTCCTTAGGAGGCCCATTTTAGACCTCAAAATTTCTCTAATGAACCTGAGTATCTCATGTTTCTTTTTCACAAATAGAACTAGTGCTCCCCTCAGGGATACACTCGGCCTGACATATTTCTTTTCCAACAACTCTTATAACTACATTTTCAACTCTAGCAATTCTGGTATGCTCATCATGTAGGGTTTCTTGGACATTGGTGCGGCTCCTGGAGCAAGATCAATTGTAAATTAAATGTCTCTCTTTGGAGGAAGTCCTGGAATCTCATGAGGAAAAAAATCCCTGAATTCTTGCAATACATGATAGTCCTCCAACCTAGGAATTTCATTTTCTATTTCCTCCAAAACATGGGTTGAATACAATCGAAAACCTTTCCTACATAAATTCTTCAACTGCATTGCTGAAACCTTCCTAACAGAAATCACCTTTGGAATGCCTCTTACAACCCTTGGGTTTCCTTCTTCATCCATGCATTCAAATGTCTTGTTGTAGTAGTCAAGTCTATCCTTGTGTGCTTCTAACTAGTCCATTCCAATGAGGATATCATAAGAACCAAGTGGCAGAATATTTAAGTTTGCATAGGTGAATAGCCCATCCATATCTAATGGACATTTCTCTACAATTTCACTAACTTTTCTCTTGGTTCCAGTGGCTAGTTGAACTAACCATGATTTGCTATGCTTTAATTTCTTCAAAGCACAAACCTCAACAATTTTAGGAGTGATATAACTATGAGTAGATCTTGGGTGAATCAAAATAGAAACTGATTGCTTCGCAATATGTACTTCAATTTCAACCACAATTGATTGATGATCTACCTGGAAGTCCTCTAGTTCTACATAGATTCTAGGGATGGTCCTCACCACTTGAACCATAGTTTCATCTCCTTGGATGTTGTGAAATTTAATTACATTCCCATTTTGATGCAGACAGTTCCTAAGCATATGGTATCCTCCACATCCCCAACATTAAAGTGGTTCTCTTGGCTCTTTTGGATCTCTCATCTTGTCTCCCATCATTCTGGCTAGCTTAGTCATAGCTTGTGATGGCTTCCTTTGTTGATTTCAGAGGAGAGAGGTTTTGAAACCTTTGTTCCTTTGGTAAAACTTATCATTCCTGTTGTCCTTCCATGCCTTATGTAAATCAGGTTTTCTTTCATTTTGATCAAAGAAATACTCATCCTTCCTTATTTCCTCTTCTAGAGTTCGAGGTTAATCAAATTCAATCCTATATTTATATGCGTGAGGTATCCCACTTAGAAAATGTTGAATTTTCACCTTATCATCACGAATATGCCTAAAATACCTCAGTAGTTCCAAGAATTTGTTTGCATATTATTCCATGGTCAATTGTCCCAATTTCAGCTCATGGAACTCTTTAATCTTATCATCATAGTACCTATATGAGGTAATTTTTCTTGAAATATTTCTTGAACTGTTTCCACACAATTCTTCTTCAATTGATCTTCTTCACTTCCCTGAGGTGCTCCCACCATATAGATGCTCTTCCATTTAAGTTGAATATGGCTACCCTTTCCTTCATATTTCTAGAGTAGTCTTGGACTTGGAAATACTTCCTCATCCTAAGAATCCAAGATTCAGCTTCTTGACCAAATTTTACCTCACCCTCAAATGCAGGAGGATTTTCCTTCTTAAATTCCCCATATGAATTGTTCTTGTAATTCCTCTTCCTCTTACTTATGTGATATGAAGAACTTGAACCCGCAATGGATTCTTCAGAATTAGATGATCCACTAGAAGATATTTCTAGAGTATATGTTCTATCTCTAGAAACTCTTCTTAAGTTATTGGACCTCTTTCGGGAATTTTCCTTAAGCTACTCCTACTCCCTTTTGGATTTGTTGTCTGATGCCAAGAGTTTATCTACCTTTGGATGTCTTTCAAACTCTATAACATGGATGAATTCAACTGATTGTTTTCTTCATGAGCTTTAATCATCCTTTCATTTTCTTCTCTGCAACTTTGCAACTCCACCCTTAGGCTACTCATGGTGGCTGCAATATCTGGGGCAGTCTCTTGATTTATTTTCCCATTGGATTATGTTTCGGCATTCTCAACATGTATGTTTTCCTCCATGGCATTTGTCTCAAGCTCATAGGGATCATGTGCATCATTCATGATGTTGATCTTCTTGGCCCAACCAAGACCAAATTTTTCCAAACTGCACTACGTGGAATGTTGCCTTTGATGTGACTATGGTTCTACAAAAGGTGTTCATAAACACAATTGTTAGCTGCATGATATTCCCATATATTCATAAATTACTTTCCTGCATTTGGAAAAATCCCATATTGACAACTTGTCAAAACATAAACAATGACTCTCTCAAGGGGAAGACGAGGGTAATGTTATATTTTTATCATTCATGCTAGCATTATGATCTTAGTATATTTTAACTAAGAGAATAACTTGCACATTAATAAAACACAAGAGACAAGAGACACAAAGAATTTTCCTTGGGGAAACCATAAAGGAGAAAACCCCACAACTTCCTTAGAGATAGAATCAGCACCAAAAGTAAAATCCTAAAACATAAAGATGATCTCCCGATAGCAGTAGTCTCTCTCTTATCCGAGCAACTTCTCCTCTCACTCATGTGCCCCAGTGAGTGAGTGTGTGTGTGATAAATAGAGAGGCTCAATCTCTATTTATATTCTTTCATTCACTTGAAACCCACTCCAACATGTCGGCCTCACTTAACAATTACTTACTAGAGCTGACATCTCTAGGAGTGTCTAATAACCCTAGTGCCCCACAACTTGTGGGGACTTTGCCTCCTCCGACCAACAAGGAGGTTTATCCTTAACACAACGGTGGGGACTATTGCCCTGACTTACAATGACTCATCTATGGTCGACTTATCTAGGATAGTCTAATAACCCTAGGGCCCCACAACTGTGGGGACTTTAACCCTTGACCAATAGGAGGGTTACCCACAATGACTTGACATGAATTGTTTATATTATAGAAACTTCCTAGAATAAACATCGGGGTATGACATGAATCAATTACATTACAGACACATCCTAGAATAAACACCGAGATACAATACATAAGATATACAAATGAATACATTCCAGAGTTACAAATACATCAACACTCCCTCTTAACTAGGAAGGTATTCTCTCGACACAATTTATTAGTACAAGTCTTCTTCTCTGTATCATCTGGATCATCATTGAGTCCAAGTCATGTTCACCTTCAAGTCATCTCCATCTTCAAGTCATCTTCATCATCGGATCTGGATCATCATCACCGGATCTGGATCATCACTTGATCTGGATCATCATCACTGGATCTGGATCATTACTCGATCTGGATCATCTCTGGTTCTAGATCATCTCTTTTGGATCATCATAATGGGTGTTATATCTTGATTCTTCTCGTCATAGGAAGTTCTACAAATCCAACCCTTTTTCATGCTGGTTGTAGACCTAGCCTCCATGTAGGTATTCTTCAGTGCTTATATCTGACCCTAAGTCAGAATGGCCCACCTAGCACTTATATCTGATCATGTAGGAACCAATCCTATAATCATATCAGAAAGGCACGCCCAATACACACATCTGACCATGTGGGAACCAATCCCACAACCCTGTCAAAAAGGCCCAGCACTCACATTTGACACATGCAAGGAACCAATCCAACATACATGTTCAAAAAGGCTCAACACTTATATTTCACACATGCAAGGAAATAATCCAACATACATGTTCAAAAAGGCTCTGCACTTACATTAGACACATGTGAGGAACTAATCCAACATGAATGTTCGAAAAGGCTCTACACTTACATCCGACACATGTGAGGAACCAATCCAACATGCATGTTCGAAAAGGATCTGCACTTACATCCAACACATGCGAGGAACCAATCCAACATGCATAATCGAAAGGTTTTGCACTCACATCTCATCAAGTAGAAACCAATCCTACAGTCATATCAAAATGGCCCCCAGTCCCAGACTAAGCTACATAGTAACTAACCAAGTGCCTCCATTCCAAGAATGGCATTCTGTGCTTACTTCTAATCATGTAGGAACCAATCCTATTGTCACATCAGAATGGCTCAGCACTCATATTTGACATGGAAGGAACCAATCCTCACCATGATAGAATGGCTCAGCCCTTAGATCTAACCATGGAAGGAACCAATCCTCTCACCATGTCAGAATGGCTCTAGGTCTCATCATTTCCCCTTGGAGGAAACCTCGATCTGGAGAACACCAAGATTCTCCCTGAAGTACTCAAACTTCACCTTAGCCAATGGCTTTGTCAACACATTAGCTATCTGTTCCTCTGTCGCAACATACTAGAGCTTCATTGCTCCCCTCTACACCATATCCCTAATATAGTGATACTTGATCTCGATATGCTTCGACTTGTCATGGAACACTGGATTCTCTGACAACTTCACGCAAATCTGGTTGTCACAATGTATAGAAGTAACATCCATCTAGAGATCAAATAAATTAGACAGTAGCTTCCTTAGCCATACTGCCTCACAACTAGTTGAACAAGCTGTGACATACTCCGCTTTAGCTGTACTCAGTGCCACACAGGATTGCTTCCTACTAAACCAAGAGATCACACCTCATCCGATACTGAAGCAACACCCTGAAGTGCTCTTCCTATCGATGGCACTGCCTGCCCAATTTGAATCAACATAACCCTCTAGGTTAATCTTTTGATTCGCCTCATACTTGAGCCCATAATCAACTATACCCCTCAGGTACCTCAGAATATGCTTTGTAGCAATCAAGTGAACATGTCTCAATGCGTTCATAGCAAAGCAATTATCTGGTCTCGTATTTGTCAAGTACATCAACTGATAATACATCATGGCATCAACCGTCTCTGATGAAGCATCACTCAATAGCTTCATGTTCAATGCCATAGGTGTGGTCATGGACTTGCATTCCATCATTCTAAACCTCTTCAGGATCTCTATTGCATACTTCCCTTGTCCGAGGAATATTCCATCTGCACTCTGCCACACCTCCATGCCTAGAAAATATTGCATCGACACATAATAGGAGCATCAGTGATCTTCCGCCTGCAACCTTGAAGCAAAGGTTGGAATCCAATTTACTCTCAGTAAATCCTAGAGTCATCAGTAATCTATCCATCATGTCATACCACGCCGAACCTCAAGATATTCTGCAGTCACTCCCTCTGAAGCGGAGCATCATACTTCCTCTGTCTTTCGTACTCTATGCACTGAAACATTCTGTACCGGAGTGACATGTAGCTTCCTATGCTACTAATATTCTATGTATCCATCTAGTGTATAGACTTACATCTTCAAACTTGTAGAAAAGGTTAATATCTTCTGAACTCATACAAGGCCTTCTTTCATTTGCACACATGATTTTTCCTATCATGTGTCTCAACTCCCACTGGCTGCAAATGTCTCTTCATAGTCTATGCCTTATTTTCATGAGAAGCCTCATGCTATGAATATTTCCTTGTATCCCATAATGTTTCCATCTATTGCATGATGGAACCACAAACTTTCCTTCATGTATCGATACTGCATTCTAGACATCATTCTTCTTGAACTGGTCTTCCCTTTCTTCTTGGAAGGTTCTGCATCAATGATGTCGCTGCATTCGTCGTATTATTTTTCATCTTGAACTATCGTTACTTGTTCTTTGGAACAAGTCTCATTCTTCTTTGCTTATAGGCGATTATGTATGTGATCTTTCCTACAAGTCAAATGCATTTATATGGTTAGAAAAATTTCATAAGTAATATTCATACTAGCAAATTCTTATGCATAAATATATGATCATGCAACTACTTTAGCCAATACAACATTCATCCATGTCTCACAGAAATTTTTCTAGATGTCTTCCATCTCTACCTAGACAACATTGAGATTGTACACTAATCCAATATGTCAGCAAAGAGGTTTCATTCTAGATAAGTAGCAATGGAGAGTTTTATAGCACCATGAGCTACTTACCCATCACATACATATTAGTAGTATACTGTCATTAATGCAAACATTCTATCATGCATAATACATGAACTGAATATAAACAAATGCATAACAAAACAATATCATGAAATGACAATTGAATACTTATCTTTATTTGTTTCGTGGGTAGAATCCTTCTTGAGCCTTCAACTTCATTGTCTTCTACATTCATAATAGCATCATTTCTTATCGGAATGCTAAGGTGGATAAGAGGTTCTTCAAGAGTTGAGTTCTTCATACTCCTCATCGCTTGAGGGATCTTCTTTGTATGGTGAGAGCTTGATATTCAGTTGTTCCCATCTTCTATTTTCTTATTATTAGTTGAGCTTCTTCTTGTGTGTGCTATTCCCAGAGTCTGCTGAAAGTAATAACTTCCTTTTAGCACACATTCTTCGAATGAATGAATCCCATGATCCTGGGAGGCCATTCAAGGTGGTTATCACCACTTATGCATTCTCCACTTCTTCTTCTACCACTTCAAGTTGTTCTCTGATTTGAGAGACCCTTGTAAAGTATGACTGTATGGTATCTGCATTCTGGATCTTCACATTCTTCAACTGGTTTCTTAAGGTCATATTCTGATTTATGTTGTTCTGTTCAAATAGCTTGGTCAAGGAATCAAACATCTTCGGTGTCTTTAGGGAATACACTTGTGGTACAAGGTGATCCATGATTGAATCAACAATGATCTTCTTGGCCTTGACCAAGTTCTTCTTGTGTAAGGCTTTTAGCCTCATCTCCCTCCAGAACTGGAACCTCTCTACTCATGTAGGTGTCCGATTCACTTTCTCAGAGAGATCATATACTTCCATGCTTGGAAGTTGTCAACTTCACCAAGCTTATCATCAAGCTGATGTGATAGATCAATTTGAAATGAGAACCTAAAATACAAATAGCAAAAGATTAGATCTTACCTATTTGAGGTGTCCGTCCTAGTTCCGGAGCTGGATGATCTAGGGTTTGTCAGAGAAACCATAATTTTAAAAACTTGGAATATTTTAGATCTGATTGGATACAAATATAGATCTATTCAAGTTGAGTTGTTCAATGTACTCCTTTTTCTGAAAACAATGGAGGGAGGCTCCCAGAACAGGAAGCCCTAGTTTTCTAATTTCTTCTGCAGAAATGCCTATTACTGTTTCTGTGGTATCTATGAAATTACTGCTCCTATGTGTATGAAAATTCATAATAAGGTATCCTCACATGTCAGTTTTCCAAAACCATGGGTTTCATCAGAATTGGTTTCACCAATTGGGACTTATGATCATTTTCCCAAGGTGACCTGTTACAGGACTGTTCAAAACAGTGAAGTTGTACAGACTGCCACTGGTTACTGGTTCATCTTCTAAATATGAAAGTTGGACCATAGAAATTAATGTCTGTTTCCTTTTTGGAACAGCTTCAAAAATTTCATTTGGACCTTTATAGCCCAAGATATATCAATTCTCCCCAAGTGTCCTGTTTAGGGATGAATTCTGGAAGAGGCTGGAACCCTAACATGGAGGGATCATATCTCCCAGAATATAGTGAATCTAAGGATGAAGTTTGAACACAGTTTACATCAGGATGTTACCTTCGACCTTTGTAATTTTTATCTCCTAAACCTTCGCCCAACCCAATATATAGCAAATGTACCAAAACTTATCAGTTTTAGTATTTAGGGTTTTTTCAGCTCGGGGTCAAACTAGGGTTTGACTTACCTGAAGTTTCACCCAACCAAAAATATTGATCCAGGTCTCTAAACTTCGATTTTGATGAGGATAGAAATACTCTACTAGGCTCACTCAAAAATTACCCTTTTGTAAGAAGCCCTAATTTCCCGCACCAAAACTGAAAATGCTCAGAATCGAATTCTGCTTCGACAGAAAGATGCGCCCTTCAATGGAGAGTCAGCCTAGCATACTTTTTTTGATGGATTGTGGAGAGATACCCAAAAAGTAAGAAGCCCTAGCTTCTGAAGCTGCACAATGTCTTCTTCTCAGGTTATCTATGATACCATGTTAGATTTTTTTCATTTAAGCTAGCATTATGATCTTAAGATCTTTTAACTGAAAGAATAACATGCACAGCAATAAAACACATGAGACAATAGACACAAAGAATTTTCCTTAGGGAAAACATAAAGGAGAAAACCCCGCAACTTCCTTAGAGATAGAATCAGCACCAAAAGTAAAACCCGAAAACATAAAGATGATCTCCCAACAGCAATAGTCTCTCTCTTGTCCCAGCAACTTCTCCTCTCACTCATGCGCCCCAATAAGTGAGTGTGTGTGTGATAAATAGAGAGGATCACTCTCTATTTATATTCTTTTGTTCACTTGAAACCCACTCCAACATGTCATCCTGACTTAACAATTACTTACTAGAGCTGACATCTCTAGGAGTGTCTAATAACCCTAGTGCCCCACAACTTGTGGGAACTTTGCCTCCTCCGACCAACAAGGAGGTTTATCCTTAACAAAACGGTGGATACTATTGCCCCAAATTATAATGACTCACCTAGGGTCAACTTCTCTAGGATAGTCTAATAACCCTAGGGCCCCACAACTGCGGGGACTTTAACCCTTGACCAATAGGAGGGTTACCCACAATGACTTGACATGACTTGTTTATATTATAGAAACTTCCTGGAATAAACATCAAGGCATGACATGACTCAATTACATTACAGACACATCCTGGAATAAACATCGAGGTACAATACATAAGATATACGGATGAATACATTCCGAAGTTACAAATACATCAATAGGTAAAGGGGGCAGGGTCCTCGTTTTTTTTATTTTTTGTAAATCTTTGGATTTCGTGCAATATGGCGCATAAGTTCAAGGCCATTTTTCAACTTTATGGCACCTGCAAATCCCATTGAAAAAACTGTTGAAATTATCTGTTTCAACAAACTCGTAGATTTTCTCCAAAATGTCAATGCAAATCACCTTTTTCTTCCGACGTATAGGCAAAACTCGCCAAGTTTTTTCGACACGTATCAACGCAACTCACCTTTTTGTTCCGATCGAGAAAACTCATCGTTTGCTTCTAACGTGTCGAAAAAACTTGGCCTTTTCTTCTGACGTGTAGAAAAATCTCACCAAACTTATCCAAAATATCGGTGAAACTCGCAAAGTTTATCCGATGTATTGGAAAAAATCGGAAATTTTATCTGACGTATCGGCAAAACCCGCCAATTTAACCCAACATATTGAAAAAACTTGCCAATTTTATCCGACACGTATCGGCGAAACTCAGATTTTCCTTCCGCAATGGAAATTTCACCACTTTGAAAAATTTTGAAATTTTTTTCTTTCTTTCATCGACGAAACTCATCCATTTCCTCTGATATGTGTCGACAAAATCAGCTTAACTTGCCAACGTATCAATAAAACTCACCAAATTTATCCGACGTATTAGCAAAAGTCACCAAGTTTACCCTACGTATCAGCAAAACTCACCAAGTTTACCCGACGTATCAACAAAACTTGCCAATATTTTCCGACACGTATCGACAAAACTCAACTTTTCCTTTTGACATGGAAATTTCAACACTTCGAATTTTTTTTTTAATTTATTTCTTTCTTTCATCGACGAAAATCATCCATTTCCTCCGACATGTGTTAGAAAACTCAACTTAACTTGCCTACCTATCAGCAAAACTCGCCAAGTTTTGTCGACATGGATTTTTCAAAAACATTTAGAATTTTTCTTTCTTTTGCGTCGATATTGACAAATCTTGTTGATATGTATCATCAAAACTTGTATATTTTTCCCAACACGCATTGGCAAAACTCAATGAACTCTGTCGACAAAAAAAATAATTCAAAAACACTTAGAATTTTTTTTGTTTTGTGGTGATTTGGAATATATTGCTGATATGTATCGGTGAAACTCGTCGATTATTCCAACGTGCATCGACAAAACTCCCCAATTTTTCCTGACACAGTCTATACTTAGAAAAAATTTATTTATTTTATCTGTCAGTGGTAAAACTCATCCTTTCACGCCAACACGTATCAGCGCAACTCGACAAACTCAACTGACACAAAAACTTCAAAAACACTAAGATTTTTTTTAAAAAATTTTCTTGCTTTTTCTTTTTTTGCTAACCACAGAGTGTGATCTTACCTCTAACAACTATTCATCTTGGCCCATTTAGGCCCAATGCTGCAACTTGTGCTCTGATACCACACTGTCACATCCTCGCCCCTGTGTCTCTCTCTCTCGACGAGGAGAGGACGCGACTCATGTTCTTGTTGCCATTGTTATAACTGGGGATCTAGCCCCATGAACATAAACAAAATTGCATTGAAATAAAATACATGTACAGATGCATAATACATGAAAATACAAGGGAAGCAAATCTCATTCAAGCATTCAATATGTTCATAATAATTTATTAAACAAATACATTGCATGATTTAATACATAAAATACAAGAGAGCACTTATCTTGTAAATGAGTTGTCCCGCAACTAGCTATGTCACTGCAACGTCCCACCCAACCATGGCTCAATTATTCTCATCAATCTCTCAGCACAACTGCCACCCCTGAGCTAGGCATGATTTCCACAAGGAACTAGAAAACAACAGGATCACACATAGCCAAATACAACCAATTTTTATCCAAGCCAATCTACACTTGGGTTTATCAGGCTGCTAAGGCATTGGAAAGGTAGAATTGCTAAGCTAGTGGGCTCAACCCCAGAGTTATGGACACATGCACAAGATCTATCTAAATTGGCATCCATAATACCTACACACCCAACATAAGGAAGTATCCCCTTCACTGCTACATAGTCCCTCAAGCCATACCTTTCCTTCTAGTGCTCTTCAGGGTGTGCATAGAATATTAGCTAGCTCCTCTTTATCTTTCTGTGAGGTTCCTCTCTTCACTAGGCTTATCAAGCCAATTCTGTGTTAAATTTTCATATGCTAAGCTAGATCACTATTATTTCATTTCGATTTCATAACAAAAGCATATAAACAGGATCACTGAAAGATAGACAAGCACAACCATACAAAAGGAGAACACAAAGATTTATCCTGGGAAAACCCTAAAGAGAAAAACCCAGCAAGAGCTTCCTCAATATAGATGCCCCAAAAGATAAAAGATAAAACTAACAAGGAAATCAAACCCTGATCCTCCTCCTTCTCCAGCTA
Organism: Pseudotsuga menziesii; assembly: GCA_001517045.1. NCBI lineage: Eukaryota > Viridiplantae > Streptophyta > Pinopsida > Pinales > Pinaceae > Pseudotsuga > Pseudotsuga menziesii. The sequence goes on from LPNX011065237.1 coordinate 393,570, forward strand.
CTTCTCTTCTCCACTAATGCGCTACACAAGTGAGAGTGTGTGTGTCTCAAATGAGCAGCACCACACCTCTATTTATATTCATTCGTTCACTTGAATTAACTCATCCGACATGTAGGCTCAAGTAACCACACTGGGGTGCTAATGACCCACCTTTACAAATAGAGGGGACAACCTCATGACTCTTATTAGTTCTTTCGATTAGAAGCATCGGGGTACAAGATAATACAAGTGGTTCTCCCGGTAGGACCATCGGGGACCACAAAAGATACATATAGAATATTCTTCGAAGTTACAATATTTCAACACTCCCCCTTAACAAGAAGGGTATTCTACAACAACATCAACAACAACAATAGTAGGAGAGGACATCATCAACATCATCAGGGTAACACATCTATAAATCATTGGAATCTTTTCAACATCATATAGTCTTCGTCTTCAATATTTGACGACAACAACTCTTTAATCAACATCAGCATATCTTGACCTTTTGATCAACAACATCTTCAACAGTTTGATCTTTCGATCAGCAACATCTTCAGCACTTAGACCTTTCGATCAGCAGCAACATCTTCAGCACTTTGACCTTTCGATCAGTAACATCTTCGACACCTTGACCTTTTGATCAGCAACATTTTCAGCAACATCTTCAACACTTTGACCTTTCAATCAGCAGCAACATCTTCAAAACTTTGACCTTTCGATCATCACCAATATCTTCAGCATTTTGATCAGCAATATCTTCAGCACTTTGATCTTTCGATCAGCAAAGACATCTTCAGCATTTTGACCTTTCGATCAGCAACATCATCACATTCTGATTAGTAACATTGTGATCAGCACCATCATCATACTTCAACTCTCGAACAAAATCATCATCATCATATTCTGATCTTTTGATCATTATGTCGTCATCATCACATACTGATCATCATCATTGGCACACTCTGATCTTTCGATCATTACATCATCATCATCATACTCTTGATCGTTCAATCAGTACATCATCATCATACTCTGATATTTTGATCTATACATCATCATCATCATAAAAACATCATCATCATGAAAACATCAACATCATCAAAACATCATTATGATCAAAACATTCAAGATCATCAAAACATCAAAATATCATCATCATCACACTCTAATCTTTCAATCAGTACATAATCATCATCATAAAATCATTATCATCAAAACATCAACATCATCAAAACATCAACATCATCATTATCAAAACATCAGCATGATCCTTCCTTTCGGAATTACGGGATCAACATGTCTGTGCTACTCAGACGATCCTTCCTGTTGGAATTACGGGATTTAGGTCTTTACGGAGTTACTAACGATCCTTCCTTTTGGAATTACAGGATCAACACATTTGTGGAGCTCAGAAAATCCTTCCTTTCGGAATTACGGGATCAAGTCTTTACGAATCTACTAACGATCCTTCCTTTCGGAATTACGGGATTTAGGTCTTTATGGAGTTGCTAATGATCCTTCCTTTCGGAATTACGGGATCAACACATTTGTGGAACTCAGACAATCCTTCCTATTGGAGTTACGGGATCAACACATCTGTGGAACTCAGACAATCCTTCCTGTTGGAATTACAGGATCAAGTCTTTACGGAGCTACCAACGATCCTTCCTTTTGGAATTACAAGATTTAGGTCTTTACGGAGTTACTAACGAACCTTCCTTTCGGAATTACAGGATAAACACATCTGTGGAACTCAGACAATCCTTCCTATTGGAATTACGAGATCAATTCAATGATCCTTCCTTTTGGAATTATGGGATTTAGGTCTTTACGGATTTACTAACGATCCTTCCTTTCGGAATTATGGGATCAACACAGTTGTGGAACTTAAACAATCCTTCCTATTGGAATTACGGGATCAACACACATTCTCGAGTACCGAAGTCACCGGATCTATTCTGAACCAAGGTTCAAGGATGATACAATCCTACTACCTTCTCGATGACCGAAGTTCACCGGATCCATTCTGAACCAAAGATCAAGGATGATACAATCCTACCACCTTCTCGATGACCGAAGTTCACCGGATCCATTCTGAACCGAATTCCAAGGATGATACAATCCTGCCACCTTCTTGATGACCGAAGTTCACCGGATCCATTCTGAACCGAAGTCCAAGGATGATACAATCCTGCCACCTTCTCGATGACCGAAGTTCACCGGATCCGTTCTGAACCGAAGTTCAAGGATTATACAATCCAGATACATTCTCGATGACCGAGGTCACCGGATCACTTCTGGACATATGTCCCAGGATGATACAATCCCTCTTCATTCTCGAGGACCGAGGTATCCGGATCACTTCTGGACATATGTCCCAGGATGATCCAATCCCATTGAAACATCACTACTCCCCCTTTCAAGGAAGGTCTTTCCAAACCACACCAAGCTTGTCTCGAAAGTGTTCGAACTTTACTCGGGACAGAAGCTTCGTCAGCACATCACTATCTAAACCATCATCATATACATCTTCAGTATGTGAATACTAAAAGTATGTGAATACTGAAAGCATCATCTATATCTTCAGTATGGTAATACTGAAACATCATCATCTACATCTTTATCTTATATGTAGAAACACAGATTTCTATGTGTTACGACGAAACACAGGGTTCTCTGTTATCACAACTCTCGTTATCACATAGAATCAATGTAGTATCCATATTCAGGTCAAGGAGACCTGATATCAGCTTCTGAATCCATATGGCTTCACAACTTAGCAGAGCAATCTACTATGTATTATGATTTTGTTGTTCTAAGAGAAACACTGGAATGTTTCCTGCTAAACCATGAACTCATAGCAGACCCCAAACAAAAGCATCTACCTTATGTGTTTTTCCTGTCTAAGATACTTCCAACCCAATCTGCATCTGTATAGCCATACAATCTGTAGTCATGGCTACCATCATAGTATAGACCAAGGTCTATAGTCCCTTTCAGATATCTCGTCACATGTTTTGCAGCTACTAGGTGAACCCATCTTGGTTAAACAAGATATTGACTTAAGGTGTTCACAGCAAAACAAATGTCTGGTCTGGTATTTGTTAAGTACATCAATGACCCAATGATCTGTCTTTAATGAGTCGCATCTACTAACTCTGATGAGTCATCATCTAAAAGCTTCATGTTGGATTCCATGGGTGTGGCCATGGCTTTGCATTCCAACATATTTAATCTCTTCAGTATCTCTACTGCATACTTTCCCTGGTTGAGAAATATTTCTTCTGAACTTTGTCATATTTCTAGACCTAGGACATAGTGCATTAACCCAAGGTCTTTCATCTCAAATTATTCTGCTAGTTTCTTCTTGCTTTCCATGATCTATTTCTCCTTCCCTGTCAAGAATAAGTCATCCACATATAATAACAATATGACAGTTTCATCTTCTACAACCTTGAGATAAAGGTTAGGATCAGCTTTACTCTTGGTAAAACCCATAATTGACAGGAAACTGCCATACCAAGCTCTGTGAGCTTGCTTCATGCCATAGAGGCCCTTCTTCAACTTACATATATGAGTCCATCTGTCTTCAACTTCAAATCCTTTCGATGTAAAACTCTTCCCTAATCATACCATTAAGGAAGGATTGTCTTTACTTCATCATGGAAGCAACTACCATCATAGTTCTGAAGGAAGTGTACCTTGCTTCTTGGAGTAAGTGTCTCTTCAAAATTAATTCCCTCTTTCTTATAGAAACCTCTAGCCACAAGTATTTCCTTACTTCTATTAGCGACATATTTTATCTTGCAAATCCATTTGTAAGATACCACATGCTTGCGTTCTGGTTTGAGTACTATATCCCAAACATCATCATAACATCTTCCATGAGTTCGTCTTGTCAGATCATCAACATATCCTAGTCTTCTGCATTCAACTTTGAAGGTTGGAACCCACTTTACTCTTGGTAAAGTCTCGATCCATCAGGAAGTTGTCCATCATGTCGTACCGTGTCGAACTCAGATATCTTCTGTAGTCACTCCCCCTGAAGTGGAGTATTATCTTCCTTCTTCCATTCTGTATAGGTGATTCTATGCTTGATATATACTGGTCAATAGAGTATCACGAGTATCATGTCATAGTCTATTCTTTCTGAGGCAAATCACGATTCTTGCTTTGTGCACTTGTTCTTGCATATCCATATGGAAGATACTACGTACTTCCCTTTATGTCTCGACATCATATCATATACATCATTCCTCATAATCAACTGTTATTCTTTGATCATAGCTTCTTTCATAGCATTTTTTTTCCATCTTGAGTTATCTCTCATACCCATGGTGGTCTTCATCCTTCGAGGTGGATCTACCGCTCTTTGAAGCTCTTTCTTTCGTCATGGTGTCTCTGACCTTGGGAGCTTCAGATTCATGTTTATTGAATTGTCATCACTTGTTCTTCGGAACAAGTTTCATCCTTCTTTTCTTTTAGGAGGTTGTACATGACCTTTCCTACAATTCAAATGCTCCAGTTGCATGGTTAGAACTACATATGCATAACGACAAATTCTTATGCATCATGCAACTATTTATCCAATACAACATTCATCCATATCTCACAGAAACTTTCTATATGCCTTCCATCTCTACCATGACATCATTGAGATTGTGCACTAATCCAATATGTCAGCAAATAGGTTTCATTATAGATAAGTAACAATGGAGATTTGTATAGAACCATGAGCTACTTACCCATCACATGCATGCAAACAACACACCAACTGAATATAATCAAATGCATAACAAAACAATATCATTAAATGACAATTGAATACTTATCTTTTGTTTGTTTCGTGGGTAGAATCCTTCTTGATCATTCTGTTTCATCATCTTCTTCATCCATGAAATCATCACATCTTATCCAAATGATAATATGGATAAGAGGTTCGTCAAGAATTGAGTTCTTCATATTCCTCATCGCTTGAGGGATCTTCATTGAATGGTAAGAGCTTGATCTTCAATTTGCTCCCATATTTCTTCTTCTCTTCTTATGAGACGAGCTTCTTCTTCTTCCCAGATTCAACTGAAAGTAATCACTTCCTTTTGGCACACATTCCTCACATGAATGAATCCCATGATCATGGGAGGCCATTCTCTACTTCTTCTTCTACCGCTTCAAGATGTTATGCATTCTAGATCTTCACATTCTTCAACTGTTTTCTCAAATCCATCTTCTGAATTATGTTCTTATCTTCAAATAACTTGATCAAGGAATCAAACATCTTTGGTGTCTTTAGGGAAGACACTTGTGGTACGATTTGATCCGTGATTGAATCAACAATGATTTTCTTGGCCTTGATCAAGTTCTTCTTGTGTAAGGCTTTGAGCCTCATCTCCCTCTAGAACTGGAACTTCTCTACTCATGTAGGTGTCCAATTCATTTTCTTCAGAGAGATCAAATACTTCCATGCTTGGAATTTTTCAACTTCACCAAGCTTATCATCAAGTTGATGTGATAGATCACTTTGAAATGAGAACCTCAAATGCAAATAGCAAAATATTAGATCTTATCGATTTGAGGTGTCCGTCTTGCTTCCAGAGCTGGCTGATCTAGGGTTTGTAAGAGAAACCCTAATTTTCAAAAATTGAAATCTTTCAGATTTTATTGGATAGAAATATAGATCTCTTCAAATGGATATGTCCAATGTACTCCTTTTCTGAAAACAGTGGAGGGAAGCTCCCGGAACAGGAAGCCCTAGTTTTCCAATTTCTTCTGTAGAAATGCCTGTTACTATTTCTATGATATCTCTGAAATTAATGATCCTATGTGTCTAAAATTTTGCACTAAGGTAACCTCGCATGTCCCTGATCCAACACCATAGGTTTCATCATAATTGGTTTCACCAATTGGGATTTACGATCATTTTCCCAAGGTGACCTATTACAGAACTGTTCAGAATAGTGAAGTTGTACAGCATACCACATGTCACCGGTTCATCTTCAGGTTCGAAAATTTATACCACAGAAAGTATAGTCCATTATATTTCTGTAACATCTTCAGGAATTCCATTTGGACCTCTATATTCCACGCTACAGCAATTATCCCCAGGTGTCCTGTTTAGGGATGAATTATGGAAGAGGCTGGAACCCTAAATTGGAGGGATCATATATCCCAGAATATAGCGAATCTGAGGCTGAATTTTGGACACAGTGTAAATCAGGATTTTATGTTCAGTATCTACAATTTTTAACTCCTGATCCTTCGCCAATCTCATGATATAGCGAATGTACCAAAACGTAGTAGTTTTAGTATTTAGGGTTTTTCCAGATCGGGGTCAAACTAGGGTTTGACTTTCCCAGAGATTCACCCAACCAAATTTCTTGATCCAGGTCTCTAAACTTTGATTTTGATGAGGAGAAAAATCCTATGCTGGGCTCACTCAAAAATTCTTCTTCTGTAGAAAGCCCTAATTTTCCGCACCAAAACTGAAAATGCTCGGAATCAAATTCTGCTTCGACAGAAAGATGTGCCCTTCAATGGAGAGTCAGTCTAGCCTTCTTTTGATGATCGATCATGGATAGAGACCCAAAAAATAAGCCTCCCTAGATTCTTTAGCTGCACAATGTCTTCTTTCAGGGTGGCTCTGATACCATGTTAAATTTGCATATGCTAAGCTAAATCATTAGTATTTCATTTCAATTTCATAACAAAATCATATAAACAAGATCACTGAAAGATAGACAAGCACAACCATACAAAAGGAGAACACAAAGATTTATCCTGGGAAAACCCTAAAGGGAAAAACCCAGCAAAAGCTTCCTCAATATAGATGCCCCAAAAGATAAAAGATAAAACTAACAAGGAGATCAAAGCATGATCCTCCTCCTTCTCCAGCTACTTCTCTTCTCCACTAATGCGCTACACAAGTGAGAGTGTGTGTGTCTCAAATGAGGAGCACCACACCTCTATTTATATTCATCCGTTCACTTGAATTAACTCATCCGACATGTAGGATAGAGTTACACATGTAGGCTCAAGTAACCACACTGGGGTGCTAATGACCCACCTTTACAAATAGAGGGGACAACCTCATGACTCTTATTAGTTCTTCTGATTAGAAGCATTGAGGTACAAGATAATACAACTGGTTCTCCCGGCAGGACCATCGGGGACCACAAAATATACATATAGAATATTCTTTGAAGTTACAATATTTCAACATTCTGGGCCACTTCCACTCCTATATGTTTAGGCCAAAACAAGGGTGCACATAACAGTAAAATAGAAATGCTGGGGATGAAGAAAAACATTTGGCAACCAGAAATGAAATTACAGATGAGGAAATTGACCAAAGGATAGAAAATTTGATTACACAAAATGTTTATGTACATTGTAGGGGTGGCCTCTATAAACCCCCAAATCGTTGTTTTCTTCTTCCCATCCATTGATCTACACAAAAACGAATTTTTGGGTATGGAAAATGAGGAAAATAACAAAAAAACGGGATGAAAACTCCACAACTTGCTCCCTTTGCGTGAGGAAGAGAAACGTATGGGTGAATAATGGAATGGGCATGCATTTCTGGGTATTTTTTTCCCAATAAGAAAAAACACGATTTTCAAAATTGATGGATTTCCCCAATACAAATTTGACTGCCATACTCTTCCATTCCCAATGCATTAACTACCTCAACCAATTTCTGGAAAAAATAAATGATTTGGTGCATAAGACAAAATGGGTAGTTAAGAGTTTATGGGTTCTCCCATTGACATTTGGATTTACACTATTGGCTCAAGGGTTTGAATAATTGGGCCTCCCCATTCCTTTTGAAAACATGCCCCCATCTCTTTGTTGCATTGCATAGTTAGTTATGGGTATTTTATTAAATTGCAATTTTACATGATGCCTCAATTTATACTGTGCCTGGCTAGCATGATAACCATATGCATCGATTTTAATTATCGATACATAAAACATTAAATCGATGGCGGGCCCTTGGCCTTTAGCTCCTCACCATGATTTAATAATGGTATTTACATCATATACACTTTTAATGCAATTTGGGGTCAAAATCAGGATATTACACAACCCTATTTATATGGTACTTTACATGCAAATAAAACTAGCTAGAAACCACTAGCTACCAAAACCGTGTTCCCAAAACCACTTACATCCTTGCTCATTCCCGAGTCAAGGTTGACCCTAAAAAATCGCCCCTTTAAACTTGACTTGGGGATTTTCTTGAGATCCAACCCCCCCAAAAAAACTAGGGTACTAAGGAATCCCATTTACATGTAAATTACACATTGTCATCTCCATTTTTTTTAATAATTGCTATTACATCAAGAATTTTCATTTCTCTCACTTTGACTTGTCTTTCATGTCTTGTACTTCCACAATATTTTTGTACCTGCAAACAATTCATATATGTCCATATAAAAAGAGAATCCATCTACCAAAATACATGGGTCCTCAGCCACTGTAACCGCCAGTTCTCTAGGAATCCTTTTCACTTATGTGGTTCATCAATACAATAAAGTCTTCCTTCAGCATAACCTGGTCCCAACACAGAGATCAAACCATCTCACATTCCCCTCTTTAATCGAATACTCAACAACCTCTTTGATTCCATATCAAGCTAGGCTAATAGTAAACCTTCCACCCTAGTACCTACCCAAGTGGTTCATTCCACAAATTGATGCAACATACCTTCTCTAGGGATAAGAGGGATACCTTATTCTTTTAGAACCTAGGGAAATCTAAACTTGCATATGGCTAAGTTTCACAAGGACCAAAATTTATTGATAGGGTGCCTGGTACCACCACACATGCACCCTGCACAATACATTGAAACTTAGGTACAAACATTCAATACTTTACAACATATAATTTCAACCAATGACTGGTCGCTTCATCAAGCCATTTCATTTCCACTTTATAATACAGTAACCCATTGCTACTCCTTTGAAAGGATATTTATACCAGCTGCCTTTAACCATGATTCATCCCTTCTGATAAAAATAACTTTTATTTGAATACTCAATTCCATAAATAAAGACATTTATACTCATGCCCTTAACCTATAAATAAAAAACCCAAAAGGTGATATGTTATTTATAATTCAGGTCCACTCAACCTTTGATTCAAAACATTTCATAACTTAAGAAATGAAATGACATGAATAACATTAAAAAATTCTTTTTATTTCTGTTAACCTTTGCACGTAGAGGTTTATCGGTTCATTGCATGCCATTTTAGAGTGTTTTCTTCACAACATTTATTTACCATAGTGTATCTTCACATGGGCGTATCTTCTTCAAAGTTGCTACAACGATAACACCAATATATATCCAATGGAAGTTAATCGTACTTCCATGTGTAGGCTCAACGCTTTCTCAGTTATTTCCACATGTAGTATTGGTTCATCTTTGAGGATTTATCTTGCATAGGTGGATCAACGACTTATTTTCCAGCTATGGGACACTTACATAAATAACACTTAGGTAGAAATACCAAGCTTTCACTAGCGTCAATTTCCACTTAACACATTCAAATATAGATATAACTCTATGAATCCCATTGTATGAACAACAACTATCAGACTCCTTGATGTAGTATTCACCTCCATTATCATATCTGAGACACTTCAATTTTTTTCCTGCCTCATTCTCAACCAAATATTTCTACTTCTTAAAAGTAGAAAACACATCAAATTTATGTCTAATGCAATAAACTCCCTAGGTTCTTCTAGTTGCATCATCAATAAAATTAACATAATAATGAGAGCCACCAAGGGATTGTACTTGAGTCAGTCCCCATACATCTGTATGCACATGCTCTAACTTTTCTCTCTTCTTATGTTTCACGACCCTTATAAATATAACTATGTTATGTTTCCCAAACCTGATAAATCTAACTCTCCTCTATTTTCCATAAACATGGTTCTCACAAAATTCCAAACTTACCTGCTTCAAATCTGGAAGCAATTTCCTTGAGTGGAGAATCTGCATCCCCTTCTCACTCATGTGGCCAAGCCTATGATGCCACAACGATGTACATGTTCATGTGCAATCTACAGAGATAGAATAATCAATATTATGAGGACATAAATACAACATATCTATCCTATCTCCCTTTTCTATTACTAGTGCTCCTTTAGTGATCTCCCGCCACATTTTTCAAACGTAGACAAACAATAGCTATCACCAAACCGTCTTATTGAGATTATATTTATTTTCATAGAAGGAATATGCCTTACATATTTTAGCATCCATTCATTTCCATTACTTAACTTAATCCGTACCTTACCCATTCCAACAATTTTACATGGTTCATCATCCCCCAATAAAACATGTCCAGAAATCACCTGGAACATAATCATGAAAGAATTTCCTATGGGGTGTAGCATGACATCAAGCCCTTGAATATACTACCTAGTAATCACTAGTATTAATATCTAATGAAAGAATCAGAGAATCTTGTAACACATCACTTGCTATATTAGCTTCCTGAGCAGTCTCATGTTGCTCGTCTCCTTTCTTCTTTGGAGCTCTGCAATATTTCTTCAGATGTCCTATCTCACCAGAGTTCCAACACTCTATCTTTCCTAGTCTGCAGTGGACTTGGATCTTCTCTTTCTAGACTTGTTGCAATTACCTAGTCTATTTTCTCTCTCCCTTTGTATTCCCTTACTCTCCATGGTCGATGTATTACTTGATGTCTCACCTATGCTTTTTCTTCACATATTCTCACTAACAATAACACCAACAACATCATCAAATTTAAGGGTGTTTGAACCAAAGACAGAGTTACTTATAGTCATGACCAAGCCATTATAGCTTTATGGCAATGAGCACAAGATTGGAATATCCCTAATCTCATCATCAAAGTTCACTCCTACAAAACTTAGTCAATTAGTAACTGTATTAAATTCATTTAAATTGTCAACAACAGATCCACCTTCTGACATCTTCATATTAAATAAATGCTTCATTAGAAATACATTGTTGGAATCTGATGATTTTTCATAGATCTTAGCTAATGCACTTATCACACCCTCCATTTTCTTTTCTTTTGAAATATTGAAAGCCACCGACGAAGCCAGGCACAACCGTATTGTTCCTAGTTCATTTTAGTTAAGAACCTTTCATTCTTCAGCATTCATAATTGCCGATTGTTTTGTTTTTCTTCCCAAATGTAGGAATAGATCCTTCTGGTATAGATAGTCCTCCATTTTCATCTTCCAAAACTGGTAGTTTTGGCCATTAAATTTCTCAGCCCTAAACATTCATTCTTCTGCCATTTCTCCCACTCGAACAAAGAAACCTTCTTTCTTGTGAGTTTACTAGCCTAATAGACTTTGGCTCTAATACCAATGTTAGGAATAAAATAATGTGTGTGAGCAAAATAAACACAAATAAAAAACCATAATAGCAACACCGATATTTACCCTAGAAAACCCCATATGGGGAAAAACCAGGCAATGGAGATCTTCATTCATGGCCAAAATTGGTCATCTAAGTCAAGTGAGTTAGCTAAGCTCACCTTCCAGGCCACTTACAATGGAGGATTACAAGCCTATGTATAGGGCTCTTTACATGAAAATACAACTAGCAAGAAACCATTGGCTACCAAAACCACTTGCATCCTTGCTCATTCCAGAGTCAAGGTTAACCCTAACAACTTCATTGAAATATCTCAGAGTTGATATTCACCATAATCTTAACTAGAACTATAACATTAAGAAAACGATAAATGAATGGTGGAAATGTTATTATGGATTAGAAAACAATTGTAAATCAGTGGACCTTTGGATTTGGGATAAGAATGAACTGCTTTTTGAGACTCGACACTCCTATTATCTTACATATTTGTGAAGTTTGGGGTTGCAACATCTCTATAGAATTATGCAAAAAGATAGCTCACATTCAAACCTGTGTTTTTAACTTATAATTTTAAAATTAAAGGAAATATTCCCTATCCAACCCTTCTCGTAGAAGTGAGCCTTTCCCCAATTGAGAGCATGGTTATGACTAGGTACTTATTGTACAAGAACAAGATAAGCAACATGGAAGATGATATGCTTCCTAAGATTGCTTCAAACTCCAATCAAAACCGGCTTCGACTCAAGTAGGGTTCGCATAAATATGTCAAGTCTTGTCTCAATAATTGGTGAATCAAGGAAGAGATCACTTTGCAAAATAATGGTAACACCTCGATCAAACCTCGTGTTTTATTTTTAGTTATATGTCTATAAGACATGAATATGTAAAATAAATGGACAATTTATATTTATAATAAAATAATAAAACTTATTGTGGTCAAGGAAAAAGAGTGAGAGACCATGAATCCACGAGAAAGAAATAGACATGGATTGATGGGAAGGGGATGGATATGGCATAGGGGGATGTCATATGACCTTATCCCTCTCTAAGTACCAAAATATATATTTACCTTAATTAAGTCCTTACCACCTCCTCAATTAACCTAAACACCATGTTTATGAGTTAAAAAGGTGGTAGGTGAAATGGTTGAGGTTGAGGATAGTGGGCCTTGGAAGGAGCACAAGTGGTCTAACTTATGAATGCAATACTTTTTACCTTGCAAAAAGGAAAATTTGATGGGGGAGGGTTCTTTATAATCATTATTAATCTTTCCATTTCTTTTACGGAATGCCCTTAATGCTCGAGTGGACAAAGCATTGAGCTTCGTGGAGAAGAAGCCTGAACCCCTACCTGCTCCATCTACAATACTAACTCTGTTTTAAGCCTAAATATGATGGTCTGCTCATGGGTTCATGGTCCGAACTTAGGGGTGGCAAATGAGCTGAAACAATGATGAGATCAGTTGTCAAAGGCTGGGAGGTGCGTGCCACACATAGCTGGTGGTTCCAGCTAAGCAGATAAGTATTTAATTCTTGTAGTGCATTTCATAATTTGCAATGTTATTTTCAATGTTAGAAGTGAATGGGTCTATCATTTTGCATTGAAGGTGAATCTGCAAATTCAATTTGAATTCTTGTGCTTAAATAGAATGTCGAGTGTCAGTTGCAAATGGGTAGAAGTTATAGAATATGTGGTCACTCTTATGCTTGGTTCTTATAATAGTTGCAACTACATAGAAAGGTAGGAATTACAATTTTGTAACCATTTAAATTTAACTTGAGTAGAAGGTGATTTTGTAACTTTTAGATTTATATATGTAATTTAAAATAAAGCTTGAAATTGTAACGTTAATTTTAATTATTAATCCTTTGTAATTGCAAAATCCAATCTCGAAATATAGATCTAAATCTATATGAAAAAGGGAAAAAATGCAATTTTGTTTGCATGAGTATTTACAAATAATTATTTTGAGAAAGTTATTACAATTATTTGTTGATGCGGTATTTAATTTTGGTCGAGGTAATGCCAAATCACATATATGAATGTAGTTTGAGGGATTTGTAAAATAATCTGGATTGTTGGAATATTTATAATTTCTGTTATGCTCATATTTCTATTAGCATGTAATTACAAACCCTTAAAATAAGGATGATAGATTGTCATAACATTCCCCACTTCAATATTAATATACTCACATTCGAATCGTTTCCACATTATGTTTTGTGGGCTCTCTTTTAATTAAACGAAATGCCTTTATGTATTAATATTCTCAGATTCTAATGGTATTGGTATTATGTTATGTTTTATGGGTTTTGTTTCAATTAATCGAAATGTGTTTATATGATGATGATTAACATCCATTGAGACTAATTTTGGCCTATCGTATCTTAAGAAGGAAAATACTTGGTTTACTTTAAAATCTTGTTCTTGTGCTAAAAAAGCTTTCCAATCTCACTATAGTTTTGGCAAGTTAGGAGATTATAAAGGTTTGTATTGTAGAAAATACTATGAAACTCATATCTAATGTGGGTGTAAGCAAGGAACTCTAAGTGAAGATGATTTTCGTCCTCACTGCTCATAGACTCACACAGATGGAAAACACTTTCTGCCCATGGAATTTTAAGAATGGTCCAACGCCATGTTTCGCTATGGAGTTCATGTGAGTTCGTTCTAATCTTGACTATATTAAGTTTCTTCTGTGAGCTAGTTACTACCGAGAGATACTTTTGATCCTCCAAGTTAGGATTAGTGACCTCTTTATAGTATCTTGATTTTCTCTTAGCCACTAAATATTCCTCACACGAGAATTTAGCTTTAAAATTAGAAGTAATAATATTTTTGACATTGTCAATTTCTGCAAAATGTCGTTTTCATTAATGCCCCAATGGTTTAACCAAGCCATGGTATCTTTACACCAACACCGCTTGAGGCGTAGTTAGTTTTAACTTGACTTTAAAGCAATTTTAGGAAGTCTCTTCTTTCCCATGTTATTTATCTTATGCTTGTACATCAAGTACCTAGTCATAGAAATGCTCTCAATGGGGGAAATAACCACTTCTATGAGGAGAATAGGATAAGGCGTATTGCTTTTAATTTTGAGGTTATTAGTTATAAACCGCTTCTAGATTTGTTCAATCTTTCTCTAAGATTATCTAGAAATGTTGCACCCCCATACTTCACAACCATACAAAATAACAGGGATGACAAGAGTTTCAAATAGGAACTTATTTTTATCCCACAATACCAGATTGGCTGATTTACAGTTACTTTCAAGCCCAAAATAAGCTTTCCACCCTGCATTAATCCTTTTCTCAATGCTATAGTTCCAATTGAGCTTGTGATGAATATCAATTTTGAGATACTTGTAAGAAATCACTTCCTCTAGATTTCTATTATCATAAATAAAATTTGCATAGGTGTCTTTCTTAGATTTTATAATCATGAATTTTGTCTTGTCGGTGTTAACAATCATACCCATGTTAGAGAAAAAATATTTAAGAATTCTTCATTACTTATCGAAATCTTAAGGACACCAGGGATAATTTTAGGGGCGAAATTTAGCCCATGGGCAATTCTTAGGGGGTTTTCTCCAAAAAAAGATTCACCATTTTGCATTTTTTGAAGCCTTGTTTTGCCCAATTTTGATGGGGTAAAGTTTTTTCACCCTAAAAATCGCCAAATTATTATAAAAACGAGATAAAATTCTAGAAAATTAAAATATTTTTTGAAAAATATCACCAAATATTTTATAGTTGGCGTTTTAAGAATTGGTAAGATTCGCCAACATTTATACACTATTAAATAAGTATGGTTCCTTAAAATCATCCCTGAAGGATACCTTTCTATAAGAACAATATCATCATCATAAAGTAGGAGGATGATAATTATCCCAACTAAGATTGTACCGACGCAACCTACTTCTTATAAACACTTTTCTAGCTTATCAATGTAAATGCCAAAAAAGGGTAGGGGAGATGGGGAAACCTTGTTTAACACCAATATTACAATTTATATATGTTATCCACCCCTCATTATTCTTAAAATTGGCAATGGACTTTTCATATAACCTTATCGTGGCAGATCTCAACTCAAAAGGAACCTTAAGCTCCTCTAGCCTATTCCACGGGTTATTTCTAGGCACTGTATCCAAATATTTTCTAAAATCCACAAAGAAACAAAATAGGTTAGACTTATTATTACAACATACCTCTGCAATGATCCTAAGTGTAAGGAGATGGCCCATGGTTGAATGATTCCGTCAAAAACCTGCTTGTTCTTTAACCCGCCTACCTTCCATTTCTAGCCATCCATTGATCTTCCTTTATAAGATAATACCATATAACTTAGCTAAGAGAGGCATAATCATAAAAGTCTGATAGTTAGAAGAGTCATTTTTATCGCCACTTTTGAAAATAGGAGTAATGAGGCTTTGAGTCTAAGGTGTAGGAAACCCTTTCTTTACCGCTAAATTAAAGAGTTTGTGGATGTGCGGGATGAGGACAGGCCCTCCAATTTTTAATATTTCTGCTTGGTATCCTTCAATGTCTTTTTATTTTCCATTTTCTAAGTGCTTAACCCCGAAATCTATGTCTTTTAATGAGAAAACCTTTTTCGTTGTAAGAAGGGTTTGAATGTTATCTTTGGTATCTAGGGATTCATAAAGCGTTTTAAGATAGGAATTCCAATCTTTTAAAGCAATTTTATTTTCTTCTTTTGTTTTGCGAGTTAGAATTTGCCTCCAGAATTTATTAGGAGCCACATTGGAGAGGTGGAGGCAATTTCCCT
The DNA here is from genome assembly GCA_001517045.1 of Pseudotsuga menziesii. Taxonomy (NCBI): domain Eukaryota; kingdom Viridiplantae; phylum Streptophyta; class Pinopsida; order Pinales; family Pinaceae; genus Pseudotsuga; species Pseudotsuga menziesii. The sequence goes on from LPNX011065237.1 coordinate 409,718, forward strand.
TCCTTTTACTGAGATAATGTCTTTTTTTTCTTTTAATTAAGCTTTGCAGTGATTTATCTTGTCTATTTTTATCGAATCTATAGTAGCTTGCTTAATTTATTTTCTCCTATATTTACACTCTTGATGATACCAAGGGTTGGTTCTACTATTTCTTGTTTTATTCGAGAATTAAATAGAGAACTTGTTAATGGATAACGAGAGGGTTGTAGAAAAATGATGGTAGATATTTTCTATATTCTCCATGCTAGATAAAGGATCCAGTCCATTTTTTAGATTATGGAGAAAAATGTCATCTTTATTTTTATCGAAGATCAGATGCTTTTGGTAATGATAGTTTTCCTCATTGGGATCGTTATAGATGGAAATATTGAGAGTTATAATTAAAGTTCAATGATTAGATTCAGGCTCATGGTCATTGAAGATGTTGAAATTGATTAATTTGTTGTATATAGCGATATCATATATAACATAATCTACTACACTACTTCCAAACCCATGGATACAAGTCATCTGGCTATATTTTGGCCATTTTGTGAGACCGTTGCAAATGATAATATCTTGAGCACTACAAAATTTGACCAACTTAGAACCAAATAATTTTTCACCTAGATCTTCATAACTCCTTTTATACCTGTTATCTAGCTCAAGGTCTTCGTCTAACCAAAGAGGATTAGGGTTGGAATAGTTGGTTAAAAGAATATCTTGGTTTCTGGAAGTTTGAGCATTGAAGCCACCCATCAAAAGGATATTTCCTTCCTTCCTTAAACAAGAAATATCACGTTCTAAACAATTGTAAGGACAATTTTATCTAAATTGTTTTTTTTTATAGAATTTGGAATTAATAGGGGCAAAATAATAAATGACTATGTACATTTTTTCAGCATTAATGTATGTGATCTCTATCCAAATAAATTGGTTGTAAGGGTCCTTCTTATAGAGCTTAACATGTGGATATATGTTCTTCCTAATGTAACAAGCTATACCCCCAATGCCTCTATGACATGAACGTTTATTCCATATTTACCAGAGAGCATATCTATCTATATCAGGGACCTTCGACTCCTTGTGTTCCCAAGTTTCAACCAATAATATAATATCAATTTCACTCAGGATCCAACTTAACTTAGGGCTTTTGGTCCATGGAAATCCTCGACAGTTCTAGGATAAGATCCAGAGTGTGTCAAATTGCTATTTATTACTATCATTTTGGTTTCTATCTCTAATAACAACTTTCCTGATTCTTATTAATGCCCATTTCCCCTCCTTCCTAGCTTCTTTTACCTTTTGGACCTCGTTTCTTAATTTGGCTTGATCCTCTAGAATGAGGTCTTCATTTATAAATATACCTGAGCCTTTTAAACTTGATGTCTTAATGAGTATGTTGTATTTTTGTTCAATAGAGCTAACCTTAACCCGTATTAGCCTTTCTTTATTCTCAAATAATTTCCCCAACTTGTTTGCTTTTATGAGACCGATAGTTTCAATTTGTAAACTATTGTGAAGTTATGTCTTGACAATCTAACATATCCTCTTCTTTTTCCTCTTTTAAACAAAAATTATGAGGTTTAAAGCTCTTTTTTTATGCTCATGGTCTAAGGCTACATGAGCTTATTCATTTCCTCTTTAATGGGTTTGATATCTATTTTACCTTCTATATTATTTAGGGTTAGGTTGTGGTTAACTTTTTCCTCTAACTCTTGAATCCTATCCTTTAACTTAATATTTTCCACCGAATCTGTCTCTCTTTCTTTGGTTGTTTTTGAATTTCCATTGCATGAAGTCTAGTCTCCATTATCTCTTCCTTGTTCTCCAATTTTGTTTATCTTATCGTCTAATTTTTTTGGATCTCTTCTTGAAAAGATGTGAATTTATTATGGAGCATGGATTTTAACTATATCTGGAGTTTAGCTTCTCTTTCTTCCCTACATTTCTCTAACGATTATATATATTCATAAAGTTTAGCCTCTCCTTCTTTCCTACGTTTCTCTACTAACTCCATAAAATCATAAAACTTTTGTAGGGTAACTCTGCTAGGTCTTCCTTTAACGGTTTTTGTAAAATGCGGTAGATTACTCATATTTATGTAAAGGTGTAAAAATGTATATAAAAAAACTAAAACTAAAAATAAAAAACAAAGACAAAATTAAATTAAATTAAAAATTAAAAATTAAATTAAATTAAATTAAATTTGAAAAAGAGAGAGGGGGAAGGAAAGTATGCACCTAATTTAGAGCCTCAAATAAATGATGAAGATGCCATAGTCTCTAGTGAAGTGCACATAAATTTAAGCCAAGGTTTTCATGATAAAGCTTCACCAAAAGTTTTCACCTCATATTTTCACATTTTACCAAGGGTTTTTTACAAACGGTTTCACGGCATAATGCCTAAAATTATAAACTAAAAATATAAAATATAAAAAAAAAATAGAGAAAAGCTTATGCATAATGATATCGGTATTGTGTATTTTTCTTAATTAATAAAAAGTTCTAAATATTATATAATATAATATTTAATAAAAAAATATGTAAAATTCAAAGTTCGGATCTAAATCGTTGCAATGTTAATACTCATTTATATTTTAATAATCTGGTATATCTTATATAATATAAATATGAAGATTTCAAAGTCCATATCTAAATGATTGCAATGTTGATATTCATTTATATTTAATATTTTGGTTGAATTTTTCTTTTAAATGTGTTAATTATGAGTTCAAATTTTTATAATATGATATATATCATAGTTATATTTATAATATTTGGTATGATTTTGTTACATTAACTATTAAGAGTAGTTAGGTGTTTTACAATTTTAATTATGAAGTAAGTTCATCTTTAAACGTTTTGCATTTGGTGGGACATTATTGTTGGAATTCAAGATGAATCACTGAAATTGCGTTTTTATTGAAAATATAATTAATTGTCCTTTAAAACTCCTCAATATGCTAAATATGCAATTTTAACAATGTATAACTGCAGTTTTAACTAATCCACTAGGATTTATACTAGAAAAATGGCTGGAAAAACGATGCAAAACATCTAATGTTTAGCTTACACCAAAAATTACATCTTCATAAATTTGATCTCAATCACTTTTTAAATGAATTTATGTTTTTTGTTGTTGTTAACCATGATCATTATGAAAATTAATATTTTTAGATTTGTAATAACAGAATTTGATCTTGTGACACAAAAAGTAGTATTAAGGTCAAAGCCCAATTTGGGGGAGATGTCATAAAATAATATCACAAAAAATAAAAGATAATCTAAACAAGTAGATGTGGCCGAAATAAAAAAATTAACATGGATAATTATATGTAGCAACTATAACCCACCTCAGGAAAGAACAACATGTCAATACAGAGTTAAAACCACCATATATCCATTTAAATAAGAGGCCTTGAGAAAATTGATCCAAATATAAATTTAAATGGATTTATGCTCTTATGTTACTAAGAATGATAATTTTGGAAAACATATTTTTAGATAATTTAAGAATTTTTAAATATTTTTGCTTTAACATGCGTATGACTGTTAACATTGACAATATAAATCTAGAGGAAGTGACTTCTTACAAGTATCTCGGAATTGATATTCATTTGAAGCTCAATTGGAACTATAGCATTGAGAAAAAGATTAATGGAGGGAGAAAAACTTATTTTGGTCTTGAAAATAACTGTACATCAACCAATTTGGTCATGTGGGATAAAAATAAGTTCCTCTTTGAAACTCTTGTCATCCCTGTTATCTTATATGGTTATGAAGTACAGTGGGGGTCCAACATTTCTAGAGAATATTGGAGGAAGATTGAGCAAATCCAGAATCGGTTTATAACTTATAACCTCAAAATTAAAAGCAATACACCCTCTCATATTCTCCTCATAGAAGTAGGTCTTTCTTCCATCGAGAGCATGGCTATGACTAGGTACTTGATGTACAAGCACAAGATAAATAACATGGGAAACGAGAGACTTCCTAAAATTGCTTTAAACTCAAGTCAAAACCAACTACGCCTCAGGCGGTGCCGGTGTAAAGATACCATGGCTTGCGTAAACCATTAGGGCATTGATGAAAACAACATTTTGCAGAACATTGATAATGTCAAAAATATTATTGCTTCTAAGTTTCAAGAGAAATTGTGGTGTGAGGAAAATTTAGCGGTTAAGAGAAAATTAAGATACTATGAGGGCATTAATCCTAATTTGGAAGATCAAAAGTATCTCTCAGTAGTAACTAGCTCATGAAATAAAATTAATATAGCCAAGAATAAAACGAACTCTCATGAACTCCATAGGGAAACAGGGCATTGATCTATTCCTAAAAATCCATGGGCAAAAAGGGTTTTCCATCTGTGTGAGTCTATGAGCGTTGAGGATGAAAAGCACTTTCTCTTAGAGTGCCCTACTTACACCCACATAAGATATGAGTTTCACAGTATTTGTTATAATACAAACCTCTATAACCTCCTAACTTGTCAAAACTATAGTGAGCTTGGAAATCTTATTTGCAAGCTTTTTGAGAACAAGAACAAGATTGTAAAGTAAACTAAGTATTATCCTTCTTAAGGTATGATAGACCAAAGTTCGTCGTCGTCATCGTCACTGCCACTACCAAATAGATTTTTATTTTATTTTACAAAATTAATAATTGATATTTAGTTGAAAATAAATTTTTACTATAAAGTTACCAATTGATTTTGAAAATAAATTACTAATTAATATGTCATTCTATTCATTCAAAATTAATTTTCTTAAATTTTAATATAAAAGTATGGCTTTCTCTTTCTATCCATTAAAATAAAAAATACAAACATAAAAACAATTAAAAAATTGTCTCATTTTAATTCTTTCCATTCCACTAAAATGTTGCACAAAGTTTTAATTAAACATTAAAATTATATTTAAATAAGTAAATAGATATAATAATAAGAGAAATGTATAAGCAGTGGAATTTTAAAGAAAACCTACCCCAGCATCTATTTAAAAACAACGTATGAATATCTTATTACGAAAGGATTAATTGAGTACCTTACGTCACTTGCAGTAATTGCGCCCGTGATATCACTCATTTTTTACTTCAAATGACGCTTCGAAGTAAGATGTGTCGGGAGTCGGAACCATGTTGCCTCATTCGAGATATTTATTCTCGGGTCCGGTCGATAGATTATTCCTTTATTCTCTGTAAAACTATTTTAATGGCGTACACGGATCCAATCCTAAATTATATTTTATTTTCTATACCCATTATTCCTACTTATCTATCTATTTATCTTAAAATAATAATAATATATGAAACATCTTGAAGGCGTATAAACTTTGATTCAGGTGTGCAACGAATACACCAGATATTCATGAAATATTAGTTTGTTTAATTGGCTTGTGCAACATGGGTTAAGTGTGTCATGTCCATTTAGTGATAAAAGAAAACCATTTCAAAGATAAATATTTTTTAAATTCTTATTTTATATAGGTTAGTTTTAATTAAGTATTTTAATTTACTATTATTTTATAATGGTGATTTATCTATGTTATGGACAACATCCATGGAAAGAACAAACCCATATTGTTTACAAAGAATTCCGGTATATCTATTATAACATGTTGTGACTTAGATGTGAACCTAGGTAGGGAGCTTCACAACCCATGTTCACAACCACCCAACCTTAATTCTATTAACCAATTACATTTACTAATTTTTGTTTTACATCATCTAAACATTAATAATAATTAATGTTTAAGCATTCATAATTATAATATTATAAACATAAAAAATATTCTCATATACACATATACTAACATTCAATAATATCAACATTTACGTCTTCATTATAATAATGTCCTTAAAATGAGGGCTAAATATCAACTACATCATTTATATCATAATTGTAATTTTAGGTATTATTCTAGTCTCAAAGGCCTAGACGAATTTTAGCCCTAAGGGTTAGCTCAATTGGTAAGACGTGTGTACACTCTCTCAGTTCAGGGGGAGGTCATGGGTTCGAGCCTTGAGTCCTCTGAGGTTAGGCCTTCTGCTAGGATGGCCGACGGTTTACCACCTCTACCATCCACGAATGTGGGGAAGTATTGATGGGTTTCCCATGGATCTTTCCATCTGATTAAAAAAAAAAATCCTAGACGAATTTCATCAGGGCTAAGCTTTCTAAATGAGATTAAATGTCAATTTGAAAAAAAATTCCACTTATGATGCGTTGGTAAGTTTTTCTCCCTTTACAAATTTAAAAATTACAAGTCTCTATTGATTTAAGTAGATTATATTTAGCTATACTCCAAAACCCTTTAAATTTAAACAAATATTATGTGGGGTCTTCTTCCTACTTCTATTCCACACTATCCAAATTTCTTACTCCATTGAGCTCTTTGTAGTGACTACCATTATGTTATTCAGAAGCCATTAATTATAATTTTTGGTATTCTAGATTTGAATCAATAGACTACCCCACTACCACTTTTGTAATCCTTGTCATTACAAACTTACCTTGAAATTTCACCTCGTTTTCACCTTATATGCTCCTATTACGGCCAAAACAAAAAAATTGGCTCCAAACACTTCAATACATTTTTTTTTTACTTGTATGGTATTCATACTAATGTGGTTGACATGTGACTGTTGATGTCATAGTGTATCCGTCATCCTTTGGTTCATCCCTATCATACCTCGATCTAGATTAGTGATAAATTCAAATAATCTACACAATAGTTGTATTAAAGCTTGTGAGGATGGAGATTTGTATGTGCATTGAACAATTTAATCCATTTTTAATTTTTCTCTTATGTTGTGTGCTTGTGTCCATATTAGTGGTAATGCATAGCTCATTGCAATTCAACTAATGTGAAAAGTAGCTATATTGTGCCTATCATCATCAATCATACATCTATGGACATATTCATTTATTCATGGCTATTTGTCCTATAATCTGATGACATGTTGACATGTTGTCCTATAATCCAATCGTGCAAGTTCTGAGGCATAGGATGTTGACAAATCATATTAAAACAATGGTTGTTTGGCATTGCTTGAATAAATTTACTATGGTTTTATTTTTATTTTGCCTCTATTCATCTTTTTAGTGTTATAGAGAGTACTTATGTTTCTTGCATATAGCTTATATGTCTGTCTTTACGATGACAAAATAACAATATTTATTTTTATAGATATGATTATGAAATTATTGCCAATATCTTTACGTCTCTTATTTTTATGAACATTATATTTCATCAAATATTGTATCAGCGGTGTCCATCATATCGACTCAAAGGCTCCTTAATATTTTACAACATAACTAGCCATTACAAACAAAGCATGGTATACTTTTATACGGTAGAAAACAATGATTTTCTTTCTAATGATGACATCATTTAGTTTATTGGCATTAAATGTTGATATTATTATGTTACATTCATTCTCCCAGCTATTCAATGTATATCGAATTTTCTACCAGATTGGTCAATGTACAAGGAATTCCATCCAATGCCTTGGAAAATATAAAAAAATGGGTTGGCCATGGCCTTATTCACCATTTTTGGTTTCGCTATCAGATTAAGGGCATGAACAAGTAGAAAAATTCAACTAAGAACCAAACATCTTCCTCAACTTTTTCAATCAGATATTGTTCTTTTACTTATAGAATATATATTGTTTCATCTCCTTCCTCGACTACAATGTTTTCATTTGTTGCTCCAACATCATCTTTGCTTGTTAACATAGAAGGAAGAACAAGCCCATAAACTCTTACATGGATCTATCATGTTTCTTTCTAAAATTTGTTTGATTTTTTCTTTCCATGCTTGTTTCTCTGTAGGGCTCATGTGATTAGCAGATGCCTTCCGTGAATTGATTTGGATACCTTGTTTGTATGCAAGACTAACCTAGTACTTCTTTCTAGTACATAATGCATATGGATGGTGAGAAGTACACTCTTCTTTTAATTTCTTTACAATGTCTGGAATAATTTATTGGCCATTCAAATTATCATGTCTGACAATATTTTTTATTTGGCCAAATATTTGAGTGATTCTTCAATCAAATATGGGACTTCTGTAGAGATTCGTATTGTGAATTTTGTCTTGGATGGAACTGATACCTTTTTATTATGTACTGTGAATTCAACTGACTCTTCTCTAACAATCCTAGGTAAATGCTTCTTAACAAAATCATGACCTAGAAGCATATCTAAATCTGTGCCGAAACAGTACAATGGTACATATGATCTAACATTTCCATGCATTATTGGAAAGTCAAGAGCAATGTGTTTTATTTCTATCATCTCTTTATTGACTTCCCTAAAATGTATGTGAGTGTTTTTCCAAAAATCCGAGGGAACGGATTTGTATTTGCAGCAACTAATCATTGCACCAATATCAACCTGGGCATCTAACTCTTATAGATTATATCCTTCTATTTTTATCCCAATAGGAATTACCATCCTAGCACCAATCGCTTTCAGCTCTAAAATTGTGGATGATGGATATGTTTCTTGCTCTAGACAAAATTTGTGTGCCTTCTTTAATGTTAACTGAAGATATTCTGAATTCAGTTCATCGAGCTAGTGTATGGATCTTTGGATTCTTTTAGCAAAACTTGCTAGATGTTATATTTCTACATTTACTTTATTTTCAAGGTAAGTAATCTTCTCCAAAATAAATGATGTACCTTGGTCTTCAAGGGAATCTTTCAACCAACTTTCGTCTTCTTCATCTCCTATTTCTATCTCTTTGGTAGGAAATTTCTTCTATAAGTCATTGATCTTTTCTTACAGTATTATTTTAATGATGAAAATTCCTGGATCTAGATTAGATCTTCGTTCTTCTAAATATGCAATCTATTGTTTGATAGAAGGAACAAAAAACACCAAACATTCACTAACAAAAGTACATTCCCTGCCTAATCAATCAATAGATGTTATTGATAATTTCCTAAAACATTTTTTTGTTTTAGGTTCTACATCACAATCACAATATGTATCATGAACATAAGAGCATTCTTCTTCAGACTCCGATGAAGGGACAATATCCCATTATGCAAGGTTGTATTATGTTGTGAAAATATCACAAAGATTATTTTTTATTTTTTTCTTCTTCTTTGGACACTCGTTTTTCCAATGACCTTTTTTCGATAGAAAAAACATGTGGACTTATTTTTGGGTCGAGTCCTTTTTTTAAGACAATTCCACTGCTTCTTCTTTTCACAGGAAGGGAAGAGTTCTTAAAATATCCTCTTGTTTGTGAAGTCTTTGAGGATATTTTGGAGGAGTTCTTATCACCATTATGAGCAGAAGAGAGGTAAAAATATATTGGTTGTTAATTATGAATTTTTTAATGATACTTTAGAACCAATCATATATCCATTTCCAAATAAAGAATTATTGTTCACCAAGATAGCCAACGATAATTTTTTCAGTAAGTTTTACTTGAAAAGTGAATTTTGGAAAATTGCCATCAATCCAGAAGATAGATTCAAGACAACTTTTGTAGTTCCACGGGGGGTTCACTCAGTGAACTTGTTACATAGCATGATCATTCAAATGATATTAAGGAATACCCCTAATTTCACCAAATATTGGAAAATGCCTCCTAAAATTGAATTGTTGAACCCCCATCCAAATATACCTTTCAAATTAAGAAAACCCCTAGTTTCACCATATATTGTAGGAATCCATTTTTACCAACCCTTTTTTAACACCCTGTTTATATCATATTTCCAACTTTTGAAGCTCAAATGTAGGAAATGATGAATCCAAGGCACACATCATAATTCAACATACAAAGGAAGGAAAACTAGTTCCATTTTTTGTGCCAACACAAAAACATGCATGAACTGCTGCACTTTGACTTGAACACCTCTTTGATATTTTTCCAGTAACACAAAGTGTGCTAGCTGATAATACTTGAGCACTCAAGAAACTAAGACTAATATGAATCTAGTCCATGATTTGGAGGTATAAATCCAACCCACAATTTGGAGGTTATTCCTTAGCAACAGTTATGAATGACTTGAATTCATCTCGTGATTTGGAGGTGTGAATCTAGCCCTTTATTTAGAGGTTATTCCTTAGAAAAATCTAGGACCAATATGAATCCAACCCACGGTTTGGAGGTATTAATTGAGCCAATTATTTGGAGGTATGAATCCATCCCACGATTTGGATATTATTCCTCATCCCACGCAAATAAAACAACCCCCAATATTTATATTACTATTTAAAATTAAAAACTCCCCTTGAACCCTTAATACGGGGAAACATATTTTTTAGGTTTTGGGGAGTATTCAAAATCCCAATATGAATGGACGTGATATGATATTGCCTCAATAGTGAACCCCCCATGTGTAGTTCCAAATGGATAGTATCAATGGCTTGTCATTCCCTTCAGGTTAAATAATGCACCATCAGAATTATAGAAGAGGACAAAAGACATTTTTCGACCTTTAGATTTTTTAATTGTATATATTGGCGATTTACTCAGTTTCAATAAAGATATTGCACAACACAAACTACATTTAGAAAATTTTTATTTATTTCTCTATAAGCATGGCATAGTTCTTTCTGCAATAACAAAAAAAATTGTAATTGCTCAGACTAGCATATAATATCTAGGTTTGCATATTTTACAAGGTAAGGTAACCTTACAACAACATGTTTTGAAAAATTACTTAATTTTCCTTATATATTACTAGATGTCAAGACAGTCCAAAGGTTTGTTGGTTGTATCAACCACATCATACAATTTTATCAGCATCGGGCCATAGATATGAAGCTACTACAACAAAGATTGAAAAAAGGATCAACATGAAAAAAAGAAATGATATCAATAGTAAAATGTATTAAAATTAATGTCCAAAATCTCCCTTCATTATAATTTCCAGACAAAGATATTCGAAGCTTCTCTTTTTTCCTTCAAAACTCGAGCACCGCTTTTCCAAAGAAGAAAACAAACGGTGATAAGGGGGCACCACTTTTGGTAGTAAGGGAAAGAGTAGTGGCACCTCTCCTTTCTTATGTATCAGGAGGGGTGCTGGCTCTTTGCTTCTTGGGTAACACTTTTGGTCAATGGGGAAAGAGCGTTACCAGCTCAAAAGAGGGGAAAATTGCAAGGGGTTAATTTATTCCTTCATTTCTCTAGGGAACCTCTGAGGGATTGGAGCAATCAAGGGGATACCTATCTCATAACATGAGGGTGATGAGATTTCAGTATAACAGACTGATTTGGGATATGCTTTAGCCACCTATGGGGGTTTATCATATTTGGTAAGTCTACCTTTATGATATTTATGAGTTGTATCCATACAAATCCATTTTACATATGAGGGATGTATTATTTATGTACACGATTATTCATCATTAGTCAATGGAAGGATACAATCCAATATTCATCCCTTCATTCATGTGATTCAGTCTCTTTTATTCTCTTTATTTTCCCTATGTATGCTTGTGAGAATTATCTTAGTAGCAAGATCCATTTCGAGTGCTTCTTCTTAGCATCTTTGATCATAGCATTGGAGCTAATATTTCTACACACATAAAGAAATTTTGGCAGTCGAAAAAGGGATTCAAAGCTTCATACTCTTTCTGAAAAGTGTCAAAAAACTGCTCATGACAAATTTGAAACATAAGAAAGGGACCATGTTGAACAAGAATTTGATAGAACAAGAAAATGTTGGGGTACTTAGATGGTCTATATGGATTCAAGGTTTTGACTTCAACATTGTTTATAAAGTATTCAAGGAGAATAGTCTTGTTGATATGCTTACAAGAGAAGGGACTCTAAGCCATGACATAAAAGTATTTTACAAAGGGGAAAGTTCCCAAAAGATCAAGCTAGAGATAGGATTCAAGTTTAAATTTGTTAATATTTCCATTAGCACTTTTGTACATAATGTATTTCCATTAGAATGCAACTCTTTCCAATAGAGGCCCAACAAAAACTTTTACATCTATGGACAGATTCTATAGAAGGAAGAAGAAGCCACGATGTCAACATTGATTACATAAACAATGTATATGTATTTTTTGGCCAGTTTGCATTGAGAACAGGTGAAGTTCATCACTTTGCATATATATTTGATCCTTCACTTAGATGGATTGATTCTATAGAAGGAAGAAGAAGCTACGATGTCAACATTGATTACATAAACAATGTATGTGTATTTTTTGGCCAGTTTGCATTCAGAACAGGTGAAGTTCATCACTTTGCATATATATTTGATCCTTCACTCAGATGGATTGATTATTATGTTATTCATCAAATTTCTACAAATAATGGAAAATTCACAATATTATCTTATTGTGAAGGCATCAGTAGTCCTTATAGGATTTGGAGTCCATTGATTCAAATTTTTTTTCATCAATATTTCTCAAGGATTTCATCCTTAGGAACTTCTACAACTTTCTTGTTTTTATCCAATCTTCAACATGAATTAGTAGAGGGAGGACTTGCCTACAATATTTTTTTGTTTTATCTAGTTTGAAAGGGTTCCAACATCAATATCATCCACAATATGGGCTAGGATCAATTTTTCATAGAAATTAATTTCTTTGGATAATTTTCAATCCCCGAATACTTCTGCCAAAGGTATTTCCTAAATTCTATTTTTTCACCGTGTTTATGAGAAAATTCTCCAAAGTGGCTTGAAAATATCATTCCTAGGATTGATCCAAAATCCTTTCGTACAAAATCCCTAAGTCCAATGCCACTCATGGAATGCACTAATAAGATAATATTCCGGGTGTATCCTCTAAGTAATGATGACAAATATTTCAATGGGTTCGATTCTGAAGGATTTGTTTCAAATCACAGTCCTCGTGATTAATTGTCTTGTATTTTGTGGGTTATGATGATAAAATATCCACTATGTATGAACATTTATATTTATTATTGGTCCTTTTGGTACGCTAATATACTTGGGATCATAATATTTTTTTATATTCTTTGTATAAGTATATCTTTTGTAGCAACTTTTTGCACAACAATAATGGTTTCTGTGGATGCACCATTCAAAGAATCTCCACTTTGTAAAGATTTTGGTTAATATTTTTACTAGAAACTTATACCTTCAGCCAGAATCCATGGAGTATTATAATAAGGGGCTCATTCCTCCATTGTATTCACCAAAAAAATTGTTGAGAGAAAACTCTGAGTTCTAATAGAAGTATTTCTGGTGTTTATATCTTGAATGCTCTTACTGCATACTTTGTAACTGTGTATGAATGTACTTACATTCTATGGGTTCTCTTCATCCATTTACAATCATGTTAGAATTTAGTAATTGTAGACCCCCTCATGTTTCACAGCTAAGCATTAATGCATGAAGCAGATTTGCACTGCTTACATTAACAACCTTATTATACATAGTCTTCTCTTCTTGTAGAAAAAAGCAATTTGCATATAATATTTGCATATTTATGAAGGTATCATAATTAATATTCAATGAATATATGGTACACACAGTAATAAAAAACATCCCAAGATGAGATATCTTAAGTACCATAAACCTAAACTAAAAATGACCACAAAACAATTGGTCATTTATTTGGTCACTTTAAGTTGTGTTACTCCGACAATGGAAAATTACAATTTTGAAAATTAATTTGTACAATTTAATAAATTTTAACACTGCAGATGGATTCATGGGGTCTCTGAATCCATATGTAGTGCTAAAATTTTGGAAATTGTAAGATTGTAGATGGATTCAGAGATATGAGCTAGTGTCAAAACATGACACTGTTAGAATAATCAACCCATAGTTAGCTACCTTAGACATTAATTAAGCCAATTTTTGTCTTATTTTCCTAGTTTCCATATTCCACCTTATGCAAGTTGTCCTCCACACATCCATAGTGGTCAAACTTGATAAATTTGAGTCATGGAGAACTTGGGAAACCACTTGGAATCAAATCTGCTTTATTCCTGGCCTTCCTAGTGCATGTCTACTTTTTCTGCTTTATTGCCTGCTTTTTCTAAGTTTTAAGGCAATTGGGAAAGTTTGACTAGGTGAAGTTAACTTGTTTTTTGTCCTCATAATCCTCCACCCTTTTATTCTAAGAAAAGAATGTATGAGTTGTCCTTCCATCACCTATTATCTTGCCTAATTGATTTTGCCAATTCATGAGCTCCTAGACAGTTTTGGAAACCGCTTTATGCACCTATGGGGGATTTGCTTAGATTTAGTAAGCCTGCTTTTAACCAAATTCGAATGGAATCCTTATGCATTCGAATCTCTCATGTAATTATTTATTGTGGCAGCCTATGAATTCATGGGGTTGTCTATTGTACACTTATTCAATACAGATTAGTGTTCTGCTCCATATTCAGTCTCCTTTGTGTGTAATTTACATGTGTAATTGGCAATTTTTGTGAGTGTAATTGTTCTAACACCTGGGTTCAATTTCCAAATGGTATCAGAGCCTTTGTAGATCAATTTATCTCCTTCCAATTTTTTATTGCAGGTTCGACATCATTGACTGGAAGCATTTTGCTGACTGAAGGGACAATTTCTGAGCTATGGATCAATCTCAGAAGATCATCTTGACTCCATTGAACTTCTTTGAATGGAAAGCAGAGATGGAGATATTGTTGAGAGCGAAAGTCCTATACAGAGTAACTATGGCAACATAAGCAGATCCCAATGCAGCTGCAGAGAAGATTAAATGGCACAATAGGAGGGATGAGGCCTATGGTCTCCTGTGTCTGAGCATATCCAAAGACCTCTTTTTCCATCTTGATGGATTAAAATCACCAAATGAAGTATGGGAGAAGATTGTTTATATTTTTTGTAAGACAAATGAGATGAGGGGACATCAAATTGAAAATGAATTGATCTCCCTGAGTCCCAATAGCTTTGAATCCTTGCAACTCTATTTTTCCAAGTTCAAAACCCTTGTTTTGCAGCTAAAACAATGTGGGATCGAAAAGAAGGATGAGCAACTAGTTTTGGCCATACTCTCAAAGCTTGGCCCTGACTATTCAGTGTTTGTATCGACCTTCCATGCCACAAAGTTGACAGCTCGAGCTTGGAAAATGCCTAGCCTTGCATATTTCATGGAATCTCTCACACAAGAACAAGATAAATTGGTGATGATGGGCACCATCAAACCTTCCAAAGACCAAGCTATGGTTGTTGGAGATTCGAGGGTGGATTAAAAAAGCAAGAAGAAAGCTAAGAAGCCACCTGATCACAAGAGAGACAAGAACAAGTCTCTAGAGGAGCCTCAAGGTTCCAAGAAGAACCCCCAGAAGAAGAAGAACAAAGGAGAAATGAGCAAGTGTGCATATTGCAGTAAGGGAAATCATTCTAAAATCTCCCGCATGAAGAAGCAAATAGACATGCTGACCCAAATCCTGGAGAAGAATGGCATCTCCCTTCCAGATAGCTCAAAGAAGAGGGAAGGAGGATCAAATTTAGAAGACAGAGAGAGAGTTCATGCATTGGTTGCTGGCACATCAAGCTCACCTACTTTCATCATTGATTCTGGAGCTTCAAGACATATGGTTTCGACCAAGGAGGTATTCACCTCACTTGAAATGTCAAAAGGTCCACTAATTATACTGGGAGATGACTCTCTCACTGAAAGTTTGGGCAAAGGGAGGATTGATCTTGACCATGGTAAGTTCAGCAATGTATTGTATGTTCCAAGTCTTGCCTCTAACCTCTTATCATTGTATCAAATGACCCACATAGGGTCTCCAAAGAAGGTCATATTCTCCCTTGATGAATTTGAGATCACAGAGATCTCAAGTGGTAAAGTCATTGCAAAAGGAGTTGCAAATCACACTTCGAAGGTATAAATGTTCTCACACTTCCTACCCTACTCAAACCCCTCTGATCTTCTGATTCATGCTAATGAGGAAAGCAAGCTTTGGCATGAAATATTTGGCCACCTCAATTACAAGTATATTTCTGATCTTAGTGAAAAAGAAATGGTCATAGGGTTACCAAAGATTAAGTTTTCCAAAGGAGTCTGTCAAGGTTGCATCCTAGGAAAACACCCAGAGCATAAATTTGTGAAAGCTAGTCATGAGAGAACCTCTGCACCTCTTGAGTTGATCCACAGTGATGTTGCTGGCCCATTTCCTCATATGTCAATGAGTCAAGCCAAATATGCATTGACATTCATAGATGACTTTTCCAGGTATTGTTGGGTTTACTTCCTGAAACACAAGTCCGAAGTTTATGGCCTCTTCAAAGTCTTTAAGGCTTTGGTGGAAAACCAGTCTGGGACAAAACTCAAGGTCCTCAGATATAACAATGGTGGTGAGTATGTCAATTCCAATTTCATTCAATATTGTGTAGATGTAGGTGTTTAGATGCAACATTCTATCCCTTACACACCACAGCAGAATGGTGTTGCTGAGAGGAAGAACAGATCACTGAAAGAGATGGCAACCTGCATGATGGAGGCTAAGACTTTGCCACCAAAGTTTTGGGCCGAAGCTATAAAATGTGCAGCCTATATCTAGAATAGGGTGCCTCATAAAAATCTTGATGGTATGACTCCTTTCGAAGCATGGAGTGGGCACAAGCCAGATGTGACCCATTTCAGGATTTTTGGCTCAAGGGCTTGGGCTAGAATTCCAATAGAAAAGAGGAAGGCTTTGCAACCCCAAAGCCAAGAGTGTCTATTTGTTGGGTACTCTGAAGATTCAAAAGGGTACAAGCTAATCAATTTGAGCACAAATAAATCCTTCATTGAAAGGTTTGTTCAGTTCCAAGAAGAGCCCCTAGCAGTAGTGGAAGTTGGAGAATCCTCTTCACCACTAGAACCATTGAATGCAAGTGAAGAGATAGTTGAACTTGCTGATTCTGATATTTCTGATAATGATAATTTAATTGCAGATCCTAACAGTCCTACAAGACCAAAATGGGCAGAAAATACCATTCATCCAGCTGGAGAACTAGGTTGAAATCCTAATGATCCTAGGAGGACTAGATCTCAGTTTGAGAGTGCTCTGTGCATGAAAGATCCTATGTTTGTAGAGAATTGTTATCTGATGGTTGAATCAGACCCACAGACATATGAATATGTAGAAAATGATCCAAGATGGAAAACAACCATGAAAGAAGAGTTCTGCTCACTCCAGAAGAACAACACTTGGGAGTTGGTTGATCTTCCCCCAGGGAGGAAGCTAGTTTAGTGTAAGTGGGTTTACAAAACCAAATTTGCTGCTGATGGTTCACCTCTGAAATACAAGGCCATATTGGTAGCCAAGGGATACTGACAGGTACATGGCATAGACTACAATGAGACCTTTGCACCAGTGGCAAAGATGGACTTCATTAGGCTAGCCTTAGCCATTGTAGCTTCAAAGCAGTGGGAGGTACACCACATGGATGTGAAGTGTGATTTATTGAATGGAGATATCACTAAAGATATTTACATGCAGCAGCCTCAAGGATTTTCTACTAACCCATCTCTTGTGTGCAGGCTAAAGAAGTCATTGTATGGGCTTAAGCAAGCCCCTAGGGCTTGGTATGCCAAGATTGATAGCTTTCTGCTATCACTGAATTTTGTTCGATGCAAGTTAGATCCAAATGTATATTTGAAGCTGATTCATGGTTCATTAATGATCATTGTTTTGTATGTTGATGACCTTCTCATTACAGGAAGCTCAAAGGATGAAATTGCCTCCTTGAAGGATGCAATGAACCATGCCTTCTCAATGACTAATTTGGGATTATTGAGCCAATTATTGGGGCTCGAGATTGCTCAAACCAAAGAAAGAATCAAAGTACATCAGTCCAAGTATGCCTTGGATTTTATTAACAAATTCAATATGAAGGATTGCAAGCAAAGCAAGACTCCTTTCCTTTCCGAAGTTAAGCTTGAAGAAGTTGATTCTTCACCTATGGTAAACAATAAACTGTATAGGCAATTGATTGGATGTTTGCTGTATCTTACACATACTCGACCTAATATTTATTATGCAATAAGTGTGGCTTCAAGATACATGGATCAGCCTCATGAAATCCATTGGAGAGCAGCCAAAAGGATCCTTAACTTTGTTCAAGGAACAAGGACTCATGGGATCTTCTACAAAGCTAAATCTGATCTTGATTTGAATGGGTTTACTAACAGTGATTGGGAAGGTGAAAACATAGATCAAAAGTCAACATCAGGATATGTGTTCATGCTTGCTAAAGGGCCAATCAGTTGGTCAAGCAAGAAACAGAGTGCTATTGCACTCTCATCTATAGAAGCATAGTATAGAGGAGTTGTAAATGTAGCAACTCAATGTTTATGGTTGCAGGGGTTACTTGGTGAGTGTGGCTTTGAATCAGAATACTCAACTACTATCTATTGTGATAATCAAAGTACCATTCGAATCTGCAATGATCTAGTTCAAAAATAGAGAACCAAACACATTGAGATCCATATGCACTACATCAGACAACTTGTGCATGATGGCACCATTCACCTACTCTTCTGTTCATCTTTAGAACAAGTAGCAGATATCTTCACCAAAGTTTTTTGTGAGAAGATATTCAGAAATCTCAAATCACTACTGGGGATTGCTGATCATGCTGTGAAGCATGAGTGATGACAAGATTTCCAAATTTTGTTTTATTGTCCATGTTTAAGGGAGGATTTTTCCCACTGGGTTTTTGCCTCTTTCCTTGGTTAAATGGACATAAAGTATGTAAAGGGTGACTAAGCCTTGTTGCTAGGCCCTATAATTTTCAGATATTTTACTCATAATTTAGGCTTAAGGGGGGGTGTTAGAATAATCAACCCATAGTTAGCTACCTTAGACATTAATTAATCCATTTTTTGTCTTATTTGC
>LPNX011065237.1:428943-450581 GCA_001517045.1 Pseudotsuga menziesii
AGTGTTCTTCTCCATATTCAGTCTCCTTTGTGTGTACTTTGCATGTGTAATTGGCAATTTTTGTGAGTGTAATTGTTCTAACACCTGGGTTCAATTTCCACAGACACCATAGGATAACCTACTGAATTTTTTTGCAATCACTTAATTTGTACTGTCACATCTAGTTCGATGTGGTTATCATGTCCATATCTTATTTTACCATTTTTTATTTTTTATTATCCCTTCAATATATCCGCCAAGTTGCATCATGTGCATCATCATAGTGTGGTTGATTCGAGTCTTGGATATTTGTTGTCTTTCTGTCTTGACGTTGTCATGTGATGAAGTTGGTATCATTGTGTTTGGTTTGTCATACTGTTCATGTTCATATTTTGTTTGAACAAAACCATCATTGTTGACTCTCTCAATTGTCTGTTAAAGTTTCAACAGGTTCATGTATTTTGCATCATCATGATGTTAGCTAAAAATTGTCTAATATATACTATATATTTATAAAATAAGTAATTATAATTAACTAAGTAGTTGTGTCTTTTTCATGCCAGTATAGCTCTTAATTTAGTTTATAGTAGTTTTCATATTTAAAGCATGAGTGTTTGTCCCATTACCAAGTTTTGTAAAATTATGATGTCATTAAAATCCAAATCAATCATGGCATAATTTTTCAAAGGAAAAGCGTCATTTTAAATATTTTGGAAAAGTATGACAAATTTGTATTTTTTTCAAATCAACCATGCCTTTAATATTAATCAAACTATGCACAATATATTTATCATTGCACTATGAGTAGTGAGGTTCTATATAGCCTAGTATGGAGGAGATGCACTCCTAATGTTCTTAACAAATACAATATATATATATATATATATATATATATATATATATATATATATATCGTGCTAAACTAAAAACTAAAAAGTCATGTACTAAACTAAAAATGCATGCCCTAAACTAAAACATCATGTCTTTTTAATATTTATATTATATAATCTCTACACAATTGAAAAATATATTCAATCAACAAAATAATTTCAATCCACAGAGCATCTTCTCACAATGATATGTGGAAAATAAGAGATCAAAATTCTTGAAGTGTAATTTTTTTTAAACATGTAAAACATTTAAGATAATAATAAAAATTTACACCTCAAGAAATTGGTCGGTGCTTGGTAGATCTGGGTTTAAGATGGATCTATGTTGGTAGTTGTTATATTAATAGCCAAGTCTCCTAGTCAATTTTTGAGAGAAGTGAAGCTATCACCTACTATGCATCCAAGTTGAATAATGTGTCTAAGTTCAAAATTAAAAATATTTTGGAGACACAAGTAGTATTATTAAAATAATAATAAAATAAATAAAAAATTAATATTATACTCTTATAATTTTAATATATTATCACTATTAATGTAATATACTATATCAAATTATAACAATCAATTTTTTTTTTATGTCAGTACCCATAGGGATTTGAACTCATTACCTTCCATTTCTGAATTCCTCATTACCAATTGCTTCAACCCCATGGACTATATTTGATTAATAATATTAATAACAATATAACATATTATTAATATTATTATCAAAAATATTATTATATTATTATAATAATAATATATTACATTATTAATTCAATATATTAATATTATAATAATATTATATCAATATTATATCTTAATTAAATTGATAATTTAAAAACCAAATATTTTAAGAATTTGTTGTGAACTCTACATCGGAGCAAATAACAAGATGGTATAACCCTAGAAAAGAGAAATATGAGAACCCTAGAAATAAAGATATGTGGTGAATTGTGAGGAGAGATATGCAGTGAACTATTTCTAAGAGAGATTATTGAACCCTAGTGAATATCTTTGTTATAAAATTAAGATCTATGCACTGAACTCTATGATGATCTATACGCTGAACCCTAGAAAATATATATATGATGAGGCAAGGATATATATGGTGAACTTTTCATTGGAGCGAAGACACTATCTATTCAAGAGAAGGTCTCTCTCTATCCAAGTAATGATCTCCAGAGTAAACTCTCCATTAGAGCCAAGATCTGAGTTTTTGCAGTGAAATCTGTATTCAAGCAATGATCTATGTTCGTGAGGTAAAATCCATCGAACTCTCTATGGTGATTTTTCTCTTTGAGCAATTAACAATCCTGTGGCTAGGAATTTGAAACTACCAAATTTTTCTATAAACCCTAGTGAAATGATCTAGCATTTTTTGGGTGTCCCAATCATATTTATTCTCGCTTTGATGTGGTTCTGCGACCTAAATCCATCTAGCATAATTCATAGTTCACCTATCATATAAGCACCCTTTGAACCCAGTGAGAGAGGCAAGAAATGGAATTTATTTAGTTCCACCCATGTTGGTGCCGTGATATGAGGGAGATTTATTTATTGAGTTTATCTAGTTTCCATGATATGGGAGAGATTTCCTCCATCACACGACACAAGACACATCGACCCAACACAACATGGATTGGGCATGAAGGAAGCAGCAAAATAGGTACAACACAAAATAGGCAGGACGTTCAACTGAAGCTCACAGTGAGTGAGTGGAAGAACCTACCATCTCATCATCGAATAACTTGTTACTTTCCTTAGGTGGAGCACTATTTCAAGTATAATTTCTCCCAAATGCTCACTTGATTTTGCAAGCTCATCTGGTGAGGAAGAGCTCATAAGTAGCCCAAGATTGGGAAGGGTTTTTAAATTCTATGAGATTATCTAGTGAGGCACTCTTTCAATGTGGTTATGTGAATTCTGTGAAGAGTTGTTTTAATGTGGTTCTGTGAATTCGATTAATTTAGTGGAACCTAGACATGGGAAAGCTTTTCTCATTTGAAGGGGGTTAGAGTCTAAGGTCGATAAGTAGCTATAAAACCCAATAGGAGGAAAGTAACAGGATTTGAAATGACTCTTAAATTTCACTAAACATTAATTAACGGGCAATTATGTCATCATCCAACTGATGAGAAATTTGAAATGATCTAATAATCCGTTAATGGGAACACATTTTTGTAGTGAAATGTTTTGTGAAGAACTAAATTTATTTAAAGAGAAATGGAGTCGATTACTAGAGTTTATTTAGTTTCTTGTTGAGCTTCCCAGGTTATCTTCTCTTTTATCTTTGAATTTTACTTATGTAGTTCTTCAACTGATACAGAAAAAGGTCATTACCTTCTCTTTTAACTTTGAATTTTAATTATGTAGTTCTCCAACTGATGTGGAAAAAGGACCACTATCAGAATCAAATGTTGATGGAGAAAATGTGGTAGACTTGTCAATAATAGGTTGTGCCGAATCAACCCACAGGAACTTTACCTACCCATATTTTTTTATTGGATGACGAGCTTAGGAATAAATCAATATATCTAATGTGGTATTTATCTATTTGTCTGTTTATCAAAGAAGATTCTCTGATTTGTTCCACCATGACTCCTCCGGGATTTGGGAAGTGGTTTCCCCAAAAGAGAATGAATGGGACATAGAGAATTTAAATGGAAGGTGGTCTCTAAGTTAAATTCCCAATTGAATATACATTTTTGTTATGATTGTTGTACGGGTGGAGGCATACTAAGGAATTGCAGAGGAAAACGATGGTCTCAGAGGTGAGTGATATTGTGGTGGCTGCAAGTTGTAGGGTTTTTCAGTTCACGAGGGGGGACTAGGGACCTAGGCATGTACTGTAGGCTAGGGGGCTAGGGCTAGGGATGAGAGAGCCCATGGACAGTGGGGTAGTGCCCCCTATTCAAATCTCTGAAATGGAGATTGATAAAGACAAAGGTAAAAGGAAAATTCCAGATTCCCAATGGGAGAAGGATGGAGAAGGAACGAGTGGATCCATTAAAGAAACCACGACAAAGGGAATCAATAGAAGAGTTTGGAAATGTGTGCCAAAATCATAGACGGCACCAAATATCCATATCAAATCATCTCCAATAAGGGAAGACATTAACTACATGAAGGAACACACTTTGATCGGTAAATTTGTTGGGATCTGGCCCACGGAGAAGACCTTAGTATGGTGGATAAACACCACCTAGAAAACACAAGGCCATTATGAACTGCAACTAGAAGCAAAAGGATTCTTCACAATTATCGTTTTTAATGAAGAATATAGAACCAAAATATTTGAGAGCGGGCCTTATTTATTTAATTCGGTGGGTTTGTTCGTAATACCATGGAAAGAAATATTTAATCCAGACAAAGAAAATATCACAATATCCCCGGTCTGGATCAAAATGTATTCCCTTTCGATGGAGTAATGGACAAAAGAAGTTTTGATGGAAATTGGGAACATCCTATGGAACTTTGTAAAAGTCTTAGAGAAAACCCAGCAGAGAAGATACACTTCATATTCCCAGATTTGCATCTATCTTGACATATAGAAGGATCTTCCAGACGGAATTGAATTAACATGGGAGGATTAGGATTGGTTTCAAGAAATTGAATATGAAAAAATACCATTCAGATGTTCGCGATGTCATGAGCACGGACACTTATTCAAAGATTGCCCGAAGAACAAAAAATCAAGAGGAACGAAAGATTAAGAAAATCAAGATTCTGAGGGGTTTATCCGAGTCTAAAATAAGAAAATATTAGCCAAGAAGACTACAAAACCTGAAACCTATACAAAATTCCAAATTCAAAATAGGTTTGAAACCCTCTAAGAACCTAAGTAGACTACCATCTAGAAAGAAGAAAAGATTCAAAACCAGCAAACCCAAGAAATTGATCCAAGCACAAAGATCCAGATCTAGGAAGAGCCCCAGGAAATCAAAGAAGATGATAACAAGACACTGGAAGCTAAATAGGAAGAAATGGAGATAGGATATCTAGATCTAGTAGGGCTAGAAAGGACATGCTCAAAGAAGGTCCTCGAAAAGGTACTTCCACAACAAGTTACACTACTGGAAAAAGCGATAATCAAGGACAAGTCGATGAACTTTCTAGGGGTATCGGCAGAATCCCTCAAAGATATAGATGGGAAAAAGAAAGGAAAGAAAGAGAACTGAGGAAGAAATAGTAACGTGCAAAGGATTCAAATGGTCGGGGCTCAACTGGTGGCATCAGGGAAATAACCTACCATAGATGTCTCCCTTTCCCTTGGAAATAAATAAGTTTCCAATGCGAATAACATCTTGGAATATAAGAGTTTGTAACAATAACTTGAAGATACGTCTTCTAAGGAGAAAGATAGAACTGGAAAATATGGGAATTGTTTTCCTACAAGAAATAAAATGCTATGAGGTAGAATTGAAGAGCATAGGAGGAAAAGTTTGGAAGGGATGTGAGGTCATTGTAGTGGACACTAAAAGGGAAGCTAGAGGTATTGGGATTCTCTGCAACCTAAGGGAGGTTTCCCTATCTGACTTTTCTGCAACTCAACACTCTCTTTCTGCAACTTTTCATATCTTAGGAACTAATACCAGAGGTTTTATGACTAATGTGTACAACCCTCCTCAGGCAGAGTGGAAAATGCAATTTCTGGACTCCTTTGGAACGCTTAAAATGATGTCAGAAGGGGATCCCTGGATTATTGGAGGGGACTTCAACCTAGTCAAGAATCTGGATGAAAAAAAAGGTGGGATACGGTAGCTAAACCCCATCAGTGATTATTTTAATGAAGTTATCAACAATATATAATTGGTTGATGTCAGAACAAGTAATGGTACCTTTACTTGGAATAATAAAAGAACAAGAGACAGAGGCATAGCTTCTCGGCTAGACCACTTTTTTGTCTCGGAATCCATTTTGATGAACGAGGGAGAACTAAGGGCTGTGGTTCTCCCATCATCTAGATCAAACCATTAGCCTATTCAGCTGGAATGAGAAAACGTGGGGGTTAACATGCGTAGAACTTTTCATTTCGAAAATTTTTGGATTCTCTAGGATGATTTCCCAGAGAAATTAAAAGAATGGTGGGAGGAATTACCAACCATAAGAGGAGTGAGGATGTACCAGTTCCAACAAAAGCTTAAAATGCTCAAATCAAAAATAAAGTATTGGAACGAAGAATCATTTGGTCACTATATTTGAGGCTAAAGAGGAGTTGGATGGAAAAATCAAGGAGATGCAAATCAGAGGAATGCAAGCTAGTTTCACGGAGGACATTCGGAAGCAAGAAAAAACTTTGATCCATGAATTTAGTATTAGAGAACAACATGAGGAAATATTCTGGAATCAGAAACCTAGAGTTAAGTGTCTCTAAGAAGGTGAACAGAATACCAGTTTTTTCCACAAAGCAACCATCCAACATCGCGAGGGAAATCATATGGATAGACTGAAAACAAAAGAAGGACACATTGTTGAAACCTAGGAAGAACTAGAACACACGCTGAATTCCTTTTTCACCAAACTCCTAGAGGAAACTAATTGGAACCGAGAAGTAGCCCAAAGGGAGGTTCTGAGGCACATTCCAAAACTCATAACGGAAGAACATAATTTCTTGCTTCTAAAACAAATTGAGCTAGAAGAAGTTGATGCAGTAGTTAAGAAAATGGTGAATAATAAATCTTCAGGACCTTATGGGTTCACCATCAACTTCTTTCATGCCTGTTGGGATTGGCTAAAAGAGGAAGTACGGGCCCTGATGGAGGACTCAAGGAAGATAGGTAATATTCTAAAAGATCTAAATGCAACCTTCTTGACACTTATTCCAAAGGAGACGGGAATGGAAGATCATGGAAAGCTTAGATTGATTGCCTTATGTAATGTCATATATAAAATCATCTCTAAGATTATAGCCAATAGGCTCCAGCCCCTGCTCCCTCTAATTATCTCACTTGAGCAGGCAAGATTTGTAGAAGGAAGTGAAATTCAGGATGGAATCATCCTGATTCATGAAACCATCCACTTGGTCAAAATCAGGAAAATCCTAGGTATGCTTCTGAAATTAGATTTGTCTAAAGCTTATGATAAACTGAAATGACAATTCTTAACAGGGGTAAGGATTTTGGATTCTCTGATCAATGGAAGGGATCGGTCATGAATCTGGTTTCTTCATCCTTCTTCTCCATTATAGTTAATGATACCCCCTCCACACCCTTATAGGTCTCAAGAGGAATTCGACATGATGACCCGTTGTCCCCCTTTCTGTTCATTATAGTAGCTGAGGGTTTAGGAAGATTCCTCAAGAACTTTCGCACAGAGAATAAGAACAAAGGGATACCCCTTATCAAAGAGTTGGATCCTTAAACTCATCAACAGTTTGTAGATGATACGATGCTTATGGGTCCTTCCAGTATACAGGAGGCACAAGGCATTAAAGAGGGGATGGAAACTTTCTTGGAAGCCAGCAGAATCGAAATTAATAAGGACAAATCCCAAGTGTACTTCTCTAACACAACGATAATAATGAAAAGGAACATTCTAAGGATTATGGGATTCTCTGAGGGAGGGATTCCTTCCAAATATTTAGGAGCACCGCTTGCAGAATCGACCATTAGACAGGTCACTTGGAAGGATCTGTTGGACAAATTTAAGCAAAAACTTAGCCAATGGAATTTTAGAGCCCTTAACTTCCCAAGTGGACTCATTTTGGTTAAGTCTATCCTTTAGGCTATGCCTCTTTATCTATTCTCAGTTTTGGCAGCACCAAAATCAGTGATCAAGCATATTAAGAATATTCAAAGGAACTTTTTGTGGGGAGTAGATGATAGCCATAGGAAATGGCCATTGGTGGACTGGAAAAATGTGTGCAAGCCCAAAGATGCGGGAGGGTTAGGTCTTCGTGACCCTTGAGATACCAATAAAGCAATGGGATCCAAGATATGGTGGAAATGGATAACACACAAGGAAGAACCCTAGGCGAAGCTATGGAAAACAAAGTATGCATCCATTTGGATGAAACAATCACTGATAAGATTCGGGGAGGACCTCCCAGGCTCCAACATTTGGTAATCGGCTCAGGAAAACTGAAGCCTCATCCAAAGAATTTTTTTTTGGGGAGTAAGAGATGGAAACTTAGCCCGGCTCGTCAGCAACGTATGGAACCAGGAGAAAAATATTGAAAGTCGAGACGATGTTCTGACACTTATACTCCATCTTTAGAATAGTCAGACAAAGAAGGTAAAGGAATTTTGGGACTCTGGGTCCCCTTCAACAAATGTTAAGGACCTACAAAAGGAAAGAATGGTGGCAAGCATTGGTACCAACAGAGAACATTGAAGATTTCTACATGGACCTCTACTCCAGGAAGATCCCCTGGCTTGATGGCTCGGATAAGATTCGATGGGGATCTTCCAATATTGGAAGGTTCAACATAAAAGAGGCCATAGGGGTGATGAATTGAAACTCATAGGTTTGAAAAGGAAGACAAATGGAGAAAAATTTGGGGAGGGAAATGGTGGCCCAAAGTTGCATCTTTTTGCTGGCTCATTCTCAAATGTCAAATTCTCACATGGGATAACATACAAGTCCGGGGGATTTTGGGACCATCAAGATGTAGCCTATGTGAAAATAGCAATGAAACTATAAATCATATGTTGGATGAATGCCCAATAGTGGATTCTACATGGGACAAAGGAGTTAGGTTGTTTAAAACAACCACAGATATAAAGGAAGATCTAAGACAACAATAGTTGAGTGGCCAAATAATATATTCAAAAACAAAATTGTAAACACAATCTGGGAGCTATTTTCGGGCTTCATGGTTTGGGAAATCTGGAAAACCTAGAACTTAAAAAATTTTGAAAACAAAAAGCGATGGGATGAAGAAATATGGGTGATTATAGAAGCTCATTTAAAAGAAACTATAACGCTAACCCCAAGGACACGGGAATATTTTGAGGAAGAAGCAATAGAAAAAACAAATTCTTAACATGTAGGGAATCAAGAATTTACCTGTGAACAATTCACGGCTCAGCAAAATGATTAAGCAGCCGAGCATATCTAATTCTTGGAAAAATCCTTCAACGAATGCCTTCAAGTTGAACTTTTACAGGGCTGTAAGAGGGAACCCAAGTCTGGCTGGCTTTGGTGGAGTAATTAGGGACTCACAAGGGAAAATTATTAGCATCGGTTGGGGTAGCATAGGTACCAGCACTAATAATCTAGCAGAGATGGAAGGCCTCATAAATGGGGTCTTGTGGTCTTTACATAACTAGTGAACCACATTGATAGGGGAAGGGGACTCACAAGTGGTCATCAACATAACTAGAAGGATTCAAAATGGAGCAACCTTAGGCCAGGTCTCCAAGAACTGGCGATGGGAGAGTAGTCTAACTGCACTGAAAAGGTGGCTAAGGGATAATCTTGCGATCAGGTTCTCACATGTAAAACGAACAGGTAATAGGGTGGAGGACATCTTAGCAAATGAAGGGGTTGGTAAGGAAATTTCCTTCCATGCAAAGGAAACCGATGACAAGCGAGATGGTCTGTTATGGAGAAAGCGTGAAGCGTTGGCAGTGAACAATGTCGGGAAGACAAATGTAGGCCATCCTCACTAGTTGTCCATTCCTCAGACCCCAATGAAGGAAAGATGCACTCAAGTTCCCCTTCTTCAGTGCCATCCATCACCTCCCCCCTCACACGCGCCCCCCTCTTCCTTTCCGGGTAGATTTTGGATGGCCACATAATCCAGAATGCTGCAGCCCTTCTCCATGTCCCCGTGTTAGGTGCAAATTTTGGCGACGAGACCTACATACCACTTGGCATTAATATTTCGTAGGATGTGGCTAAGGCTAGGACAAGTGGGAGGAAGTTGAGTGATGTAGAGGGGGATGGTGGCATGCACGCCCGATGCGACGAGGATGATCCGAGGGATCATCACTTCTAGGTTTACCGGTGGGGAGCTATCGAGTCTCTGTGCCTGGCCTGACAATAGTAGTAAGTCCCGCACCAGGAGGCCTTTAATGGGGGATAAGATTGTCAATCTTTCGCACAGATAAAAGGATCTGATGGAGATCAACTAGCTGTGGAATCATAAGGTGGAATTTTCATAGGGAGCGAAAAGAAAACATCAACTGATGTCGATGAGGGATGGTTACAAAAGAAAGTTTAAGGGAATGGCTATTTATTCATATTGAGACAGTGAGAGGATCACCATAGTCAAGTTCAACTTGGATCATTTTCTTGTGCATGCCTCTCAACATCACTAGTTCTACATTAGAATGGCTCAGCAATGGTGAGGGCGGCGTCACTAGGGGCAGTGGGAAAGAGTGGAAGGAGGAAATTTACCCCAGGCCTGCCCTTCGAGTAGTACCTCGCCTGTGGATGAAGGCTCAACTCCTCTATCATTTAACTAGGGAGCGCAATATATGGCAAAAACCCCAGCAAGGGTGGAAGCCATTATCGTTGTTAAGGAAGTTGAGCTCGTCCGTGAATACGAGACACATCAAGGGAGGCCTTTAGCTTGCAGCTAGTTCTGGACGGTGTTCATCCTGTTGGCTCAAGCTATTCAGGCGAATCTGCAATTGGTGCATGGAATTCGGGAAGCACTATCCATGGCCAGACATGGGCAGCAGGAGTGTGCAGCAGGATTTAGAATGATGGATTCGATTGCGGTTGATCTACTGGGAAGTCTGGGGGAGCATCCGTTGGTGCCTCCACCCTCACCCAGTGATCCTCAGCCGTAGTAAGGCCTTTGGAAGAGTAGTTTTTTTGGGTTTGTCTGTGTTTATTTCTGTTGTCTATGCTCGGCCAGCGAAATCTGGTTTCAGTATGCTTATACCGACTTTGGTTTTGACAATATATGAATGTAATAGTTTTTGTTGGAAATGGGTAATCAATAGGGAATCCATCCCCATCCATCTTTCTCTGTGCGGATACCAGTTCGAGAGGCATCAGGCTATCTGTTTTTGTAACAGCTCTACCATGAATGTTGTTAGTTTGGGAAGGGGTCTGGATGACCAGAATCTTAGAGAGACAAGGGGAGTTAGGAATGGGGGCAATGATAGAATGACCTATCTGAAGAAGTTCCCAATCTAGTGTGGCTCTTTCAGTTGGTCAGGACCAAATGTATTTTACTTTTGTACCATACAGTAATATATAGATTCTCTGCTTACTTACAAAAAAAGTTAAAGTCACAGTTGATGTTGAAGAAGAACAATTTGATTGCTTTCTATCTTTTTCGGAGATAGTAACCAATTTGACACTCCAACTTAGATTAAAACCTTCTTCATGTAATTTAAACCTGCCATAGCATGGGGTTGCTCACTTTATTTGTATCGTGTAAAATGGAAGTGTTGGATTCCAAAGAGAGCACATAGGCCAAATATTTCGCCTGAAAAAAAATAAAACCATGTAACAAAGGGGTATAATCCAAGCGATTTAGATTCTTTATTTATAAACATTGAATTCTTTTTAGTTGAAACATTTTGAAAATATTTGTTTTTTTTGTTACTCTGAACTTGTTTCTTTTCTGACTGATAACGTGGTAAATGTTTGTGCAGAGTTTGCATGGGAATTATTGGAAGTAGCTGTGAACTTGCAGATGTCCAAAAATATTCATGCTAACATTGGAAGACACCCTCTTGACAACCAGACTATCTATTTTCAAGTTTCTCTCTTGTATCCTTTTTTATGAAAAATTGAAGTTCTTATGAGACACTGCAGATGAGCTCTTATGGAGCGAAACGTGTTTAATGAAACTCTTTCCGTAGTTATTGTTGCAAATATTTCTCTATTTGTTGTTGATATTCCATCAACTTCATATCAAGCTTGGGGATCTGGTCCGTTTGGTGTTCATAGTCGACCTCTATGCGTTATATAGAAGTTTCATCTTCCTGTGTCTACGTTACATATTCTACATGTTTTTCTTTCAATATAGAGTATTTTCTTTTAATTTATATATCTATCTAAGTTATTTACTCTTTGTTGGTATATATGTAAAGTTAAACTACCTCTTCAACACTGGATACTTAATTTTAATTGTTTAATTGCAGGAGATGCCATTATTTCCAAAACAAGGAGGATAGGATAGCGATACAATGTATCGCTTTTGTTAAAAAATTTAAAAAGTAATTGCTCCTTAATAAACTACATATATATATCATCCTCGGCTTAAAGACTTAAAAGGGTTCATACAATGGTTGTCCATGTAGTGTCGAACATAGGTGAAATGTATCATAATAAGTTTAATGAGAAGACTTGGTTTGGAATTACCCATCTCATTGATTTGAATTTTATCACTTCTGTTTCCGTCATTGTAAAATAATCAAAATTTATATAGATATCTAACAACATAGAATTTTAACAGATTGGAGTTTTCTTCCAGCAAGCAATGCATTGTTGACTATTAGGTTCTCCAAAGAATAGTGGTATGATCATCATCGAGATATTTAGTTGATGGACTTCTTTTCATGTTTCTAGATATAAAACAATTGAGAAAAAATTATCTCAAAAGTTGGAAGAAGCATGCCATGTAACACAATTTAGGATGGTAAGAAGTTTACGAGAATTCTGAAGTATGTTTGTTGCGCAACAGTGTTTGGCTGGATTGCTTATTTATTCATACTCGTTAAAATGTTTACCTATTTATGGATTTGTTATACATGTAAGTCTT
This sequence comes from Pseudotsuga menziesii, assembly GCA_001517045.1. Taxonomy (NCBI): domain Eukaryota; kingdom Viridiplantae; phylum Streptophyta; class Pinopsida; order Pinales; family Pinaceae; genus Pseudotsuga; species Pseudotsuga menziesii. Next base: position 441,463 of record LPNX011065237.1, read on the forward strand.
TAACTCTAAGAGGAGGATTTGCAGATTCCCACATTGATGAGCACTCTGCAGCTGGTTTTAATATGATGATCATACCAATTAAGATACTAGTAAAGCTTCTTTATCCATCTTTGGGATTCCTTAATGAATATTTGCTAAAGGTGATGCATACCTTTTTTTAAGTTTCAAAGAAGCTTGAAAATTAAGATCAAGTTTCTCTATGCATACCTTTTCTTATTTACTTTGCTTTTGATTGACATACTAGAATGTAAAACAAAGATGGATTGGGGATATAAGGTAATTGTTAATGCTTCATTGTGAGTAGGGTCTTGTTATGGGTGGAGATGATGCTAAAGGTTCACTTCAAAGTTTCACTTCAGCATATGGTGTTGTCTGTGTTGTCTGCTGAGAGATTTTTTAATTTAGCAAAGCTTTGGATCTTCAAGCTTCTGGTAGAACTTCACAGTGAAATAAGTATAAAGAAAGAAGAAGAAATTTAGTACAATGAGCAAACAATCATGGTGAAATTGAATAGTCAAGAGACTAAAGCTGGTCAACATAATATTACTCTCATTATCATTAGTCTCTATGTAATATAATGATTATATTATAGAAAGAATTCAAATCCGCTAGGTATGATTCAAATTCATCAACTTGGACTGACTCCAGTGCTAACTCAATGTGGAAAAATCACCACTAGGAGCTCACTAATGTAACTCTTGACAATTAAATCAACTCACAATCAGTTAACTAAACAAGGTAGGTAGGAAAAGGTGCCTAACCTCCTTAAATTAGGAAAATATGGCACTAGGATAACTAGAGATTAACTAATTGATTCCCATTGAAGGATAACTCAACATAGATTAGGGTGAACTAATGGCGGGACTCCCAAGACTCAATGTGGGTTACTGAATTATAGGGATTGGTCTATGGAGCTCCTAAATCATGCAAACCGGCACGTTAAGTGGTAGGTGGGCCCATATGAGTTCTCCATGTCACTAGTGAAGTGGAAACATACTCCTAAGCTAGAAAATGACATTTAGACTATGGTGGTCAAGGGAGGATTATAATTAATCCTAATAGCCCCCTTAATCCAAACTTGGAAAACCTAGGCCTTGGAAACTAAGACCAAAGGTTACCCATAAAAGCTAATGAAAAACTTAATTTCTCAATAAACCAAGGAAACGGGGAAAACCTCATGGGAAAGCTCCCCCCTCAAAATGAGCAACAAAATGAGGAACAATAACTAAATCAAACCTTTACACCTAGAAGAGATATGAGATAAACAAATCTATTTTCCATGAAAGATTTGGTGAATATGTCCTCAACCTACTCCTCTACAGTGAAGTAATGCAAAATGATAGCCTTACTATGCACTAGTTTTCAGATGTAGTACATGTGGAATTCAATGTTTTTGGTCTACTGCTTATGTACTGGATCACTAGATATCTTTATTGCACTTTCATTATCATAGAAGATGTATATTGAAGGAGAAGTGAAAATTCCAAACTCTGTCAAAATCTCATGTAGCCAAACTACATGAATAGTTGCATTCACATCCTCGTGATACTCTGCTTCAGCTGAAGACAGAGCAAGAGATGCTTGCTTCTTGCTTGACCAATATATTGGTCCAGATCTTAACATGAACACAAATTGTGATTTAGATTTCATGCCAGCACTATCACCAATCCATTCTAAATCAGTAAAACCAATCAGATATAGTTGAGCACTAGTAGAATAGTGGATGAAAAACTCTCTCATACCTTGCACATAATGCAAGATGCACTTTGATGCTTTCTAATACAAATCATTTGGATAATGCACGAATCTTGCAACAACACTCACTGCATAAGATAAAATTGGCATTGAATGGGTGAGGTACAATAGGATACCAATCATATTTCTGTAGAGTGTACTATCAACCAATGGTGTACAATCACCTTCTTCCAACCTCATGTTAGATAATAAGGGGAAGGATGTTGGTTTACAATCACTCATGTGGAATCTTTTGAGCAAATATCCTATGTATTTGAACTATGTAATCATGATCCTTGAATAGTTTTTATTTACTTCAAGTATAATAAATTACCTTAGCATCCCTATATTAGTCATGGAGAATTCCTTTCTCAAATTTGACTTGATATCCCTCAATCCAATAGCTGAACAACTAGTGATGAGAAAGTCAACCACATAAAGAACAGACAACAGTAAGAAACATCCCTTTTGCTGCATGTAGACATTGTAGTCAGACTTGCACCTCTTGAATTTATGTGATATTAGGAAGGAATCCATCTTTACATACCATTCCCATGAGGATTGTTTGATCCCACACCGAGATTTCCTTAATTTGAAAACCAAGGATGAGCCTTCAGTGTACCCCTCAGGATATCTCATGTAGATATCCTCTTCCAAGTCACCATGGAGGAAGGAACTCTTCACATCCATGTTGTGTACCACCCACCTTTTTGAAGCAACAATGGCCAAAACTATCCTTATGGAATCCATTCATGCAAAAGAAGCGAATGTCTCATTGTAGTCCATCCCATGAAATTGTGAGTACCCTTTTTCTACTAGCTAAGCCTTGTACATGGTAGTAGATCCATCTGCTGTTATTTTAGTCTTGTAGACCCATTTCCATTGAACTAGATTTCTCCTAGGAGGTAAGGAGACAAGCTTCCAAGTCTAGTTGTCTTGTTGCAAATAAAATTCATCATCCATGGTTTCCTTCCATATTAGATCATGGAAAGCATCTTTCTAGGACTATGGATCAAAACCCATAATCATGAAGCACCTCTCTAAGAGAAGTGGATCTGTATGGAAGAGTACAAGGTTTTGGTCCTAATATTGAGATATTTCTCTTCTTCTATTAGATGGATCTCCAACACTATTCCCAGCAACTTCAATGAGTTTTTGGTCCCATTTAGGTCTTAGGTTGTGAGCAGGTTCTCGAAGTGGATCTGGATCTAATTGAGCTTCATTCTCAATATCAAGATATTGATCATCTTGATCCTCATCTCTAGATTCTGAACCTAAAATATTAGTTGAGACATCATCATATGAAAATGGAAATGATTGAGTAATTATACCTTCCTCTTCAGCTAGATGTGGATCATGTAAAATATATTCATTGAACAGGACACTTTTATTTATGGAGCATGTTCTAGTTGCAATCTCCACCAGTTTGTAAGCATTTGCACCATTTGCATATCCCAGTAGTATGCATTCACTACTTTGAATTTGGAAGGATTTCCTCTTGTCATTTGGAATTTTGGCCCATGCTTTGGAGACAAAACCCTCATATGTGATATATTAGGATTATGTCCCATCATTGCTTCAAATTTACTGACCCCAACCAATGACTTATGAGGAACTATGTTTTGTATGTACGAAGCACAATTCACTGTGTTAACCACATATTTGATGGAATATATCTTTCTTCAAGGAGTCATGTAACCATCACTTTCAAAGATCAATTCTTCCTCTCAACTACACCATTTTGTTGTGGTGTGTATGGGACTAAGTGTTGAATTTGAATACCTACTAAAGCACACAGCTGCTAGAATTCTCTTTTGATGTACTCTACTCCATCATCTAATCTGAGTTCTTTGATATTGTTCCCAAGAGTGTTCTCTTCTAAGGCCTTGAAAAAGTTAAAGGTTTCAAACGCCTTAGACTTATTCTTAAAAAAGTATATATATCCAACAATACCTTGAGTAGTCATCAATGAAAGTCAGAAAGTATCTAGATCCATTCATATATGTTGTAAGCATTGGTCCGGAGAGATCACGGTGAACCAAATCAAGTGCAGATGCAACTCTTCCATTTTCCTTAGGCGCTTACCTACCAAGGAACCATTATAGAAACATTCAAAGGACTTGATGAGAGGAAATCCCTTAAATATATATTCATTGTGCAGTTGATGGAGATATTTGAAATTCAGATGGCCAAATCTCTCATGCCAAATTATGTTTGTATAATTATCATGAGTCAATAGGGTACTTAGATATGAGTTAGGAAGAAAATGAGAAAATTCATATGCCTTCAAAGCATGATTTGCATCTCCTTTCGCTATCCTATTCCCAATTAAAATTTTTGAGATCTCCATTGAGTCAAGATAAAATGCGACTTGCTTGGGTGAGCCAGTATGGGTCGTCTGGTATATATACAACATATTTTCTACCAGGGGGGAACATAGATTGAATTCCTGAAAACTCCATGCTCAAATTTGATTGAACTTTTCCCAATAGCTCATATTTTTGAGCCATCTACCATGTGAATGCTTAGACCACTAAAGATATCCAGAGAAGAGAATGATTCTTTAGAGGCCACCATGTGGTTAGAGGCTTCAGAGTCAATGAGAAAATCTTGTGATTGAGAAAATCCTACCTTCAGAGCATAGAATCTCTCATCATCTTCAGTCTTGTTTCTAGTATCAGGATTCCTTGCACCTTCATGAAGGGAAATATTGTTACATTCAATGAGTGTATACATTTGGTATATGTTTTTATTCATACATGGGTTCTCTAGATGATTCCCTCTATTAAAGTATGAGCACTTGGCCTTGTAAAAAGTTTTGTGATTTTCCTTCTTGGAACCTGAGGATCCTTCTGAAGGATTCTTCTTCTTTCTAGAATTGAAATTAGTGTTATTCTTTACCTTGCCTTTCTTCTTCCCATTTGCTTTCACATTCTTATTCTCCCTAGCTAAGAGAGCTTGATTTTTGGAGGATATGAGAGCTCCCATTTGTATCATTTTATCATGTTCCCGAATAAGAGATTATGTGAAGGAATCAATGGATGGAATTCACCAATTAGGAGTTTCCAGTCTCCCAAAGTGAAAAGTGGATACAAACAATGAGAATTATGGACCAAGTTTGCTTAGACTCAAGAGGACCAATTTCCCATCTTTCTTGTCGATCCCACACTACTTGCAGTACATGACCAAGGATTTGAACTTGGTGAAGAATTTTTGAATGGTTTCGAGGTTGTTGGGGTGAAGAGCCACCAACCCATTCTCCAGAATATGACCTCATAGCTCATCTTGTTTTCCAAACAACGATTCAAGATCTTTCCACACTTCGTTTGGAGTTTTCAATCCATCTGGATGGAAGAGTAACTCCCTGGAGATATGAATGCACATGAAACAAAATTCTTCATCCAGTTTGTTCAGATTCTTTGAATTCAAAAAATCTACTAGGGTTCGACTTCCTTTCTCATGGTAACCCTGTACAGACCTTTGTTACACAACAAAATATTCATATCATCTCTCCAATCAAGATAGTTGAAGGGTGTGAGGATACTGGGTGTCAACGATGCTGAATTATCCATCTTGCAGCTTCATGGAGCATCACAATTCTTCTAAATTATTCAATTTATTGCAAAAACACTTCAATTCGAAGGAAAACCAATTCAATCACTCTGGGTGCATCACACATGGAAAGAATTCTCTAGAAAAAATCCATAGGGAGAAAGGAAAAGATACCAAGAATTATATGGAACTCAATTGCTTATGGTGCATCAATGGAAGTTTTCGAGGATTGAAGTTGGCCTGATTACCTGCTCTAATACCATGTTTAATTTAAAAAATATTGGGATCTCCAGGATTCTGGTTGAACCTCACTGTGAAAGAAGAAATTTAGTACAAAGACCAAAAAATCTTGGTGAAATCGAATAGTTAAGAGACTAAAACTAGTCAACATAAAATTACTCTCATTATCATTAATCTATGTGTAATACAATGATCATACAATAGGGATAATTTGAATCCACTAGGTATGATTTGAATTCACCAACTTGGACTGACTCTATTTCTAACTCAACATGGGAAATTGCCACTTTGAACTCACTAATGTAACTCAAGACAACTAAATCAGTTAACCGTTAGTTAACTGAACAAGGTAGGTAGGAAAAGGAAAATCACCTCCTTAAATTAGGAAAATGTGGTGCTAGGCTATATAGAGATAAACTAATCGATCCCCATTGGAGGTTAACTCAAAACAAACTAGGGTGAACTGATGGAGGGACTCCCAAGACTCGGTGTGGGTTCCTAAATTATAGGGATTGGTCTCTGGAGATCCTGAAATCACAGAAAATGGTGCATCAAGTGGTAGGTGTGCCCCATATGAGTTCCCGATGGCACTAGTTAAGTGTCATCATACTCCTAATCTAGGAAATGCCATTTAGACTATGGTGGATAAGGGAGGATTATAATTAATACTAATAGAGATTGGATCCCAGAGGGCCTTTTTTTATAATGATGGTTTTCACTTTGTTCTTTGGTTGGGGAAAGTATTTCCCATAGAATTCATAAAAAAATTGCTTGGAGTTGAAGCAACTAATAGTCCTGATGTATCCAATGTATTTTAACTCATTTTATTTGCATGAATTATTAGGGGATTAAAAATATTTACTATTCAAAACTATATTTTGGACATTATTTGTTTGTCTTTTTCTTATGTTGTAAATAAAATTTGGTTTGTCATTAAGTTCTCTTAATCATTCTATATGCAATATTTTCTAGTTAATTAGGTTGTGGAAATTATTCTGCCATTTTGAATCTCCTTAGCAGGGATGAAGAGACAACATGTCATGACAAAAAAATTAAAACGTCTATATGCAGCAATCTAGGACAATGATGTTTACCAAGAAGAATGCTTCCACTTTGAAATTATATCATTATAGCTCAAGTCTTACAAGAAGAAATATTGGCACCTTCTAACCTTAATTTAAATTGTTTTAATTTAATTTTAATTTAAATATTAATTAATATAAATAGTCAATGTACAATAATCAAAATTTATGTAGATAGTTGATAGCATAGAATTTTAATAGATTAGAGTTTTATTCTTATAAGCAATGCATTCTTTACTATTAGGTTCCATACTTAGTCCAATAGAGTGTTGATCCATTTCCTTTGTTGTGACTACAGAACCTTTTGAATGAGACCATGTGTGTTTCCTAGATCACTCATGTAAAATTATATAATATATTCTATTTAAGGGTGCTATCTCAATGGAAGAGCACCTGCCTTATAGGCAAGAAGCTGGTGGTTCGATTTCTCCATGCCCTATATATATTCTGAAACGATAAAAAAGAGATAAATTACCACTACAAAAATAGAGATAAATGACCCTAAATATGCATATAAACTACCACTGGTAGAAAATTAGATTTCATTGATCAGATAACAAAAAATGCGGTAATATTTAGTTTGGTCATTTATAGCTTATCTCGTGGTCTTATATTTGGTCATTAATTATTAAAATTAATGACCAAATACATGACCACAAGATAAGCTATAAATGACCATGTTAAATATGACCACTTTTTTGGTCGCATGATCAATGACCGCTATTTTCCACTAGTTGTTTCCAAATAAAAAATTGGTCATTTATATGTGGATTTTGGTCTTTTTTTGGTCATTTATCTCTCACTTTGTACTAGTGTTCCTTAATTGTTTTCATAAAGTGGCTAAGTGATTTATGTGAAATTAGAGATGTCTTTCACATGACTTCACTGTCGATGAGACGGTGCCGACTCTTGAATTTTGACATGCCGACATTGGGAATCAAAGTTAGGGAGTGCTTGTTGTAAATTTTGTATGTTGGTTCCAACTCCCAACTTCCGACATGCCGATATCCGGAATTGAAAATCAGGAGTGGTTGTTGTAACTTTTGTATGTTAAAGCTAACTCTTGACTTTCGGTGTGTCGATGTCGGGACTTGGAAGTGAGGAGGGGTTGTTCTAACTTTTTTGTGTTGGAGATAACTCTTAAATTTTTATGTATCGACGTCGGGACTTGGAAGTCGAGAGTGGTTGTTGTAACTTTTGTATGTTGGTGTCGACTCCTAAATTTTTATGTGTCAACGTCGAGAATCGAAAGTTGGGAGTGGTTTTGTAACTTTTGTATATAGGTTTTTTTGGAATGACAGGTTGTTTATACCCCATACCTTTACCCCTCTCTCTCCCCCTCCCTCCCTCCCTCCCTCCCACTCCATATTCCCTCTCTCTTTCTTTCTCATCGCTTTCCTCTCTCTCTCTCTTTATCTTCCCCTCACCTCAATCTCACTCTATTCCTCTCTCCACCTATCTATTATCCAAATCTCTCTCTCTCTCTCTCTCTCACACACACACACACACACACACACACACACACACACACACACACACACATTGTCACCTCTATCCTTAATCATAATTCAATGATACTATTATGAGGCCATGTATGCTTAGTGGAGGAAACCTTGTTATCCTTAGATGGATAGAAGATTATTTTAAGGATTGAAGTTCAATTCTCTTCCCTGGCCATGTATAAGGCCCCATTACCCCAAGACATGTATACATAGCACCATGGATACTGATTCCAAATTATGTGTAGTGATTTGAGGCAATGTTAATGGATCTACATGACTTGATAGTTTTTGTAGCTCCAAAGCCAAGGTATTATTCCACAAAGAGCCATTCCCAAGGCCCTAAGACATGTACTTATTGCTTAAAACCACATAATGGAACTATCATACTCAATCATATGTCAATGATACCCTTAGGAGTCCATCTTTTGTTGGTGGGGAAAACCTTCTAAACCATGGATGGCTAGAAGCATTGTTTATGCCCCTACATTCATTTCTCCTCTATTATCCATGTCAAAGGCCCCATAAACATAGTCATGAAATATATCTCTCATTTAGAAAACCTCATAAAAGGACTCAAATATCAATGAACATTGATATCGGGGTGTGTGCAAGAAGTTGAGGGACCTTTTAGATGCAATTGTAGAATGAAGTCAATCACTCTTGATCCATAAAATCGAAATCATCCCAAGCAATCCCCACCCTGCCAAGCCTAATCCCAAGGCTGCCAACATGCATGCCAATTAGGATAGTACACAAAAACGCGCTCCTATTTTACCTTGCAAAAATGCGCTCCCATTTTGCTTCAATAAAAAGTGCTCCTATTTTGCTTCATTAAAACACGCTCCCGTTTTTCTTCAATAAAACGCGCTCGCGTTTTGCTTCAATAAAACGCGCTCCTGTTTTGCTTTAATAAAACGTTCAAAATGGGGGGGGATCCTTAGTGGTAAGGGGAGACATAGGGATGTGTGTGTGTGTGTGTGAGAGAGAGAGAGAGAGAGAGAGAGAAAGA
>LPNX011065237.1:452926-464526 GCA_001517045.1 Pseudotsuga menziesii
GTATTTAAAAATGCACGTGCATTTTTCTTCACTAAAACGCGCTCCTATTTTGCTTCACTAAAACACGCTCCTGTTTTGCTTCAATAAAACACGCTCCCGTTTTGTTTAAATTCAAAAATGTGTTCCCTCCAAATGATAAGGCCGAGCCTTGACCCATGCTTGCATGGAATTCTTATGCATGTGGCTGCTTCGTACTTTGCTTCGGATTCAACATGCCTATGCCTTGGAGTATGATAAACCATGGCTAATTCAACATTATATCCAAATGTTCAATATGCTCATGTTTAGCCGTTCGTCTGATTATGCTGCACACCTCCATTTTTTATGAGATTTTAGAAACAGATATGGTTTTTTTTGCAGATTCCAAATATGTAAATTTTAGCAAGAATACATTATTTTTTCTATTTTTTTCTTATTTATCTTCTATCATCACTCCTCAACCATTTAAAAAAAAAATTGTATGGTGCACTAAAGAACACCGAGCTCTACATGCTATAAAAAAACCATTTCCAAATAATTGCATTGAGACATTCAAACGTTGCACCCACAATTGACGTACCGTTTTCGAGGTTTGATCTCTTAGATAATAAATAAATAAAATTAAAAAATTATTTTTACTATTGGAAAAATAGTTGTGCACTAGTACTATATGTTCTCTATATGTATACCAATTTTTGTAAGTTTATTCCATCATTTAGCCACTCAGACGCTGCACCCACAAAAACATATACCTTATAATTTGTCCAAAAAATAAAAAGTGTCCGTTAAAAAATATCTGACTTTAGATGGTTAATAGCATTTTCAATAGAAAAAAATTACATATTTGGAAAGGTCATTCAATTTCCTACATTTCTTGTGTTTTACTCATCGCAAGATTCATTGTGTAAGTGTCTCAAAATATCCATGCAAGTTGATGGATGTCTATTTTTTCAGTTTTCTATTGCATCTAACACACCAAAAGAGACCCTCATCTTTGTGCACTCACCCATCGTTATTAAAGGGGCTATGTAGTGATTTGAGGTGTCGATCATGACCTAAACACATATTTTCTATTTTTTTTCAAAATAAGAAAAAAATGTATAAACTTAAAATAATTATGATTTAATCATATAGATCTCTTCAATCCATTTCCACTTAGCTAAAGAACTCCAAAAACTGATGCCTGGATAAAAGGTTATGGCCAAAATACTAAAGCACATTTTTTAATTAGAAAATCACGCACACACTTTTCAAGTGGGTGGGGAACTTTTGTAAAATTTTGTGCATTCTTTTGTCAAAGTGCATGCCTAATTGGAAAAATATGTGGCAATTTGTGTGTTGGTTCAAAAGGCACCGAAACAAAATCCAAGTAGAAAAAAAATGGTAGTGATTATGAGTAGTGTCGTGGCCCCCTACACACACAAATACTCGACTATGAATGAATTCTGAACCCCAGGCATGATTCCCCAAACACCCATGGAAACATTATTGCCGCATTGTTGATTGTGTGCTTCACAATCCCCATGTTTCTTCGGGAAACATTGGATCTGATGTGATGGGATTCCAAAATCTCCAGATGCAAATGAGTTTCTATAATATAACTTTCATTCTCATGTGGACAATAATCAACTTGCAAAATGAGATTCAACCTATAAAATTTGGATGAATGTAACTATGACTTCGATTTCCATGATTGAGAGTGAAAAATGTCACCTGACAATTACCATTTCTAGAAATCAGGGGTGAATGAGAGCTTCCTAGCTATTCTTGTGGGTGAAGAGAGGTTTAAATCAAGCTTTAGAGGAGCATTTGAAATTATTTTATTTTGGCTCCTCTTTCTAAATTTGATGGGGATAACCTCTTATTCATTAAAATTAAATAAATAAAATATGGTCTAATCATATCTAATAAGTGTTTAATAAAAATTTAGCCCATTAAAAATTTAAACACTTATACACTTATAGAATTGGTCATTCACACATGGTGATGAATATTTTGGTAACTTACATTATGTTTTAAAGAATATTTATTGATGATTACTTCATAATGTTTGGAGTAAGCTATCTACCCGACCATTTGCACCAGGGCCCACTATACGTCGTTACCTTTCCATTACTCTTCCATGAGACCAAGAAAGACCAAATTCTGCTTCTTCTCGATGTTTTCATGGTAGATCAATTCTACAACAAACTACTATAAGTTTTGGTTCGAACTAAGTCATTTTGAAATTCTCATTGATAAGGTCCCCTACTATTCTATGGCAGGTTGGGTGGGCCGATCTACTCTTCTATAGTTATGTTCTTCCTCTTTGACCCGAGCACTCTTATGACCCAAGGATAGGGATCTGTGTTCATCTGATAATTGTTGTTGGACCGATATATAATTATATATTATGTCAAAAAAGAAAAGGGCATCTAGTAAAGGAGATCCTCAGAACTGCCTTTGGAACTACTTCCTTCCTAAAAAATCTTTCCATTCCATAGCTCTACGGTTAGATATGCTCTTCTGGATACCCGCCCCTTTTTTAGACTTGGTTAATAAAAAAAATCTTTGGAATGAAAATATAAATCGAGTAATGGAAATCATTTTTACACAGTAACTCTCACACTGATATTTTGCAATTTAACATTTTAAATATTCTATTCTTCACATCAAAGTAGAAGGGTGACATTGAAGGAGTGCAGACCTTCGAGGCTAGATTATATGGTAATAAAGTTGTGATAATTGTAGCAGGAGCATGGAGTTGTTCCTAGTTGAAAAAATGGCAGAAGAGTTATGTTTTCTGTTGCATGTTCTAGTCAAGCATCGAAAGGTGAGGTATAGTTCGTGCTTGAAATGTTTTAGAATCTAAATTTTTAGTGAATTAGGCTTAGATTGGTCTAGATTCAATTTGATTTCGTAAATCACTATTTTTCATTATTACATTATACCGGAGTGTAATAGTAGTTTTTTGTAGAATTGATCTACGATGAAAATGCTGAAGAAGAAGCATAATCTAGTAGTTCTTGGTGTCACGAAAAAGTAACGGAGTAAGCTATCACTCTATGTTGTCGGGTAGGCCCCGTGCAAATAGTCACGTAGGTAGCTTACTCCATAATGTTTTCATAAATCATTTTGCTAATTGACTATTTTATTAGGTTTTATATGCCCAAATTTGTGAATTTTTATTTTACTAGATTTTTTTATGATTTGGATTTTTAAAGAATATGATTTATTTTAAATTATTATTTAAGCTGTAATTTTTAATTATTCAACCTTTGGGTGTTTTGGAACATAATACTTTATTTTATAATTTGTATTGTTAAATTGTATAAGTTTTCATTACTCAAATAAGAATTTTAAGAATTTTGAATAAATTTAATCTTTTCAAATATCATTATTACATTACATTTGGATTATGCTATTTCATATCTATAATTCTAACCATTTTTATACGTTTCAAAATAAAATTAAAAAAAAAAATAATTAAAATATACAAGTAAAAAAATATTTAAATAATTTTTTTAATGTAAAATAAATATCTATAATTCCAATAATTTTTCTAAATTTCAAAATAAAATTTAAAAAAAAAATTAAAATATAGAAGTAAAAAACATTAAAATAATTGTTTTTAATAGTTTTTTTTAAATGTAAATTAAATAATTTTTTTGCCACTATAATAATAGTTTTACACTAAGAAAAATATAAATTTCTTCACAAACATTGGTTTTATCTTATCTGATCTTTTCTCATATTTACCTATGTTTGAGATCGTGAGAGCTAACATTTTGTTGTTCGTGAGGCGACTCTTTTGATGGAAAATTTCAAAACCACCTATTTGTCTCATTTTATAAGTCATTCATTGTTTAATTTCAAGAACGCTTACTTGTAATGGAAATAATTTCAAAACAAACTATTTGTAGTCATTTTATAAGTCATTCATTGTTTAATTTCAAGAACGCTTACTTGTAATGACTGGTTTGAACGCATAATTAATTGACAAACAATATAAAACAAGGCGTGGGTTAGCTATGGAGCAAACCTCCCTCTATCGGACGGAAGAGGAGCAAAGTCAACGTGGCGTGGGCTAGCTATGGAGCAAACCTCCCTCCATATGACGGAGGAGAAGCAAAGTCAACGTTGACTTTGCTCCTCCTCCGTCCTCGATGGAAAGAGGTTTGCTCCATAGCTAGCTTATTCCTATAAAACACCATTAAACATGACACTGAAATTACCCATAATTGAGTGAGGGAGAATATGAAACACCATTAAACATACACTGAAATTGCCCACAAAGAGGAGGCCGATGTTATATTACAAATGAACGAATCGAGGGACAACCGAGGTATTTGAGTGAGAAAAGTGAAGAACCAAACGGGCGATGGAGGCATAAGGCAATGAATATGCTCCTTAGCTCGTCCCTGTTGATATGCAAAGCTCACAGCCAGTACACATCTTTACGTTCGCTTGTAACCCTAATTTCCACTTTGCCATCATTATCACGCCGACCAAAGCTTAGAGAAACTGGAACAGAGCAAGATTTCCGTAACCCTAACAACCATATACCCAATATCCCACTGATGTGAAGATCCTCGTTTGAAGGAATCCTCCGGAATAACCCTCCAGAAGCCACGATAAAAGATCGATCCACAGGTAGAGGACCCCAAAAACGATTCCGCCATTGAAACAAACGAAGAAAAAATACATAGAAAATTCAGGCCCTGTAGCCTCTATATTTCCTCCAGAGATACCCTTGTTCGATTGAATTTAGAGATCAAAAGCCGCTAATGATCTAATCTTTTCCATACATGTGCCAGCAAAGAAGCATCGTAATACATCGACGGAGAATATATAATCTGCCTTTATTCTGCTTCGCTACAGCCATGCAACGCCTGCTAAACCCGGGGCCTTGCTCACCGGCCGTCGGTCTCGAGCCCGTGACCTCCGGCTGTAGCTTGGGCGCCTTCCATTCTCGTTTAGGATTGCTTGTACTTGAAGTAGAAAAGCAGTGACCCATCTTCTCCGATACAATGTAACAAAACCTAGAAACTGCAACTCGACGAGGGGCTAATGTGAGAAATAGAATGAAAAAAATGAAGGAATATTTGATATAGTTGATGTTATATATGTGATATTTCAGGGCGGTGTGGTGCGCCAATAATTGATCGGTATTTTTAATCCGGCCTGCGCTTTCGTGGGCTCCAAGGGACGGTGGAAAGAAGGTGAAGCTGTCGGTGGGAGACCCTCCATGGTGGCTCCTTCTTCTAGGCCTTGACTCCGACTCCCATGCCTTCCGTGGAAACAGTTTCTAGACATCATGTGACCGCCAGCTATATTCTCCTCGATGCTAACGTCTAGGACAAAAGTTTCATTCATTTTTGTTATTGTTAAAACCTATAATACTTTTTTTGGGCAATCTAAACATAGAAATTTCTTAGGATTGGAATGATGATAATATATATTTTTTAAACAAAAAGACATCATTTTAATTAAAAAATTATTCAATTTTATATAACTTTTATAAAGGTGAATATTTACTGGAATATACTAAATATGTAATAATTTCAAATAATAAAAATCATATATATAATATCTGAAAAAGGTTAAAATAAAAGAGATATAAAAGCTTTGTTTTTTTTTAACTTTAAAATTAATTAGTCTAAAAAAGTTCTCTAGGGAAATTTTTTTCATGATGGTGAAGAAGAAGATTAATGGTAAATTTTTTTATGATGAAGAAGAAGACGAATATTAATGTTTACTTATGAAGGATAATACTTGGTTTTCTTTAAAATTTTGTTCTTGTGTTCAAAAAGCTTGGAAAGAAGTTTCCAAGTTTACTATAGTTTTAGCAATTTAGGAAGTTATAATTATAACAAAGATTAGGAAACTGCTATCAAATATATTAATATGATTCTAAATTAAGATGTATTGATGCTTGCTTTATTTTATATAATTGTAGTGTTGGATTAGAATGGTTAAAATTAATTAAAATTTATGATTTTAAACATGAGTGTTTTAAATATTATGTTTTAAATTTTTTAGAATTTTTTTGATAAAATTGAAAATTTCAATTATTAAAATGCATACTTCATCAATCTAAATTAATACTTTAAGAAATATTTTAATAATTAAATCTTTTATGATGACAAACTAAAAGAATTCATAACCAAATGTGACCGGGACAAATTAAAAGAATTCAAAATCCTTCTTATTTAATTTTAACTTTTTATTATATATATATATATATATAGTAAATAAATATTATTTAATTTTAACTTTTTATTATATATATATATATATATTTGTAAATAATATTATTTAATTTATATTGTGTGATTTATTTTATTTTATTTTGTATAATATTTTATATTAAGTAATTCAATTTATATGAATAGGTGTTTATATAGTAAGTGAGATTTTGAACTTGTTTAAGGGATCAAATAGATTAACTTGGTTAAACAAATCAAATAATAATATTTACTTAAGTTTTTTGTTGAGTTTATAGGCTCATCCACTAAGTCAACATGAGAGTCAAGGTATGGATAAGAGCGAACATGGTATGGATAAGAGCAAACATGTCACTTACACTATTTGAAACCAAGTAGAGTAACAATCATTACTCCTAACAACCGAACCAATAAATACTCACCAACCACTACCACACTATTTGAAACTAAGTAGAGTCACAATCATTACTCCTAACAACCCAACCAATAAATACTCACCAACCACTACCACTTTACTTGCTATTATGATAATCTTATTATAAACATCATAAAAATTAAGATACATATTACAATTCTTCATCACTAAACTATAAAATGTACTTGTTTTTCTTGATACAATAATATTTTTAAGTATTTTTTTACTAGGGGAATCGGCAATTGGCCCTCACAACATGGGACACGGTTAAACCGGGGTGGGATTGATCTCGTGACCTCCAATTTACAAACAACTTCATTACAACGAAACCACCAATAAACCACGCCCGTGCAAGCTACAATAATATTTTTAAGTTAATTAATAAAAAAAATCTTAATTTATTTTATAAAATACTTTATTTTTTTTGAAAATTTTAAATAATACATATAATATTCATTTTATATTTTATATCCTATAATAAATTATTATTTTTAATTGAAATTTTTAAATAATACATATAATATTTATTTGATATTTTATATCATATCATAAGTTATTTGAAAGTTATATTTTCTTAATGCTAAATTTACTAAAAATAAAAAACATTCCCACTATATCTTTATTTTGATATAATGTTGCGTCATCCATGTGAGACTAAGGTATTATATCTCACAAAAGTCCAAAAATATAACAAGGAGGACCACTTAAAATGTGCTTCTTCTAAGCAAATATCTTCCATATAATAGGGTCTTATTAAATATTAAAAGGTAATCGAATTAAGGATTAAATAAGTAGAAATAAAAATTTGGAAAGCAACGAAATCTCGCCTAAAACTAAGTAGGTATATGTTTAATTAACAGGTTGTGCGCATCTTAGAGTGGAATATTGGCGCACCATATACCACCTACTTATCATATAATTAGTATTTGGAATTTATTATCACATACATAAATTATATTTTATTTTCGATACCATTTATTCCACCTTGTTTTTATATTGGAGAATATATCAACAGCATATATACACCTTTTTTTTTATATATTTACAGAATATATAAAAAGCATATAAACCTTGAGATGGCAAATAAAACTAAAATAGAAGAATCTATCCAACTTAAATTCAAATATGGAAGTTACAAAACTATGGATAAATAAACCTTTTCGATAACGATGAAGTGGCCGTTCGTGTGGAAGTTGCGAAGTTCCTACTCATTTTTATAGAGTAATGTTTCCTAGTGAAAGGTTAAAGATTTGGTGATTAAATTAAAGTCCAACTTTTGCATTTTCTATCTAACTCGTGCCCACAACGAGAGATTCTATCCACTTTAGTATTGTTGTTGCTAAAAGTTCTTTATCCTTTAGAGAGAAAAAAATATTGTATTTTTATTTTTTTAAGTTCAAATAATATTCTAGCCCCAAGGGTTAGCTCAATTGGTAAGATGTGCGCACATTCTCTCGGTTCGGGGAGAGGTCACGGGTTCGAGCCTTCAGTCCTTTGGGGTTAGGCCTTCTGCGAGGATGGTCGACGGTTTACCACCTCTACCATCCAATAATGTGGGGAAGTATTGCTAGGTTTCCCGTAGATCTTTCCATCTGAAAAAGTTCAAATAATATTTTACATGAAGTATAAATAATATTTTACATGAAGTATTTCAAGAACTTTAATAATATGAAATTCATAGAGTTTTTATGAAACTGTGATCGAGAAAGAAAAATTAAAGTGTTTAGAATTCTTCTCAAATATTCATATCAATATTTTGATAGGGAGATTTTCTTTTTCTTTTTCAACCCCTCCTTGCTATTGTAATAATAAACCATTGCTAATTTGTTGGAAGCGCCCACTAATAATATGTGCAAGATTAAAAAATTCAACATAATCATCCTATATTAGGTCTAGTTCTTATGGATTTGAATAATTGTTTATGGAATCAACAATCTTGTATAAGAACCTCAAAAGCTAACATGATAAGCCTATTAAAGTTAACATGATTTCCCATCATGGAGAGGATATGAATCTTGTTGAAATACATCCTTCTTCTTACTTGAGAATGCGATTATTAAATAGGACCAAGATGTTGATCACAATATAACTACAACAAATGTTGTTGAATCATTTCACCTTTTTCTTTCTCAACTAAATCTCATATCACATAGTATTATAATGGAAAATGAAAAAAGTGTGATCTCAATCTAAGATTGTGCAATGAATGAATCTCACCTACCTCTTTGTTTCTCAACAAAATCTCATATCACACAATATTATAATGGAAATGGGAAAAAGTGTGATCTCAATCTAAGATTGTGCAATGAATGAATCTTACCCATTTGATCAATCAAGAAAACTCTTGTCCATGAACGTTATGACAAAATGCCAACTTAATAGCTAGAGAAAGCCACATTGCAATGGTTAATTCCTCTAACCAACGTACAAGAAGTCATGCATCCTATCCAATGTCCTAAATGACATATCCCACGATCCTACTAAGTTAAAGGTGTCAGTGTCTAAGCATAGCATAGCTCTGCCAGTTTTTAGGTTTTGGAAGTCCATTAGCATCTTGAGCTCATTGGACCGGGTTCCTTCCCTAATCGCCCCTCTTCTCCTCTGCGTGGCTATAGGTAGAGGCTGAGAGTCTAAGTATGGAAGAACCTAAGCATTGGTGATTGGCCCTTGTGCAGCGACCTATGGTGATGAACAATTGTGGAGGCAACGTTGAATGATGGATTTTTATTTGGCTTAGCGTGAAGCGGTACCTAAGGATGGTAGGAAGGTTGTGGTGCTTTGCAGTGGGAAAAAAATGAGGATAAATGAATCCTCCCATTTGTAGTCGGATTTCGGTAGCATAGGGAGAAACCTTACTAACCTCCTTTATTCAGCGTCCCATCCTTTGTCCACATGATTTGTAGCAAGTCTTTAGAGGACCACTGCAACTCTTGCAACTAGGTATTTTACAGACAACAAGATCTAAAGATAATCCCTTGGCTAAATACGAATGTCACACATCTCAAAAATCGTAAAAAAAAAGTATACACACATTTAACTAGAACTCTTCATACAATTCCAGCAAGCATTATTACTTGTGAGTTTTATTAATGATGTTATGTAACGATACTTACATGATTATGCTTCATATGTCAGGTTTCACTAGCTACGACAATGGAAGAGTTCTAACCACTACGTACAACCACACCCAAAGGCGATGTTTTAAAATACTTGCTTTGATTTATTGTCTTATGTTTTACTAGAGCCGTACTTAGCCCCAAGGCTTGGGATACTAGACCATAGTCTTGATTCCACCTTGCAATGTAATCTGGGTTATGGGGACTGCATGACTTACCATAGTCCTAAAGTGCAATGTATAAAGTAGCATTAGAAAGGGCCTTGGTCCTACGACATGAAGGGTGTATGGTATAGTTTGATTAATGGAAATTCGTTATGGTGCTATGCCATTATTTGCAAAGTTAATAATATAATGGTTGTTTGTTTTATATGGAAAAGTTTTAAATGTGATGCGGTGCTTACCATAGTTTTAATGTCTCGATGCAATGATTAAAAGCCATGATTACATCTAGATGAGGTTTAATGAATCGTACCCGACTTGACTTGGGACTTAAAAGCATTGTATTGGTTTGGATTTGACGACACAACCAGGCTTTAATTGCTTTCCTGGGAGTGCATCTGGGTCATCCACCTATACAATGCAATGTAAAGATATGGATAGGGTTTATTGCATTGCTTTTCCTATCTGAACCCTTCATTATTGGTTTGTTTGGTTTGTAACTTTTGAGAGTCAAAGCTCTGCTATGTTAATGGCGACTCTTTGGGTTTTCTAGTGTAAAATATTGCTACAGTTTTGATGGCATTGTACTCGTTTCTTCCCAAGGTATTCATGTGTTTTCCATGTCTTACATGGCCTCTTGCAACATGTTGTTTCTCTTTCAAAAGCCTCGACCACCAACTTAGGATTCAATGTTTCCCTTTAGTAGGTAAACATTCGATTGAATAAGATACAATATTTTATTAGAATGTTTCTTTTAATGGTTTTAATGTAACTAATACTACTTGGTGATTTTTGTGTAGCAAGAGGAGGGATAAGGGTAACCCGGGAGGAGTCGACCCCTATCCCTCTCTGCAACTTGCATAAGGTAAGAAAAATTAACGTTTTCAACTTGTTTACTATTTTTAATATATGTTTTGACTGCAACAATGTGTTTATTTACAGGTTAAGAACGTTGGCAAGGAAGGCGACATGGTCACCTTCTCCTAGGCCCGTGTCTTAGAATGCCCAGGTAAACAATCCTAAAACCCTTGCTA
This sequence comes from Pseudotsuga menziesii, assembly GCA_001517045.1. Taxonomy (NCBI): domain Eukaryota; kingdom Viridiplantae; phylum Streptophyta; class Pinopsida; order Pinales; family Pinaceae; genus Pseudotsuga; species Pseudotsuga menziesii. Next base: position 463,838 of record LPNX011065237.1, read on the forward strand.
TGTTTTTAGTTTTGTACTCCAAGGAAATTTAGCCACAATCGCTAAAAGTTTTTGCGGTTTTTGATGTAGGTACTAAAATCCCGAGGAAAAGTAGTAAAGAGGAGGGAAACCACTCCAACTCTGTGCAAGATAAGTTTTAAGTGTTTTTTTAAACCCCTACATTTAAGCTTTGTTTTACAGAGGGATTTACTTCCTCTATGCTTTGCATTTTTTTTATGCGCATTATGGCTTGTTTTTATTGTTAGATTTTTAACATTAAGCTAGCATATCATTAGGATCTTTAACTGAGAGAACAACAAGCACAACAAAACACAAGAGACAATGGACACAGTGTTTTTCCTCGGGGAAACCATAAATGGAGAAAACCCCACAACTTCCTGAGAGATAGAATTAGCAACAAAAGTGAAACCCAAAAACAATAAGATGATCTCCCAACAGTAGTAACATCTTTCTTCCTTGCCCCAATGTCTTTCTCTTCCTCAGCTATGCGCTACAACTGAGTGTGAGTGAGTGTGTGATAAATAGAGAGGCTATCTTTGAAGCAGTAAAAGCTTCTTTAACGTTCGTAAATTCTCTAAAATGCCCGCAGGTAATCTGAATCCCACATGTTGGTAAGTAGTAATAAATATTGAATAAGATAAGATGATGAATTACATATGAGGGTCTGTTATTTATATTTTGGTGAAATA
>LPNX011065237.1:464721-542251 GCA_001517045.1 Pseudotsuga menziesii
ACTGCTAGCATTTCGTACTGATCTATCATTAAGATATTTGATCACATTGATATCGCTATCTTTCGACATTTCCCATTTTTAGAATATCTGTTTTTATGGTGGGGGTGTCGATATGGAATTTTCACAATGTCATTGTCTTTTATGAGTGCCATTTTTTTAGCATTGATCTGAGTAGAAAGTTGTGTTTTCGTCTCTTGAGGTTTTAAAGCTTCGTTCTGTATCTTTTTCGACTTGTTTTCTAACTGCATGTTATCATTTTGAAAGTTCTTAATCACTTCTACATGTGATTTTCTGTCATCTTCATACTTCTTAAGTTGTTCCTTAAGATCTTAATTATGCCTTCTGATACAATGATTTTCTTCTTGTTTGTCTAGAATTTTTCCTTCAATGTCTTCCGTAGATTGGTCTGTCTTCCGACTACTTTTCAACGTCTTAATTTTTGTGACTAGTGTCTTGTTATGATTACCTAATCTGAAAATTTCTTCGGAATGGCTTGATAAAATCTTGTTGACTTTTGTCAGTTCTAACTTATGTGTCTTCTTACTGTCGTCATACTGCTGCTGGAGTTTTTCTTTTTGTTGTTTATGATGACGTAACTCTGCTCCTTGATTTTCTAACCTCATCCGGACTTGCGCCAATTCAGCATCTTTTTCAATGATGAGTTTGTTTAGATTCTTTATTTCTTCTTCTAATTCATTATCGCATCCATATGGTGATTTGTTGTCATTTTTTGACTTTTTGATCTGGTCTTCTAGGTTTGGATTATGAATTTTTAAACATGATATTTTGTTATCCTGATTAGACAACATTTTTTTGTTATCTCTTATGGTTCGTTCTAGCTGTCGATTTTGATTCCATAAGCGGATATTCTCATCATCTTTCCACTCTTTCAACCACTTTTTTGTCTCAACCTTAGCTTGTAGACTTTTATTGATCGCCTTGTATTGTTCTAACTCGTCCACTGTTGTTTGTAGCTGTGCCTTCATTTCTGAATATGTAGTAGCCATTGTTTGTGACTATGTTTCTACTTCACTTTTGTCTTTGTTTCTTCTAGAAGGATAGATACAAAAGCTTTAATAATTCTCAATATGTCTCTTTTGGAAAAAACTTTCTTTGACTATTTCTTGTTAGGTCAAATAACCTTTCTTTTTTTCCCAAAAATAATTTTTTTTCTTTAATAAAATAATAATAAAAAATATTATTATTATTTTTAAACTTAAGTTATCTAAAATAATATATAAACTTCCAAATTCTAGTCCTTGACTTTTATTTTTTCCCAATACTTTCGTAAAATGCAAGTAGATTGGGTGGTAGGGGGAGTAAGTGTTACTTTCCCCACCTAGGTTCAAATCCCACTTACTTCTTTTAATAGTTATTATTACACACTTTTTATATTACTATGCACTTTTTACTTTTATATTTTCTTTTTTAACCTTTTTCTTTTCTTTCCCTTTTTTTTTTTCTCTCGTTCTTTTAGTTTTTTTTGTTTTTTTTTGCTTTTTTTTCTTCACTTTTTTCTTTAAACCCTCTTTTTTTGGGGGGGGAGTTACTTTTACCCTTTTTTTTTTAATTTCTTAAGGACAAAGTCCTATTTTTTTGGGAAACCCAAAAATTTCGGGCAACCTGGGTGATGGCTAAAAGCCAAAAATATGGCCAAAGGCCGGGATCTAGCCAATGAGGCTCTAATACCACTTGAAGCAGTAAAAGCTTCTTTAACGTTCGTAAATTCTCTAAAATGCCCACAGGTAATCTGAATCCCACATGTTGGTAAGTAGTAATAAATATTGAATAAGATAAGATGATGAATTACATATGAGGGTCTGTTATTTATATTTTAGTGAAATACCCTTTCATTAATATTCATGTCTTTTCGTAAAGACATTATTAATTATTATTATTTATTATATATATATATATATATATATATTATTTGTTGTTATTATTTAAGTTTGTTACAATCTTTCTATTTATACTAATTCTCGACTTGACTAAACCCAACTAGGGCCAACTTCACTAGGTGAGTCTAATAACCATAGTGCCCCGGAACTGTGGGGACTTTAACCCTTAGAAAATAGGAGGGTTACCCACCTTGACTTGACATGACTTGTTTACATTACAGAAACTCTCGATAGAAACCTCGGGGCATGACATGACTCAAGTACATTACAAATACATCCCAGAATAAACATCAGGTTACAATACATAAGAAATACAAGTGAATACATTCTGAAGTTACAATTACATCAACAATCCCTCTTAACTAGGAAGGTATTCTCTTGACATGATTTATTAGCACAAGTATTCTTCTCTGTATCATCTAGATAATCATTGAGTCTTCGTCATCTTCACCTTCAAGTCATCTCTATCTTCAAGTCACCTTCATCTTCAAGTCATCTTCACTTGGATCTAGATCATCTCTGGAGCATCATCTCTAGATCTGGATAATCCCTCGATATGGATTATCTCTGCTATATCATCATCATTGGATCATCACTGGTGCTATCTCATGATTATTCTCGTCACAATAAGTTCTATAGAGCCAGCCCTTTTTCATGCTGGTTGTAGACCTAGCCTCCATGTAGGTCTTCTTCGGCGCTTATATTTGACCTTAAGTCAGAATGGCCTACCCAACACTTATATCTGATCATGTAGGAACCAATCCTATAATCATATCAGAAAGGCACACCTAGCACTCACATCTGACCATGGAACCAATCCCACAACCCTGTCAGAAAGGCCCAACACTCACATCTGACCATGAGAGGAACCAATCCAACATTCATGTCAGAAAGGCTCTACACTTACATTCGACACATGCGAGGAACCAATGCAACATACATGTTCAAAAAAGGATCTGCACTTACATTCGACACATGTGAGGAACCAATACAACATACATGTTCGAAAGGGCTCTGCACTTACATCTGCACATGTGAGGAACCAATCCAGCATGCATGTCAAAAGGGCTCTGCACTTACATCTGCACATGCAAGGAACCAATATAGCATGCATGTTAGAAGGGCTTGCACTCACATCTGATCATGTAGGAACCAATCCTACAATGATATCAGAATGGCCCCCAGTCCCAGACTGAGCTACCTGGTAACTGACTAGGTGCCTCCATTCCAAGAATGGCATTCAGTGCTTACTTCTGATCATGTAGGAACCAATCCCATAGTCACATTAGAATGGCTCAGCACTCAAATCTAACATGGAAGGAACCAATCCTCTCACCATGAAAAAATGGCTCAACCGTTACATCTGACCATGGAAGGAACCAATCCTCTCACCATGTCAGAATCGATCTGGGTCTCATCAGTTCCCTTTGGAGGAAACCTCGATCTGGAGAACACCAAGCTTCTCCCTGAAGTACTCGAACTTCACCCTATCCAATGGCTTTGTCAACACATCAGCTATTTGTTCCTTCGTCGCAACATACTAGAGCTTCACTACTCCCCTTTACACCATATCCCTGATAGTGATACTTGATCTTGCTATGATTCGACTTGTCATGGAACACTGGATTCTCTAACAACTTCACACAACTCTGGTTGTCACAATGTATACAAGTAGCATCCATCTGGATATCAAATAAATTAGACAGTATCTTCCTCGGCCATACTACCTCACAACTAGTTGAACAAGCTGTGACATACTCTGCTTCAGTTGTACTCAGTGCCACACAGGATTGCTTCCTGCTAAACTAAGCGATCACACATGATCCCATACTAAAGCAACACCTTGAGGTTCTCTTCCTATTGATGGCACTGCCTACCCAATCTGAATCAACATAACCCTCCAGGTTAATATTCTGATTCACCTCATACTTGAGCCCATAATCAATTGTACCCGTCAGGTACCTCAGAATATGCTTTGCAACAATCAACTGAACATGTCTCGGATTTGTCAAGAACTGGCTTGAGGTGTTCACAGCAAATAAAATATCTAGTCTCGTGTTCGTCAGGTACATTAAGGACCCAATCATTTGAAGATACATAGTAGCATCAACCACTTCTGATGAAGCATCACTCAATAGCTTCAAGTTCAATGCCATAGGTGTGGTCATGGCCTTGCAGTACATCATCCAAAACCTCTTCAGGATCTCTACTGCATACTTCCTTTGTCCGAGGGAGATTCTATCCGCATTCTGCCACACTTTCATGCCTAAAAAAAATGCATCATACCCAAGTCCTTCATTTCGAACTCGACAACAAGCTTTCTCTTCATATAAAAAATCAACCCATCCATACCTATTACAAACAGATCATCTACATACAGTAGGAGCATCATTGGGTTTCCATCTTCAACCTTGTAGTAAAGGTTGGAATTTGCTTTACTTTTGGTAAATCCCAAATTAGATAGAAAGCCGTAAATTCTGCCTTACCATGTCCTGGGTGCTTGTTTCAAACTGTACAGGGCTTTATTCAATCTACACACATGAGACTCCCTGTCATGTGTCTCAAAACCAAGTGGATGCTCTACGTACACTTCCTCCTCCACTACACCATTCAAGAAAGTAGTATTGACATCCATTTGGTGTATCTTCCATTTCATCACTACAGCCGGAGCAAGTATTAATCTAATGGAAGTGTATCTGGCTACAGGTGCAAAGGTTTCTTCATAATCTATTCCTTCTTTCTATGAGAAGCCACGAGCCACGAATCTTGCCTTATATTTCTCTATGCTACCATCTGCAGCATGCTTGATCTTGTAGATCCATTTGGAAGTTACAACTGACTTCCCTTCTGGTCTTGGGACAACATCCCAAACATCGTTCTTCATGATCGATTGATACTCTTTGATCATAGCATCCTTCCATTATTTTCGTTCTGCCACTTCTTCATAATTGGAAGGTTCTTCATTGATAAAGTCACATAGTAAAGCTACATATCCGGAACAATATTTGGTTCTCTTTCTTTCTCTATGATTCTCTTCTGGAACCCCATATCTTTCCACACCTTAGATAATTTCTCGTACCCAAGTAGGTTTCCTCTTATGAGGATTCTTCTCTTGAGGTGGATCTATAGGTCTTTGTGGTTCTTCAAATTCTCAATCTTCTTCTTGAGTTTCTTCATTCATGGTTGTATCATGAATTATGGGTGCTTTTGCTTCTTCAAGTTCTTCAGCAGGTCTCTTTTTGGATTTGTTGTAAGCTGTGTCTTCATCAAATGTTACATCCCTACTGATGTCGATCTTCTTGAATCCTAGGAAATATATTCTATAAGCCTTCGAGCTTTCAGAGTATCCCACAAATATACCCTTCTTTCCTGAAGGATCTAACTTTGTCCTCTTTTCTTTCGGAATGTGTATGTACACAGGACAACCGAATATTTTGAGATGGCTGACTTCTGGTTTCTTGCCAAAAAATATTTCTTCAGGTGTCTTGTTCTCGAGTACTCTGTGTGGAGTACGGTTCTGTACATACACCGTTGTTCTTGTAGCTTCTGCAAATAGATGCATAGGAAGATCTTGATCATGAAGCATAGCTCTTGCAACTTCCATGATGGTTCTATTTTTCCTTTCTACAATCCCATTCTGTTGTGGATTATATGGAGTGGATAACTCCCTCTTAATCCATGATTCTTTGCATAAGTATTTGAATTCATTTGATGTGAATTCTCCGCCATTATCTGATCAAAAGGTCTTGATCTTCTTTTCTGTGTGGTTCTCGATCAAGGCTTTGAATTCCTTGAACTTGCTGAAAACTTCATCTTTGTTCTTCATGAAGTAAATCCATGTCTTCCTAGAAAATTCATCAATGAAAGAAACATAGTATACATACCCACTTAGTGAACTTGATGACATTGGTTCGCATACATCAAAGTGTATGATTTCCAAGATTCCTTTTGCTTTGCTTTTGCTACTTGGAAATATCTTCTTTGTGTTATTTCCTTTCGCACATCCTTTGCATACTCCTTCATGTTTTGCTTGAATTTTTGGAAGACCTCCAATAGCTTTGCTTGCAAGTGGTAGTGCTCTATAGTGCGCATGTGCAAGCCTTCTGTGCCAAAGCTCATTTGGCTCTACTGTGTCATGGACCAAGGCTTGTTCTAGATGGCCCTTCAATTTGTATAATCCTCCTTCTTGTTCTCCAATTACTATTGCATCATCAATAGTATTTCCTCTTGGCCACATGAGGACTTGACCATCTACAAATGCAACCCTCATGCCTTTTGCATCTAGTGCCGATATGGATAGAAGATTCTTCTTTAGTCCTAGTACAAACAAGACATCCTTCATTTTCATAGACTTTCCAGAGTCTAGCTTATAGGAGGATTCACTACTACCTTTTATGGGATATTGGTAGTCATCCGCAAGTTTCACCTTATGGGGTGAATTATGTTCGAATAGTTTCTCAAAAGGTTCCTTGAAACCTGTCATGTGTTTGGACGCCCCACTGTCAATAAGCCAATATTTGCTTCCATGAGTGATAGTTCCTGTGAGAGCGGAGATCAGAACATATTCTTCTTCACTTTCTTGTTTTACTCTCTTTCTGGGAGGATCATCATCCTCAACAGTGTGAGCATGATGTCTTCTTTTGGAGTTCCTCTTCTTCTTGGATCCATTCTTATTCATGGGACAATTTCTAGCAAAGTGTCTTATTTCATCACATGTATAACATCTAAGTTTATATGAACCTTTCTAATGAGAATGCTTACCTTCGTGATGATGCTTTTCCCTTCTTCCTTTCTTGGAGTGTACTATGAGCGCTTGATCTTCACTTCCCATATTTTCTTCTTGAGCTTCTATTCGAGCTTCTTCTTGTGAAAATTCTTCCCACAGTCTACTGAACTTGACTAACTTCTTCCTAGCACAGATTCCTTGGATGAATGAATCCCGTGACCTAGGGAGGCCATTCAAGGTTGTCATCACAATTTCTGCATTCTCCTCTTCTTCATCTACTGCTTCCAGCTGTTCTTTGATCTAGGAGAACCTATTGAATTATGACTGGATGGTCTCCTCATTCTGAATCTTTACATTCTTCAACTGGTTCCTTAGATCCATCTTTCGATTGATGTTCTTCCCTTCAAACAATTTGGTTAGGGCATCAAACATAGCTTTAGGTGTCTTGAGGGAGGACACCTATGGTATGAGGTGATCCTTGATGGAATCAGAAATGATCCTCTTTGTCATAACCAAATTCTTCTTATGTAAGGCCTTGGCCTCATTGCCCTCTGGAACTGGAACCTCCTCACTGATATAGGAGTCCAACTCATTTTCTTCCAAGACTAGGGAGATCCTATACTTCCAGGCTCGGAAGTTATCAGCTCCCTCAAGCTTTTCATCAAGATTGGTATGATGAAACATATTAACTGAGAACCTCAATTGGAAATACAAAAGATTTAGATCTTACCAGGTCAAGATGTCAGATCTGGATTTGGAGCAAAAATCCTACAGTGCTGGTTTAGGAGCAGATTAGGGTTTTTCTTTTCTAGAGTTCTATCCAACCAAATGATTTGATTTTGATCCCTAACTTTGATTTTGGGGAGGAGATCAATCTAGGCCTGGGATTGCTGAAAAATTCCACTTCTGTGAAAATCCCTAATTTTCGGCAGCAGTGTCGGGTCCAAAACTGAAAAACCTCAGAATTGGATTCTGTTTTGACAGAAATATGCGCCTGAGGGAGGAGAGTTATTCCACCCTTCTTTTGCTGAAAATCTATGGAGAGAGATCCACAAAGTAGGAATCCATAGTTCCCACAACTTCACAGTGTCTTCTTCTCAGGTTAGCTCTGATACCATGTTAGATTTTTAACATTCAGCTAGAATATCATTAGGATCATTAACTGAGAGAACAAAAAGCACAAAAAAACACAAGAGACAATGAACACAGTGTTTTCCCTTGGGGAAACCATAAATGGAGAAAACCCCGCAACTTCCTCAAAGATAGAATCAACACCAAAAGTGAAACCCAAAAACAATAAGATGATATCCCAACAACAGTAACCTCTTTCTTCCTTGCCCCAGTGTCTTTCTCTTCCTTAGCTATGCGCTACAACTGAGTGTGAGTGAGTGTGTGATAAATAGAGAGGCTAGCTTTCGATTTATACTAATTCCCAACTTGACTAAACCCAACTAGGGCCGACTTCACTAGGTGAGTCTAATAACCCTAGTTCCATAGAACTACAGGGACATTAACCCTTAGATAATAGGAGGGTTACCCACCTTAACTTGAAATGACTTGTTTACATTATAGAAGCTCCCAATAGAAACCTAGGGGCATGACATGACTCAAGTACAATACAAATACATCCCGGAATAAACATCGGGTTACAATACATAAGAAATACAAGTGAATACCTTCCAAAGTTACAATTACATCAACATTTAGTACTTGCGTTAGTGCTGTGGGTGCCATCGCATATGGACTTACCACCACTTCACTTACTCTGTAATTATAAGTTTTAAGGTTTTAAAAACAAATGTGGAAGCCATCATGGATGGTCTTACATCCACACCCTATATGCATAGATTGTTTTTGATATTGTTTAAAGTATAAAAGATTGGATACGACCCTTGGTGGACACAATGGCCACACTAAGAGGGGGGTGAATCAATGTGAGAGAAATTATAAACTTTTACCTTATTTTAATAAATCATAGTATACCAATCTTTATGTCATCAATTGCATAATCAAATCCATCATGAGTCATAAGCAAAACGTCACATCAAAAGAGTCACAAGAATATATGGAATTTTCATTTTTATTTATTGTGCATGGAAGACAACAATCTTCTCGATTACAATCAACACCAACTGATGAAAAGAGCAACAAATTTCATAACAGGACCCAACCTTGTTTTATTAGCGCCAACTAAGAAGGGTTTGAGGAGTCCAATGCTCAAGTGCAAGATTCTTCTTGCAAGAAATCATATGGCTCTGTTACACAACCAACCTTTGATCTGCACATCAATCCCTTCTCATCACTACTGCTCAACATTGTTGCTCATCACAAATCCTCATCATTGCTTCTCATCACTACTGCTCATCTCTGCTACTCAGCATTGTTGCTCATCACCACTGCTCATCTCTGTTGTTCATCACTGCTGCTCATCTCTGTTGTTGGTCATCTGCTAAGTCATCACTATATACTGACAAGTCATTTCACTGCCATACACTACTGATGTACATCATTGTACACCTCATCATACACAATTACTGAACAAGTAATTCTTCTCTTCTTTCATTGAACATAAGGCATGCATCGCCATGCATCATCATCATAGGTATGGATCATCGTCATAGGGTATGCATCCTCATCATCAAATATGCATCATCATCATATTAGTGTGCACCGTGTATGCATCATCAACATCAATTATACATCATAGTGCATAGGAGAACATCATCACACTATGGTATGGATGTACATCATATTGTATAGGAGTGCATCAACATCATAGAGTGTACATCATTATCACATGCATTATCATCATAAAGTGTATCATATCATAGCATAAAGGTGTGTAATATCATCATCATAGCCTCCATAATGAATTCAAATATATATACCAATACAGAAGCTCACATACTAAGATCAAAGATGAACTTTGTCTATGAGAGATATGTGCCATCACAAGAGAAACCCCTAAGAATGAGCCATACCTTTACGAAGATCACAAGATGAATAAAAATAGACAAACCAAAAGAAACTCTAGATCATGTCATCACATAGCCCTTGTAGCAACCTTTCCAATGAGCTAGTAATTTTGCAATTCTGATTCTGTATGAGAAAGTTATGTCAATTTTAGTGAAGATGCTAAAAAATTTCTCTATAAAAGTGAACCACTCCTTTGTTGCTGCGAAAAAAACCTCAAACCAATCTCCACGAATTCAATTCTCTACATCCATTATTGACTATTTTTTTATGTGTTTATATACACATTAAAGTGGACATATTTCATGTTGGCCGACTTGTCTTCAAAGGTAAGCATGGCAAGAATTTTAATTTTTAAATAAAAATTTTAATTTTTAATTTGACTTTTAATTGTCACACAAACTTCTTACCACTTGAATGGTTAACCTTATGTATTTTTATTATTTTTCTTACCACCTCAATGGTCAAACTTATGTAGTTTTATTTCTTACCACCTCAAGGGTCAACCTTATGTATTTTTATTAGTTTTCTTACCACCTCAATGGTCAATCTTATGTATTTTTATTATTTTTCTCTTAAAACATCCTTCAAAGTAAACCACATCATTTAAAATTCATGTGAGTATTTCCTCCACATATTCATAGGGTTGCATCAAGCCGCTAGGGCTTTTAATGGCATGCCATGTGCAAGATGACATCATGGTCTTCAAGCTTGTCACTAAATGGACCATCATCAAGCCAATATGTGTGTGGGTGCCTTAACCACATCAAGTGCAAGCAATGGGAATCAAGGTCTTCACAAGGTTCCATGACTTCATTAAGTCACCAAAGACCACATCATCATGCCATCTAACCATGTCAAGTGCAAGTAGTGGGATCCATGAACTTTGCAAGGGTATCGAGGTATTCATCAGGGATTCCATGGGCTTCTTCATCATACCACGGGTTTGACAGCATGTTAAGGACCATACAAGGTCATCATCATTAGATAAGTGCTCCATGACCACAATAAGGATTGCAAGATCATTACACCAACAAGTGTGGGTCCAAGGACTCCTTCAAGTATTCTTCATGAAGGAAGAGGATTCTTTGACATTCCAATGGGATTCATGGGATTCTTCATTCACCTCAACCATACTAGGAGACTTCCAAGGGTCAAGATTTATCATGACATCATTTGTGGGGTTGCTATGCCTTCTCCTAAGGTACCATGACACCAACAGAGCATGAATGCCCACAAAATGGGTCATTAATTTTTCTCCAACCCATATAGGGATTCTCCATCATCCATAGGGGATTCAACACCATCTCCAGTGTCTTCATCATCTTCAATAAGGTAGTGTCTTCAATATCTAGCCTTGTGGGTACAAGGACCTTGCCAACTGGGTACAAAGTGCTTCAAGGAAAAAACCCACTCTATAAGGGATCCAAGGATCAAACCCACTTTGTAAGGGGTTCAAGGCACTGCAAGTGGGACTTGGTAGCATCAATGACACCAGTCATTGAAAATCTCATCAACAATACCCCCCTTTTTCATTTATTACAACAACTCATGCTACCCCTATGAGCATGATCCCATTTTGTCTTCATCTCCCCCTTTGTATTTATCTCTCCCCCTTTGCAATCGATGACAAAGGGTGTCCACATACCTGTATCTGAAATTAATGATCATTGGTCATTACTCCCCCTATCAATATGCACGATCCTAGGACCTGTATGTATGCCTGTAGTAATCATACTTTATTCTTTGAGTTCATCCTCCATCCTCATGAACTCAAGGTGTGGTAAGGTATTTTGGAGACCTTACTTGGATTTCCATGTGGCAGCCATCCTCCCTGCTCTGATCAATCTCTTCTATATGTAACTTCTCAGTCTTCTTCATCCATACTTTCTTCTTTCCATTTGTCCTTTCAACATTTGTTCCCTCATATGTACTAGCTTTCCTTGATGAGTTGTATAGAAAACTTCTCATGGGTTTTTTTTTGTACTCCAACAATCTTGAGCTTTGTGCCCAAATCTACTACAACTATAAAACTCATCGTAGGCCAATATGTAGCAATGCAACCAACATGGTTTCATGTCCACCTTCTAACTGAGCTGTTGGAACTCCCAACACTTCTTTGATTAAATTCATGTCTCCATGCCTGAGAGTGTCCCTGACTGTAGGCCTTTGTCTTCTTATCTTCAAATCTTCCTGCAATGGTCTTCTTTCATGGATCACTGGTTCTTATTGCTCATGTGTAGTAAGGAATATTCCTTGGTTGACTTCTTTGACTTGCACACTCTTGGGATTTGTGACCAAACCCACTGCATGTGTAGCATCTTAATGTGTGACATGTGGCAACAACATGTCCTAATTGATTACATGTCCAACATCTAACTGATTCATTGGTATTTCCACCACTTCTTCTTCCATAGAGTCTACAATCCATAGCTTTATGACCAAAGTTAGAACAAAAAGAACAATAACCATTGAATCCACTTTCATACCTGGGACTTTGGTTCCATCTTGTAACTGTTTCTTTTCTAAACTTTCCTTGAGGAATAAATCTCTCTTCTTGATGCATCCTTGAATTACCAGGGTCTTTATTGTCATGTGTAGATGCATGGGAAACAACTTTGGATGTTGATGGACCTACTTCTAAAGTCCCGGGAGACCAAGTGTCATCTTCAGATTTTTCTTTCTCCTTCTTATAGCCAAGACCAATATTGTCACATGGAGATCTTGGGTAATCCAAGATCTTATCTAGGACAACTGAAATGTCCTTGAACTTGAAAAAAGCATCATTCTTCTCAACTTTCTTCCTGATACTAACTACCTTCATTTCTAGCTTTTGGATAGCCTCCTCCTTTTCTTCCAGCTGAATCTTCAGGATTTCTTCTATCCTCTTGGCTTCCTCCAACTGAGTCTTCATATCATGATTGACCTCTCTTGTTTCTTTAAGCACTTCAGTAGGCTCTTCTAGTTCTTCCTTTTGATTGATCAATTCATTCTTTAGTTGTTCAATTTCAACATCCTTGTCCTGCAACTCTTTGTCCTTGTTTTTTAGATTCACAAGCAACACTTTCATTGTCATGGTATTTTGTTATTATTCATTCAAGGATTCCAAGATTTTCTTTTTGAACTTTGTGAAGTCACTATGTTTTAAATTTACTGTGTTTAGAAACGAATTGGCTCTGAGATCAATATTCAACAACATGAGATGTATCTCATGTGTAGCCTTCGATAGCCCTTCATCATCATTTGAAAGAACCTTTCCAATTTCATCGCACAAGCCATCATTACAATCACAAGAGTCCATACCTTTACTGGAGTCCTCTTTTTACTTATCTTCTTCTTGATTGACCTCTTCACAGGGCTTGTCTTCTGATTCATGATATGTCTTTTTAGGTTTTGGTATTTCCATACTCACTTTCCAACTTGAACCATAGGTATTTGGATGAAGTGTACTCCCCTACAATTTCCTTCACTGAGCTGGGAAGTCCATCCATGAGGAAATTCAAGGCTGTAGTATTGTCCTTCTTTGCTTCCTTTTGTGCAAGTGATTTTCCCTTCTTGTTTGATGGAGTGATTGGATTGATCACAATCTCCCAACCACCAAATTTCTTCCAATAAGCCTTCATTTTGCTCCTCCAACTGAAATAATACATCATATCAAGTATAGGCATGCCATTGCTTAATGACTCTTCCTTTTCTTCCATTGTGTCTACATGGATCTCCTTCAAGCTTGATAGGCTTGTGACTAAGGCCTATTATGATACCAATTGTTGGAAACAATGGCCACACTAAGAGGTGGGTGAATCAGTGTGAGATCAATTATAAACTTTTACTTTCTTTTAATCAATCATTATGTCATTAATTGCATAATTAAATCCATCATGAGGCATAAGCACAACATCACATTAAAAGAGACACAATAATATATAGAATTTTGATCTTTATTTATTGTACATGGAAGACATCAATATTCTCGATTACAATCAACACCAACTGATGAAAAGTGCACCAACTCTCATAACAGGACCCAACCTAGTTTTCTTATCTCCAACTAAGAAGGGTTTGAGGATTCCAATCCTCAAGTGCAAGATTCTTCTTGCAAGCAATCATATGGCTCTGCTGCACAACCAACCACTGCTCTACACATCAATCTCTACTCATTAGTGCTGCTCAACACTCTTGCTCATCACAACTGCTCATCTCTGCTTCTCATCACTGCTTTTGGTCAGTACTGCTCATCTCTGCTACTCATCAATATTGCTCATCACTACTGCTCATCTCTACTACTCATCACTACTGCTCATCACTGCTGCTCATCTCTACTACTGGTCATCTGCTAAGTCATCACTATATACAGTTAAGTCATTTCACTTCCATACACTGCTCATGTACATCATTGTACACCTCATCATACACAATTACTGAACAAGTAATTCTGCTCTCCTTTCACTGAACATAAGGCATGCATCGTCGTGCATCGTCATCATAGGTATGCATCCTCATCATCAAATATGCATCATCATCATCTTAGTGTGCACCATGTATGCATCATCAACATCAAGTATACACCATAGTGCATAGGAGAGCATCATCACACTATGGTATGCATGCACATCATATTGTATAGGAGTGCACCAACATCATAGAGTGTGCATCATTATCACATGAATTATCATCATAAAGTGTATCATATCATAGCATAAAGGTGTGCCATATCATCATCATATCCTCCATAATGAATTCAAATATATATACCAATGTAGAGGATCACATACTAAGATCAAAGATGAATTCTATCAATGAGTGACATGTGCCATCACAAGAGAAACTCAGAAGAATGAACCATACATTTTCGAATATCACAAGATTAAGAAACAATAAACAAACCAAAATAAACTCTATATCATTTCATCACATATCTCTCGCAACAATATTTCCAATGAGCTAATAATTTTGTAATTCCAATTCCGTATGAGAAAGTTATGCCAATTTTAGTGAAGATGCCCAAATATTTCTCTATAAAAACGGACTACTCCTTTGCTGCTACGAAAAAAACCTCAGACCAATCTCCACAAATTCACTTCTCTACATCCATAATTGACTATTTTTTGATGTGTTTATATACACATTAAAGTGGACATGTTTTAGAATGGCTGAGTTGTCTTTAAAGGTAAGAGTAGTAAGAATTTTAATTTTTAATTAAAATTTAGAATTTAGAATTTTAATTTTAATTGTCACACAAACTTCTTACCACTTCAATGGTCAACCTTATGTAGTTTTCTTATTTTTCTTACCACCTCAATGGACAACCTTATGTATTTTTATTTCTTACCACCTCAATGGTCAACCTTATGTATTTTTATTAGCTTTCTTACCACCTCATTGGTCAACCTTATGCATTTTTATTAATTTTATTTTAAAACATCCTTCAAAGTAAACCACATCATTTAAAATTCATGGGAGTGTCTCCTCCACATCTTCATAGGGTTTCATCAATCCATTAGGTATTTTAATGGCATGCCATGTGAAAGGTGCCATCATGGGATTCAAGCTTGTCACTAAATCAACCATCATCAAGCCAATATGTCTGTGGGTGCCTTAACCACATCAAGTGCAAGCAATGGGAATCAAGGTCTTGACAAGGTTCCATGACTTCATTAAGTCACCATAGACCAAATCATCATGCCATCTAACCATGTCAAGTGCAAATAGTGGGATCTATGAACTTTGCAAGGGTATCAGGGTCTTCATCATGGGTTCCATGGGATTCTTCATCATGCTAGGGGTTCCATAGCATGTTAAGGACCATACAAGGTCATCATAATCATATAAGAGCTCCATGACCACAATAAGGGTTGCAATATCATTACACCATCAAGTGTGGGTCCAAGGACTCCTTCAATTATTCTTCATGAAGCAAGAGGATTATTTGAAATGCCAAGGGGATTCATGGGATTTTTCAACCACCTCAACCATACTAGGAGAATTCCAAGGGTCAAGATTTATCATGACCTCATATGTTGGGTTGCTAGGCCTTCTCCTGAAGTACCATGGCACCATCAGAGCATGAATGACCACAAAATGGGTCATTAATGTTTCTCCAACCCATCTAGGGATTCTCCATCATCCACAGGGGCTTCAACACCATCTCCAAGGTCTTCAGCATCTTCAAAAAGGTGGTGGCTTCAAGATCCATCCTTGTTGGTACGAGGACCTTGTCAACTAGGTACAAGGTGCTTCAAGGCACAAACCCACTTTGTAAGGGATTCAAGGCTCAAAACCACTTTGTAAGGGGTCCAGGAACTACAAGTGGGACTTGGTGGCATCAATGACAACATGTGGAGCTACTGCAAGTCCATGTTGGCATCAATGAAAATTTCATCAACAACCCTTAGGGTCTTTGTACTTTTGATAAAATTCCTGTCAAGTTTTAAACTATGGTCATACTTGTTTCTTCTTTTGTTTTAAACAATGGTTGTCATTGTTAGATGGTCTTACTGCCATGTATACGTTTTGATAATATTCGCTGCTTAAATATATTTAGGTTTGGTTTACATAGGAATTCTATAGTATTTTAAAAGTATTGTTGACCCGGTTTAAGTACCCGTATGCTGGTTTAGCCAATGTGTATCTATGCAAATCCTATTAGGTACTGTATATTTAATTTTTGAAAATATTACTGGTGTTTATCTTTTCCATAAGCAATGGTTACCATATGAATGGGCTTAAGACCGTAATATTTTAACCTTGTTCTTGTTTAATTGTTAGATTGTTAAATCTGTTAAATCATGGATAATTGATATAATGCATGCATTTGGTATGGAATATTTTTAGAACTAGTTACTCTATCATTTGTTAATACTGGGCTTCCATCATAGATGGGATTAATACCAGTATTTGGAAATGAAATATTTGCTTTTGTGAATTGTTTTAAAATTGTAATGTGGATTTACAATGGCTATCATAAGTCCGATATTTGATTGTTATCTTTAGATCCGCCAAAGATTTATTGGATATGTTAGGTATATCAATCCTGTATGTGACAATATTTTGCATATTGTATAAAATATATAATGTATATATATTTATATGGGACTGTAGATATTTATGATTTTTAATTATCGGTTAGCTAAGTTATAAATCATGAATTTGTTGTGTATCTATCTTGATAGTTTTTATAAACAATTTAAACTCATATTATTTAATCATTTCAGTAAAGAAGTCGAACCTATAGTAGACAAAAACATCTAGAAATCCTTAACTCGGGTATGGACGCCCACACTAAGAAGCCTTACTAATAAAATATAATTACTCATAGGTATAAACAAAAGACATGAACAAATCTAGAATCGATATACAAACAAGATCTAGAATCGATACATGATAGATAAATGTTCAATAAGAATGCATAAACATTTCTACTTATGAATATAGCTGCAAATCCATATTTGAAATAAACATCCTACTGTAATTATAACATAGAGTAAAAACCTGGCACCACTACTGGGAAACCAGAAATGGAATTGTCGTTCCTCCCAACCAACTCCTAGAGTCCCCAAGTTACTTGCTCTGGAACCCCTGAGCTTGTTGATTGAACCACAAGATAAAGATACACTTAATGCGCCATCTCTTTCATTGTCAGATTCAATCCTTGTCCAACACTATCCTCCTGGTTGCTAATGGGCATACTATTATATAGTATTTTTCCTAGGACTTGGTCATTTATGATATTCCTGCTCTTTAGCACTCAACTAGGAGTTGTGACTTGATTTTGGGGAAGATTCATCTTGCACCTTGAGTTCTCACTCAGTAGCTACAACCACTTGTCTTTTCCTCTTGTATGTCAGCAAACACTCTTCAACAACTATTCCACTTCTATCCCCTTCAATATTTTTATTAATAAAAGAATAATTCATTACATTTGTTTTATTTTTGAATTTCTATAAAAAATACTTAGAATAATAAATAAAATATCTCAGTAGAAATTAATAATAAAATATTAATTTTAGGTGCATTACAATAGATTTGATGTTGTTTGGTATTTTTTACATGCAACGGGGAAGCCATTTTCAGATGGTTATCATTTATTGGTCATTTTATGTTTCTTTCTGCTCTATTTGTTTGAGTTTTTTTGTTTTTTTTTATTGGAGTAGGGGAAACCTCTCAAGGATGTTGAGGTATATCCCTTTGGTGGATGTTAGGTAGATTTTTGGTATGGCGTATGATTGACAGTTTATATGAATTTAGTTCGATGTATAACTGTGATATGTTGCTAATTAGAGAGATTCTTGGATTTGCATTTTATCTTCTGCATAGTTTGATGTAAGGCTTAGGCCCAGGAGAATGTGTTTTTTATCATCAATATACTAAAACTACACATTTTTTGTGTGAAAAAATTATCTTAGTAAGGTAAACATTTTTTTCCTCTTTCAATACCTTGTCATAGGAATAATTTTTTTAATTCCTAGGTTTCAAAGAGTATATATCGCTTTGTAAGTGTATGATTTTTAGGTTAATATTGACTTGGTAAATTATTAATTACATTAAATTATATTTGATGATTAATGGATTTACTATTGTTGGTTTACATGCCCATGGTATTGGATAACTTGTGATATTTTCCCATGGTATTACCATGTAATTATACCTATTTAATGGCTTTCATAACTCGGTTGTTGTAGATGATTCAGTTGAATTTACTTAGATATGTAAATGGGCATACAAATGTAATTACATGTGTAAATGCTATCAACTTTGAGTGGGTAGTGGCTTGGCCAAATTGGCCTAAGGATAATAAAAATATATATTTTGAAGGTAGGTTTTCCCACGAAGAAATATGTTTTTTCTTTATATTTATTTTAAATTTTCTATTTTTTTTTACACAAGTGAACACAATATTCACTTGCATAATTTCAAATTAGAAGATTAACAAAAATTTATACTCTTTTGATTCAAGAAAATGCCCTTGCATTAGTACGATTAAGTACCTTGTACTCAAGCTTGTCCAAATTCCAATGAAATATCTTAAATGATAGATTTTGATATATGTAGTAAAGGTTGATGTATTTCACACATAGAGTATGTTGTTATCCAAAAAAACTTAGGTTCTATTTTAAGAGGTAAAATCTAGTTTGGTCTATGTTATCTCATTGATGTTGTGATCCAAAAACTAAGCTGCTACACTAAGAGGTAAAATATAGCTTGATATGTTATCTCATTATTCCTAGACTTTGAAATAAAATCCAATACAATTTATAAGGATCTTGATGAGATACATAATTACAAAAATAAACTGTTGATTTCTATAAATCACTTGAATTATCGATTTGCAAGGAATTTCATTTTATATATGAAAACCATACAGAAAAATCTATTGAGAAGTAAAGTGTTGAAGAGTTTTAAATTCTCCAAGTCCATGATGCACGTATGAGACATGCAATAATCTAGGCATATAATATCATATCATGAATAACACAATGACAATGGTGGGGGGGTGGGGGTTCACATAGTCTTGGGGTCTATTTCGGGGCGGATGAGAAGAGGGTTCCCTTAATTCCTAAACGAATATTAGGGACTTTTTATTTCCAATGAAAAAAATAGATTATCGCAAATAACTTTATTTAGTAAGCACGAAACACAACAAAGCTTAAATCACCCTAATCACACTACTTATTCATTCAACATTTGAAGCTAGACAATGTTCACGATGACAACCATGACCAACTAAAGTGAAGAAATCCAAAAAGTTAGAATGTTAATAGTGAAAAGCACACTACATTGTACATTAAATAAGGGATCTCATAAGTTGTTTCCTTTAAATGGGTCCTTACTCAGAAAAAATAATAAAACCTTGAATGAACCCTAAATCAACATTGTTATACTAGAGTTTCATTAATGAAAATTACATAATTATTCCAAGCTTCAAATCCTTTTTAATAATCTAGATAAGAAGAGAAAAGAAATTCAACCCCTATTTGAGATATGTAATCTAGTTAAATATAAGAATACCTTGGATTCTTTGGAAGGAAATATTCAATACTTCACAAACTACTTCTTAAAATATGAAACTTGTTTTCTTAACTACAAACTATTCTAAATTATGTACTAGTAATAAAGTTTTGAGATCTAATTTCACCATTATTTTGGCTAAATCATGATTCACATAACAAATTTTGTACCACTCATGGAGTTTTAAGCTCTAGTTTCACCATTATTTTGGCTACTTTATGACTCACATGACAAATTGGTACCTAATGCAAACAAAAATAGGTGACATTATAATGAGTAAAAGACCTATTTGAGAATTACTCATGCACCACTTGGTGGAAAGATTCAACATTATAATGCCAATCGCGTTGTATTTGAAAGAATTTATATTTCCTTTGTGGTGAGATATTTTGACAAAATTTCATTTCCTTTGTGGTGGTTGTATGGAGATAAATCTTTAATCAAGAACATGATATTAAATCCTCAATAGGAAGTTGGTATATACAATTTCATACCCAAAAAATTATGAGCAACATGTTCAAAACAAGGATCAAGTAACATCAAACATTCATTACACTTTCTCATCACTAAAGCAAATCACGTTAATTAAAAAAAATATTAATTAATCTTGAAATGGCCATTCACGTTAATTAAAAAAAATATTAATTAATCTTGAAATGGCCATTGAGTAATAATTTGACAAACTTTTGAGTACTTTCTCATCGTAAAAGAAAAAATATTAAATAATCCTGAAATGCCCATTGAGTAATAATTTGAGAAAGTTTTAAGTACATAGTTATTAGAGGAAAGGTAGATATGAAAAGATGAGGAAAATGGATAACATGGGGCTTTGGATTCCTTTTAACTAAAGTATAGCATGATTTTGTGTAATGTATACTTAATGAATCCGTGAGGGTTAGCTCAATTGGTAAGACGTGCACACATATTATTGGTTTGTGGGGAGGTCACGGGTTTGAGCCTTGAGTCCTTTGGGGTCAGGGCTTTTGCTAGGATGGCTGGCGGTTTATCACATCTACTGTCCAGAAATGTGGAGAAGTATTGCTGGGTTTTTTGTGCATGTTTCCATGTGAAAAAAATGTATACTTAATGAGTAAAAAACAATGAAATACTCCTCCCCCAATTTCTTAAATTTTTCCTGATCTTCCTTATATGTGTTTCTAAGATGTTGTTCCTTTTATGTGTATCTAGGATACCATGCCATAAAGTGAATGAAAAATCACTTTTTTGAGTATTTTGACTTGTTTATGCTTTTGCATCTCACTTTCTCTTTATTCATGTTAATTTTTCTTAAGTTTTTCTATGCTATAAGGAAAACACCTTGTAGCATAAGTTTTGGCAGAACTTCCAATATAAAAATCATTTTTATCTATTCATAGCGAAGGTACATAGTGGAGGCAAGAGACTAGAGGGTTTTTTGGATTTTTTGTCTCTGGTGCACTGCTCATATCTAACTTCACTGACACGCTTTATAATTTATGAATCCACCTAATAGTCCAAAAGGGACATGGAGTTTAAATTTTGATTTTAAAATTAAAAACTAAAATAAAATCATTGATGCTCCTAACATAAACATAAGGATTGGTGCATTTCAAAATAGGTGCATCAACAAACTTATACTTTCAAGGAGACGGATATTAGTGGATGTGGGAAGATGAAGGTTTTTGCAAATGTTTTGTCTTCGGTGCATTTCATAGATATAATCACAATGGTGTGTTTTTATATTTTTAAGAATACGTCAGATAATCCAAAGGTCCTACCGGTTGAAATTTTGACATACAAAAAAAAAAAACTAAAACAAATTCACTGGTGCTCCTAAAACAAACATAAGCACCAGTGTGTTTAATAAAACACACACATGAAACATTGAAATGATTTAAAGATTTAAAATATGATCTATGCATTATTCAATGTGCATTGTAAATATACACGCACCCATGCGGTTGTGTTTCACAATACATACCGATGTGTTTTTACTAAAAGGAACCATAAATTATTTAATTAAAATAATACTTTTGTGGTGCTTTTGATTGAAGCATACACTCTGATGTATTGATGCATCGAGTTAAGTTAGAATAAAAAAACAATCTGACTATAAAATAATTATAGTGTTACAATGCTTCTGTGGAGCCATGCAAACATCAATGTCCATAGAAGCGCCCTACGTGACAGTGTTCCTATACACTATACTTGTTGATTTTCATGCATATGAGGTTGATTGGTGTTTCTTTGGAGTTTCCAACAACCACTTTCTTAATTTTTCCTATATACTACCATCATGCCTCCTTAGTGCGAAAGGCCCTAGGTAAATCAATTGTCATCCTCGAATTCAAAATTTCTGTGGATTAAACTTAGAAATTAGGCTTTGTAAACTTATAATTTATTTTTTTTAAATAAAAAAGTTTTCCATTGGTTTTCTTGCAAATATTGGGATACACCACTTCAAAGTGTGTTTATAGGTTGCACCATCAATGATGCATTAGTGTATTGTACCGTTCTCTATGCACATATTAGTCCCTGCCTCCGGCTGCAGGGACTCTATGAATCGGTCTGCAGTCATTTTATTAAACCGACCCGCTTTTCAAAATATTATAAACAAAGTTTCAGTTTCTTTCTGACAATGGTATGACATTGGCCTTTATCTTGACCAATATATAACAAGAAACCGTTATTTTATCCAATCAAAAAATTTAGGCTCTTATTTGGCCTCATATCGAGGCAAGATAACAATTTTTTGTTTAAAACTTATGTTAATTCATACATTGCAATCTGTTTATATCAGTTTTCAAACTAATGCTACGATTGTTCTTAGCATTAGTTTCTTAGCATTAGTTCCATACAGTTTATGTTGCCGATTCAATTGCTAATCTTAAATTTACTTGTCTCTGTTCCTTGAACATGTGTCAAAGCACTGCATGTGTCCCTGGTCTCTACCATGCACACGTACATGCCTTTCACCATATTGATAACCACATGAACTCTCTGGAGTCTGAACCATATAAATCTAAGCTACTTCCACAGTCACAGCCCAGCCAATTCAAGAACAAGGCAGGCCAGGCCATGGGGATAGTATTAGGAAGAATCGGTGTTGAGACACCAAAATATGAGGTTGTCTCCAAAGCCCCCGATTACGAGATCAGAGAATACCAGCCTTCAGTTGAAGCAGAGGTAACCTACCACCCATCCGAAATGAAGAGAGGCAGAGATGGAGGCTTCATGATACTCGCCAGCTACATAGGCGCTGTTGGGAATCCCTGCAACATCAAGCCAAAGAGCCAAACAGAAGGCGAGAAGATGTACCTGGAAGGATTCAATCAGACTGGTAAGAGCTTAAAAGGTCAAGAGGCAAATGAAGTAGATTATACTTGATATTAAGGGCTGTGCTGGTACATGTTATAGAAATAAAACCTATTGACTGGAGCATATACCTTTCTTCGAAACAGACCCTTTTTCACCGAGACGTGACCGAGACCAAGAATATTGTGGTAGGATCAGTCTTTCCACTGCTTGGTATGCATTTTTCGGTATTTCTCTTCCTTCATATAAATCCACTTTGTCTATTTGTAGTATTCAAAATGCTATGCAGCCGCTTAAAATGGTGACCAAATGTTATGCAGCTCGTGAAAGTGGTGACTAGTAAAAAATGATATCATGTTTATATATTTAAATAAAACATCTGGAAAATCATCTTTTTCCATTTTGTCCATTTTTCTCTAAATATCATTTTAACATATTGATGATTGCAGGTTATCTATTTCAAATGCTATTGAATTCTATGATTCACTCACAAATTTACAAAAACATATTGATTATTGTAGGTATTTCTATTACAAATGCTATTGAATTCTATGATTCACTCACAAGTTTACAAAAAACCCTGTTATTTCTATTATACTTTCTAGGATTGTTACATACGGTATGAGTTGAAGTCCCATTTTGATATTCAAAAGCAAGGGAAGCACCTCAGCAACTAAGTCATTTACCTGTAGTTTCGCTTGGCAAAGACAATTTCTTTTTCATAGCGAGCTTGAAGTTCTCTAGTCGGTGGGACACTGGGAGCTGAAGCAAAGGCATTTTACATAGAGGAGAAAGCAAAAGAGGCCGTAGATACATTTGCAGCGATTTGTGTTCCATGGCCAGTTCTTATATCTGAGCCTAATAAATTTAAAACTGACAATATTAACTATTTTTGCTGGAATATGATATCACAGATAATTCACCTGCTCCTCTGCTGCTTCCAAGTCTGTATATGATTCTAGCTAATGAAACAAGTGTTCTGCTGCCATCACTGCTGGTATCAATATAATCATGGAATGGGAACTTCATCTTGCAATGCATATAGCAAATAACATTTTTAATAAAAAGATATGACTCAAAACTTGGTAACTCAGCAGTCTAAATAGAAGGAATTCTACAGAGGATTTCATGGTATATTTTTCTTTTAAAAACAAAAATTGTAAAAAGGTTTAATACACTTTTTAGCATTAAAATTATGATTAATGATAATTTGTTAGAATGGAGAATGTACTTTCTGCATATACTGCCATAAATTCTTTGAAAGGTTACATATACCTGTAACTTGAATCATAAGGAGAGATAATAAATCTCCCAAGCTTGACGCGGCGGTTGCTTCTGGCGCCCAGCGAAGGCAACATGCAAAAACTTTCTTTTGTTGGGATCTGTTCATTGCCCATAGCTTCATCCCCGGAGCATATGAAGTTATTCATTCGGCGCTGCGCATTTGTAGGGCTCGATCCTGGGCCGCTTTCCTTCCCGAGGTTTCAATGCCTTCGGCTAATTTACCCTTGCTTTTTTCTTTTCTCTGTACAAAATCCAGAAAACAATAGGATATCAAATAGCTTAAAGGGTTGATTCAGTTTTGTTTTTCACTGTACAAACCCAGAAAATAATCACATATCAAATGGCTTAGACGGTTAATTCAATCTGGTTGTTGACTCTCAACGCATGGCCTCAACAAGGGTTAATTCAATGTGGCTATTGTTGCATGAGGGTTATTCAAGCATGGCCACAACTTTGTTGAATGCCACTTGCGAATACATGCAAGCTACTCTCCACGTCGCACTTTGAAAATACTTTGTGCCAGCGCCTCATTTACTGTGATTGCAATTACAAAGATTAAAGCAATTTTAATAAATATTTATATAAACTAGTAACAAGTTCTTTAAACTTCTTCGGCATTACATCATAATATCCATATATGTTTCAAAACAAAATAATTTTTTATTTCCACCAAATACCATTTATTTTTCGACATATTTATAATCCATTTTATCATTTTCCATACATATAAGTTTGATAACTTATTTCTATGTTATATCTTTAACAGATATGGCTATTTGCTACTAAACGCAACATGAAATTTTCCAGATTTATTAAACAAAAATTTAATATATTTGGTTTTGATCTTTGATATAAAAAACATAGAGATGTTTTGTAGAGCCTGCTCTCCAGAGCCCGGCATCAGCTTTATGAGCAGCAGCCCCATAAACACCAGTATAATAAGCTTCATTACCATCATTCCCAAGAGCAGCTTCATAAGCTGTTGAAGGAGCTTTATTCCCATTCCTCAGTTCCCGGGATATCAATTGAACCAGCTTCATTTCCAGCATTCCCAGGATCATTTCTAGCAGCACCAATTGAACCAACAGGATCAGTTTAAAATGGTGATTTGGTCATTGGCCCCATCAGCATCTCCATAAGCAAAAGGAATCCCAGCGCAAACAACATCACAACAAGAAGCACCAGTCGCCGGGAGGAAGTTATTGCCCGCCGGTATCATAGTCATTAAATCATTGCCAGGAGGTCCGTCTTACAGAAAAGGCCAAATTGAGTCTTCTTGGAAAGGGAGGTTGCTCTTTTACGCCAAGTCATTTATATATATTGATGGCCAGGTTAGGGGAAAGCAAGAAGTTCGCTTCAGACAGAATAAGTAATATGTTATCATTTTACATTTTTCCTATTTAAAAACATTCGTTTATGGATGTCATATATTAGGCGTTTTCCATTTCTGATTCCTTTCGGGTAAGTTTTCTATATTTAACATACAAAATTTGCATCAATTTATTTACTCTGATTTAAGCTAAATGCTAGCAGCTTGTCACTGTGCATCTGCTTAATCTAAGAATTGCATCTGCTGGCAGCTTGTCAGTGTGCATCTGCTAAATCTGCTTAATCTAAGAATTGCATCTGCTGGCAGCTTGTCAGTGTGCATCTGCTAAATCTAAGAATTTCAATTTCTAAAGGCAGGGACTTGCTGCCTTTAGCAGCTCCTCTTGTTTACTATGGAAATCCCACAAAAAATGTTCCAAAGGTAGTGCTTGTACATTCAAATAACCACACCGGAAATCACTGGTGCATCCAACTATCCTTGCATATTTTAATGCACCTTCCATAGTGCACCCTACTAAGAACCCATGACGATGCATTTTCATAGATAATATGCACCATGAACAATACATTTTTATTTTCTTTTTAAAATGTAAAACTTAATGGTTTGTTAAATTCATTCAAAAGAATTATTTAAATCCCACGAAAAGTGGTGCGGTTGTATTCAAAACCACACACCGATCATCCATGATGCCTTCTATTGAGATAAGGTGCACCATCAACGAACATCACCATAAAACCTACACTTTACACCATCATACACCATTGCATCTATCAAAAATAGGTAAGGTGCATTGTATAACACCATAATTGTGCATTGTAGGTACACCTTTGTTAGTGCATATGGATATATTACGTGCACTAACTATAGATTTGTAGTAAATCATGTGAATTTATTTCAGGACATACATTTTTTTGCACACCATTCAAAGTGTGTTCCAACATGCATCGTTAGTGGTGTGTTCCTTTACACGTGGAGTAGTGCTAACCCATAAGCATAAATAAAATAAGAAATTATCCACTTGTGTGTTTTGTTTGAGCACCATGTTGGTACTAGGTTGGTGATTTGTCTAAACAGGGACTTTTTGACTTCAGTTTCCGATTGTTTTTTATCAGTTTTTTGTCATGAATCTTCACGGAATTTTCAAAACTCCTTAAAAACATTGTTAGATCTTACGAAGGGTGGGTGTTGGGGGTTTTCCTGTCACCTGATTTCATTTCTGAGCTTAAAATTTCCCAACAAATAACATAAATTACAGATTTGGTGGATTAAGTTCACCAAATTCTGGGAAAAAAACCAGCCCGAAAGTAAAAAATTCCCCTAGTTAGACAGATCCCTAGGTTGGTGGTTCTTATTGTTAACATTTATAGAATGGTGCATTCATTTAGACTCAACGCAGTGATGATATATTATTATTATTATTATTTATTTTTTGAAATAGACAGTGCATTAGATTCACACAAAAGAACCAATTAAATCATGCCAAAGGCGGTGTAGTTGTATTCAAAACCACATACCAGTCATCAGTGGTGCGTCTATATAGATAAGGTGCACCATGTTGTTGTAATTGTAACTTCAAAAGATATCCTATTGTATATTATCATTGTATATTGTTGTACCCTCATTGGAGATGTTTTCCCTCAGTTTAGGATGTCATTATCATATATGGTCATTGAGGTAAAATCTTCGTTGTAAGTCAGAGAAGTAGTCCCTAGAATAATATAATAAAATGTAATTTTTGAGTCTCCCTAGGTGACGTTGGCCCTACTAGGTTAATAGGTCGGCCAAGTTAGGTTTCTAGGTTAGTCACATGATGTGTATAAATAAGGAGTCACCCTCCCTCATTTAGACACACACACACTAACTCTCAAGTGTGCATTAGGAGAGAGAGGACACGTTCAATAGAGGAGAAAGAGAGAGCTACATAAGACTTCTTATTCATAGGTTTTTCTATCTTGTGATATTGTATTAGTGACGAAACTATTATGAGGAAGTTTGTGGGGTTTTGTCCTTTATGGTTTCCTCGAGGAAAATATTTGTGTCTTGTGCGTCTTGTGTATCTTATTGTGCTTGTTATTCTTTCATATAAATATCCTAATAAATTTGAATTAAAGTAGAAAAACTAACATGGTATCAGAGCTACTCTAAAAGAAGGAACCGTGCAAAAAAAAAGCTAAGGATCCCTAGTTGAAGGTCTTCTCTCCATGAATCATCAAAAAAAGACGTCTAGCATAACTCTCCCTTAGAGGGCACATATTTTGGAGGAATCATAATCAAATTTGAAGAAGTTTCATTTTTTACCTAGAGACCGGTGTTGGGAGAAACTAGGGAATCATATTTTTGGAGATTCCCTCCACTGAATTTGCCAAAGGACATCACTGAGAACTCACCTCAAGGAGGCATATATTTCTATCCATACAAAATTCCAAAACTCCAAGTTTGTAAAATTAGGGTATCTCTGACAAACCCTAGGTCAGTAAACTTTGGAACCAAGTTGGGAATCTCAAATTGGCAAGATCTAAATTTTTTATATTTCCATTTGAGGTTCTCATTTCAAAATGACTCATCATACCCGATGTAATGTTCCAATTCTGGTGTACAGACCTGAAAACTCTCCAATTCTGTTAATTGTATTAAAACTTTTGAACTTGAAATAGTTTACACAATGACTTCTCTCAATGGGAAAATAAGGGGTTTATTCTGGGAAATTTTGCAAACAAAAGGAGTGAGCAGCGGGTAGCAACCAAAGACAATCAGAAATTGAATTTCCTCTCCCCTAACACATTTATATCTGGTGCCATTTAGGGTTCAGAATCCGCACTGCGGAAACGTACTACCACGCTTCTGGGCAGCCAAACCGTGCAACTAAGGAGAGTAGTTCGGTCTGTTTCAACCAGGGGCTTATGGAAACTTGCATAGATTTATTACAGAATTAATATAACATAAATAAAGTATTTATACAGTTCATTGATGTTTTGGAAATTTCTAATAAGTTTTGGGTGAATTTGAGATTTTTGGCAGTTTTGGCCAAGGAGAACCCTGCGCAGAGGAGGATGCAAAAGGGTAGTATGAACCAAACAAAAAATGGTTCTGGAGATTGATATGGGAATCTAGGCCTGTTACTGACCTACAAGAACTGACAGAGCTCAGTTTGAGTTTACAGAAACTATTTTGCATCAATTTCAGTAAAACTAGTTATTAAAAACTAGTAATCTAGCTAGGGTCTTAAAAAGGCTAATAAATCATCTTAAATTCAATTCTGTGAAACCTGAGATTTATAACAGAGATAATTATGAACTATATGAACATGAATATTTATTTGAATCCCTTCCCCATTATGAAATATTCATTACAACACACATATTCACTCAATTCCCCCATACACTGATAAAATAGAGTCTTTTAATGGAACTGAGATAATATCCTTCAGGGTCTAAGATATCTCGACCTGATAAATGTAATGTTCAGAATATATTGATAGTACATAATAGAAATAACATTATTGACTGACCATTACAAAGAGGCTTTCAAAATAAAGGGGCAGGAGGCCCAGAACATGACCGACAAAGAGGCTGTGAGCATAGGTGAAGCATGGGATTCACTGTATCTCGACTTGAACGTGTTGGAGGCTGAAATTAACTCTAATCATACTTCAATGGCTGCAATGTAGTGCTCCATACCTGCAATAGAAGAGAAGGGGATGGAAGGAGAGGGGAATGGAAGGTTGGGGCTCATCTCCCAGTAGTCTGAGGAACAACAATCAGAAGTAATGCTCACATAAGCATTCAACAATCAAATAATAAACCAAACTGAAGAAATGGGTTTGAATTTATCTTTTATAGACTTATGGATGACCTTCTTAGTAAGTTGAGGCCAATGGTGACCTGTGAGAGCAAGTCAACCCCATGGGTGACCTAACCGTAGCCACAAAAGCACCCCCTTTGGGAAATTAGGCAAGTAGGATCATGTGGAATTGTTTCTAATTCCAAATCATCCTTCACAATTAGAAACTGCGCACTCCCTTAGTCAAAAGATGCCTCTTTTGAGTTATGACAACTTTCTGCTTTTCCTGGCTCATAAGGAAACTCTTTCTTTCATTAAAAAACTTTCCTGCTTTTACCTCTTTCTTATTTTTCTTCTTTTAGGAAACTTCCCTTTATTCTCTTGCTTTCTTTTGTCATGGAATTTCTTATCTTTACCAAGGAAAGTTGACTAGCTTTCCCCAATGCACCCTCCTGACATGGCAGCCTTAATTCCACATCATTATTGTGCATAATAAATAAAATTGCTGAAATAAAATTAAATACATGCCTTAGAACAATTATTTTGTAAAAATTTATCCTAGGAGGAATAATTAATAACAACTTGAGCCCCTAGGAACTTAGCATGGTCAACAATTTTAATGGTCAATTTGAGAGAACATGACAATCCTCCCCTCCCAAATCTGCTTGTCCTCAAGCAGAAGCACCACATAGTGTTGCAAATTTTTCCACCATGTTTTTGTTGCACCACTCTGATCATAGCCATTTTTTTATACCACTTCCTTTAGCAAAATTTCCAACCTAGTTAAAGTATTGAGCATAATTCCTGGATCCCACTGCCTCACTTGCAAGGACCCAAATTTTTCTGCCACCTTTTGAGCTCTGTCATTCCTAAAAATGCCTGGATCCCATGGTTTTATCCGCCTCCTTCCACCGATCAATAAAAACAACAGAATTTTATCATTGCAGAGGAGGAAAATGAGGTTATGAAAATCATACCACCATATTGGGAGCTCATCTCTCCCCATGCCAAACTGAACATTTTTTAAACTCTCCCACCAAACATGGAATTCCTTAATGCGGGACCAAATAATCTTGAGCCTCTCTAAAGTATGAAAATCCATGTGCAAGCTAGCACTGGAACTTAGGCCACTGTTGTTATGAATACACAGGAGGTTATCCCATGCTCCTCCATGTATACTGAAAGCATCATATAGCAACCATACATTCTCATGCCATTGCTCATACAATGTTTTTTATGTGTCCAATGTCTCTCCATTGATACAAGCAAGATGTTTACCCTCCAGTGCACACATCTCAATTATGTGTCTAGCCACCCAATCAATGGATAGACAAACTTTCATGCTAAATTATTCAGGTGGGAATAATTCAGCTACTCCTAATTCACTTGTCAAACCACATGGTTTGACCATCAATGCCTCAACTGGAAGAGTGGAAGTATCATGCTCCTCTTGTGGCATCAACAGAAAAAATCCTTTCACCCAATTTTGATCCCCACATGATGTGGCTGAAATAGAAGTGTGGGGTGAAGAATTGTGAGCCAAATCCCTACAATGCTCATCAATCAAGATAATGGATCCACAAATTCCCCCATTAGTTTTCTGAGTGACAGTGTGATCATATGCCTCCTCGAAAATTGTACAACATTTTCCTAGAGGCAACTCATAATCTCTTAGGAACCATGCAAGTGCTTGATCTTCATATTGCTTGACCTCAAACTTCTCAAGCACATGAAAATCGGAATGCACCTCATGTGCATGTATATGGGAGGTATATACTAGCTGCAAAATAAGTCTTTGTTGCTGTTCACATGTCAAGACAATGTCATTCACAACAAAAGAATTATTGCAAAAATAAAAAATCTCCCTCCCAAGGTCTTCATTCCAAATATGTCTCTATGGAACTCAACAGGTGCTCCCCTCTTCATCCAATGGCTCAACTCTCTGCCATTTATCCAAGGGTGCAAAAATCCATCAACTGACCCACACATTGAATGTATGTGTAGATTTGATGCCTTCTTTTCAAAAGTGGCTGCACACACATTCCCTTTCTGCTGCTTGTAAATCATAGAAAAATCAACAATATTAAAAACAAATTTCTTGCAACAAGACATAAAAATGTTACCTTCCCTATTTTCCTCTTCTATGATTCCTCTATCCAACCATCTAGTGGATGAATCAGAGATATTTATTGCTGATTTATATGATCTACAATGATCCATCTCTTCTGCAATAGGATCCATCTCCCATGGGGACAAATCATGATCCCCCTGTTGTGCATGTGACACAAACCAGAAAAATTTCTTCACCCACTGTTCATTCCCCATTGGTGTTTCTGAATCTATGACATGTGGGAAAGAACTGTGAACCTTCTTTGCATGTTTGCAAAATTCAGCAATCATACTTATGGCTACAACTTTTTCATTATTGGATGGCCCAAATTGGGTGCTCTCATCCCACTCTTCCATGGGAGAGTGTCTGTCTTCAAGGAACAACTCAAGTTTCCTTGGAGAGAAATCAAGTGCTTGGTTCTCATAAAAATGTTCTGCACAATATTTAAGCACATACTGAATAGAATGCTCCTCATGTTCCACCCAATCATGAGGTTCCTCCATGCCATTTACCCAAAAGGGATGACTCTCGGGAAATATTGAGGATTCGGTCAATTCTTTCCACTCTTGTTGGAATTGTTCTATCTTCATTTGTGATTCTAAGAGGGAACTTTGAGTGTATCTCAAAGAATCTTGGGTGGCCAACAATTCACCTTTCAGCTTGTAGTTATCTTCTTCATATATGCAAATACTTTCTTCATTATGCAGTGATGCTTCCCGCAATAACTCAACAAGCTCAAACATGTCATTTTTATCTGAAAGCAATTGTGAGAAATTACCTTTGATTGTGGACATTGCTTTCTGGATATTCTCCATGGCTTCAAAGGAAGATTGGTCTTCCATTAAAGCAGCTTCCCAACACATCTTTGACACTGAAGCATGAGTGTCATGGAGAATTTTCAGGGCCTCTTGGATCTTTTGTTCATCCATCTTCAATGACCCTGCAAGAAGATGAGGTTCTTGTAGATGTTCCTCCTCTTCATTTTCCATCTCTGGATCAATTTCATGCAGTGCACTCGAGGTTTTGAAATCTGATCCATATGTTGTTTCTGCAATATATTCATATTCTAAGCCCTCAACAACATAATTTGGGCTGCAATTTAATTTCTCATTCATCCTTGGTGCACCAAAAAGATATTCTCTCAAAGTTTCATCCTTCATACTGCATTCATTTTTTACACCAGAATTTTGAACTTCGTCACTAGGGGGCTCAACCATTCTGAAATCTTCACTGGAAGTGGCTGCCATATTAGACTTACACAATGTCACATAAAAATCAGAATTTACTAACTCACCATGTGTGATTTTCTCCTCCTTATGTGGTGGAATTATGATGGCTTGTTCACCCACCCATTTCTCTGCTTCACACCCTACTGAGATGTACTCATTTTGTGCTTCCTTGTGAGGCTCAAGGGGTGACTGTAAATCTGAATCATGTTTATCTTTTGGATCATATCCAAAATATGTCTCACCGTCATCAATCTGCCCCATATCTTCTGTACTTATCTTGAAATCAGCCACAAAGAAATTTGGATTCATCTCACCTTCCACGTTACCACCAACTAGATGTTGGACTATTGGATCTTTAGTTGTGCATGGATCTTATTCATCTCCTTCTGATGGAGGATTTGGTGATTCATCACCCTCATGGATGCTGCAAATACATTGATCTCTTTTTCGGGAAAACCCAAATAATTTCTCAAAGAAATCATGTGCAGATGACTCTAATAAATCTTCACTTTTGGTCCTCTTTTCTATTCCTTTACTTTGAGAAGTGGAACAACTTAGTTCCTTTCTTGATGGATTATTGGTATTCAAAGAACCTACATGTGTTAATGTTTTTGAAAACATAGACTCTCTGTATTTATTTCCTTCATGCTGAGAGACACTCCTACTCCCTTTTCCATGTTTGCTTGCCAACTGCTTGGCAAGGAATTCTCTAGTCTCTTGATTTGTTTGAATGATGCTTTGGGATACATATTTCATCCCTTTCAACATTATTTGCATCAAAATTATTAAATCTTCTTGATCATCCATTTTTTAATGCTCTTCTTGATACAACTCAAATTCTAAATCTCCCATGAATGGAACTAATTCCACAACTGCAAGTTGAAGATCTTATTGAGCTATTTTTCCACTGAGAGTTACCTTCCACAGGATGAGCCAAGGAAAGTGCTCTGATACCACTGTAATGTTCCAAGTATGGTGTACATACCTAAAAACTCTCCAATTCTGTTAATTGTATTAAAATTTCTGAACTTGAAATGGTTTACACAATGACTTCTCTGAATGGGAAAATAAGGGGTTTATTCTGAGAAATTTTGCAGACAAAAGGAGTGAGCAGTGGGAAGCAACCAAAGAAAATCAGAAATTGAATTTCCTCTACCCTAACACATTTAGATCTGGTTCCATTTAGGGTTCATAATACGCACTGCGAAAACGTACTACCATGCTTTTGGGCAGCCAAACCATGCAACTAAGGAGACTAGTTCGTTCTGTTTCAACTAGGGGATTATGGAAAATTGCAGAGGTTTATTACAGCATTAATATAACATAAATAAAGGATTTATGTAGTTCATTGATGTTCTGGAAATTTCTAATAAGTTTCGGGTGAATTTGGGATTTTTGGCAGTTTTGGCCAAGGAGAACCCTGTGCAGAGGAGGATGCAAAAGGGTAGTATGAACCAAAAAAAAAAATGGTTCTGGATATTGATATGGGAATTTATGCCTGTTACTGACCTACAGGAACTAACAAAGCTCAGTTTGAGTTTACAGAACCTATTTTGCATCAATTTCAGTAAAACTAGTTATTAAAAACTAGTAATCTAGCTAGGGTCTTAAAAAGGCTAATAAATCATCTTAAATTCAATTTTGTGAAACTTGAGATTTATAAAAGAGATAATTATGAACTCTCTAAACATGAATATTTATTTGAATCCCTTCCCCATTATTAAATATTCATTAAAACACACATATTCACTCAATTCCCCCATACACTGATAAAATAGAGTCTTTTAATGGAACTGAGAAAATATCCTTCAGGGTCTGAGATATCTCGACCTGGTAAATGTAATTTTCAGAATATATTGACAGTACATAACAGAAATAACATTATTGACTGACCATTACAAAGAGGCATTCAAAATAAAGGGGCAAGAGGCCCAGAACATGACCGACAAAGAGGCTGTGAGCATAGGTGAAGCATGGGCTTCACTGTATCTCGACCTGAACGTGTTGGAGGATGAAAATAACTCTTATCATACTTCAATGGCTGCAATTTAGTGCTCCATACTTGCAATAGAAGAGAAGGGGATGGAAGGAGAGGGGAATGGAAAGCTGGGGCTCATCTCCCAGTAGTCTGAGGCACAACACTCAGAAGTAATGCTCACATAAGCATTCAGCAATAAAATAATCAACCAAACTGAAGCAATGGGTTTGAATTTATATTTTATAGACTTATGGATGACGTGCTTAGTAAGTTGAGGTCAATGGTGACCCGTGAGAGCAAGTCAACCCCATGGGTGACCTAACCCTAGCCACAAAAGCGCCCCCTTTGGGAAATTAGGCAAGTAGGACCATGTGGAATTGTTTCTAATTCCAAATCATCCTTCACAATTAGAAACTGCGCACTCCCTTAGTCAAAAGATGCCTCTTTTGAGTTATGACAACTTTCTGCTTTTCCTGGCTCATAAGGAAACTCTTTCTTTCATTAAAAAAATCTCCTGCTTTTACCTCTTTCTTCTTTTTCTACTTTTAGGAAACTTCCCTTTATTCTCTTGCTTGATTTTGTCATGGAATTTCTTATTTTTACCAAGGAAAGTTGACTAACTTTCCCCAATGCACCCTCCTGACATGGCAGCCTTAATTCCACATCATTATTATGCATAATAAATAAAATTGCTGAAATAAAATTAAATACATGCCTTAGAACAATTATTTAGTAAAAATTTATCCTAGGAGGAATAATTAATAACAACTTGAGCCCCTAGGAACTTAGCATGGTAAACACTTTTAATGGTCAATTTGAGGGAACATGACACCCGACTTGATGATAATCTTGTGGGAGATGACAACTGTTTAGCATGGAAGTATAGGATCTTCCTGATCCTTGAAGAAAATGATTTGGATAAGTATATCAATAAGGAAGTTCCAAAGCCAGAGGGAGATGAGGTTGAGGCTATGTTAAGCCCTTAATGATGACACAATACAACATATAGTGTGGCACATTACCCCCTATATTGTGGTGCATTACATATTATTTATGTAGGATTGGGTCTCTTAGTGGGTTCATTAGTTGTTATTGTACACCTTTATCTCCTATATATATGAAGGAGATATTATCATTTTAGTCATCATAGTATCTTATCTTGTCTTGTGTACTCAATACATTGTGTAGGGAGGCCCCCTACCTCGAAGAGGATTGATATTTATATATTCTATTCATATTTCAGGCATGGATTACTCTCTTATTGTCAATTTCTTCTCTTTTTATGCTATATCTGAGACTTGGTTGCATAGCATTTGGTATCAGAGCTCTTTCCTCACGACTAGCTTCTGCAAAACAAGTCATCTTGGAGCATTCGCTACAAATTTTTTTCTACAAGGATTCAAAGATATAGTTTAAAAAACAATTTCCAAAGAAGGAATAACTATCTTCAGTACAAAATTCATATCCTGATCCATTATAGTTTCAGAGATAATTGTGGAGGAATCTAGGGTTTTTTACCAGTCCTACAGCTAGTCTAAAACACATGTTCTTGGGAAAAAGGTCATACATGAGGAATTCGAGATCCAAATGGAGTGAGACTAGTTGCATATGAAATAAGATGGACCATGGTATCTGTGGTAGAAGTTTCAGATACAGAAACCAACCATTGGACACATGGAATATAGTACAAGTTCTCTCTTTTGGATAGGCCAAAAATAAGAAGCTTTGGTATATTTGCAATAAATTTTTGTTGGCTCATCCAAATTAGGTAAGACCTACGGAATTGGAAAGAGGACAGATCAAGGTACTACAAGCCGAAGTTTCAGACTCATAGGATTCACAATTTAAATTTTACCTCAGTTACAAGTCATCCCTAAAACAATCTTCCAATCAGGATTTGAAAAAGGTACATCATTTTGCATTTGAATAGATTTTAGTAGAAGGATATATTTGTGGTAAACCCTAGGGTGCGATATTGTTAAAAATTCCACCAAAAGGAAGTGGAAAGAACCACACTCCACTCAAACCCCCAATGGATTCATCCCTGACATATGAGAAAATGGAAGACATTTCTTTTAGAGTGTCCAAGTTGGAAGATATGATTAAAGAAAATGTGAAAATTGATGACTTTGATAAATTTGAAAAGAAGATGGCTACAAAAGAGGATCTCAAAGAGATGGCTAGTAAAGAAGATATTCAATACTTGAAGGAGTTTATCAAGGATATCAAACATAACTTTAATCCTCAATTATATACTCAAGAAGAGGATAAGTAGGAAAAAGATGACTTATTCCAGTCATGTCTGGAGAAAATTGAAAAACAATTAGAGAGTAGGAAGTTGGAATCCTCAAAAGTCAATGATTCACTAAAACATGATGGGTTCAATTCAGGTCCAAGAAACTAATTTATCCCCAAGATTGACATGAGAAAGTTTGATGGAAAGTATCCAATCATGTGTATTTTTCAGGTGGAGCAATTATTTGATCTACACTAGGTTCCCACCATGCAAAAGGTAGTTATTGCATCCTTGTATTTAGAACCTAATCAGTTTGTATGGTACCAATGGCTTTGTGACCGTAAAAAGGAGTCTATTGTCTCTTGGTATATATTCAAAGAAGAATTGTTTGCACATTATGGGGATGTAAATAGAAACACCTTCTTAAGTCAGTTGGTAATTCTCAAGCAAAAAGGTTCAGTTACAGATCACATCAAGCAATTTCAGCAGCTAAGTCTCAGAGTGAAGAATATTTCAGAATATAATTTGTTAGATCTCTTTATTGGAATCTTGAAATATAACACTCAACATGAGGTGTGTCTCTTTGAACCATCATCGATAGAGAAGGATTTCATGATGGCAAGGAAGGTTGAAAATAAAAGTATAGCAATGACTACTAGAAAGACCTTCTCCAACACATATAGAGAAAATAATGTTCCTTCTTCTAAACCACCAAAAAGGTTGACACCCCAAAAACTAGATGAAAGAAGAGCAAAAGGATTATGCTTTAATTGTGACAACAAGTATAGTAAGGGACATAAGTTTAATGAGAAGAAATTATTCTACATAGATTATGAAAAGGGAGAACCAAAAGAAGAAGAAGCATCTCAAGAAAAGGTGACTTCAGAAGAAATAGAAGAGGCCACTTCAGAATAAATTACTCCCACCATATATTGTCATGCACTGGATGGAATCGACACTCCTCAAACTCTTAAGATAGAAGGATACATCAAAAGGAAGAAGGTAACTGTGTTGATTGATTCTGGAAATACTCATAATTTCATTCACTATAAATTAGCCAAAGTTCTTAATTGATTTGTTTATCCAACACCATAATTTCAAGTAATGATTGTAGATGGAGGAACTATAAATTTATTAGGGAAATGCCATAATATCAATATGGATATGGGGGAATATGTATTGAATATTCCAATAATTTCTATCCTGATGGGTGGTGTTGATTTTTTCTTGGGTGTCTAACGGTTACAATCATTGGGAGCAATGGCTTTTAATTTTCAAAATAAATTCATGAATTTTCATGGGAAGATAAAGAATATGAGTTAAATGGTATCACAAGAAAACCAAGCAAGGTGATATTCTCTAATGGTATGGAAAAGTTGTTAAAAAAGGGACATCAAGGTATAGTTGCACAATTATGCTCATGAGATGTTCAAAACTCAAAGTTACCTATCTCCCCAGATCTCCGAAGGGTCATTAATAAGCATTCCAAGGTATTTGAAGATATTCCCAAAGGTATTCCACTTATTCATGATTTTGATCATGCTATCCACTTAATTCCAGGAAGTGGTCCTTGTAACATCAGACCTTACTAATATCCTTATATCCAAAAGAGTGAAATTGAGATTATGGTGCCTAAAATGTTAGAGGATGGCATAATTAGGCCTAGCCAAAGTTCTTACTCTGCACCAGTGGTAAGGGTACCCAAGCTAGATGGATCATGGTGTATGTGTCTTGATTATAGAGAGCTCAACAAGATCACCATTAAATATAAGTTTCTGATTCCCGTCATTGATGAATAGTTACACGAATTACATGGAGCAGTTGTCTTCACAACTTTGGAACTTCATTCCGAGTATCATCAGATTTGAATGAAGGATGAAGATATCCCCAAAACAACATTCAGAACTCATGAAGGTCACTATGAATTTGGTCATACCATTTGGTCTAACAAACACACCTTCCACATTTCAAGGTTTGATGAATTCTATTTTCAATCCTTTCCTTAGAAAATTTGTGCCCGTATTTTTTGATGATATCCTAATCTATAGAAAGTCTTGGGAAGAACATGTTCATCATGTTGATAGGGTACTACAACTACTAAAGGAGAAAGAACTCTATGCAAAACCCTCAAAACATTTTTTTGGTATAAAGGAGGTAGAGTATTTGGGTCATATTGTATCTCATGAAGGTGTCAAGTTAGATCCTAAAAAAATCAAATCCATGATGGACTGGTTGATTCCCAAAACCCTGAAGAATCTTGGAGGATTCTTAGGTATGACAGGGTACTACCGCAAGTTTGTTCGGAACTATGGAAAAATAACAACTCCTCTAACATCGTTACTGAAGAAAGATGCATTTTCTTGGACTCTAGAGGCAACTCAAGCATTTCAGCAACTCAAAGAGGCCATGTGTAAAGATCTTAATTTGGTGACACCAGACTTCACAAAAACCTTTATTGTGGAATGTGATGCTTCAGGAAATGGAATTGGAGTTGTACTAATGCAAAAAGGACACCCTATTTCCTTCACAAGTCATCCAATCAAGGGAAAGAACTTAAAAATTCCCATTTATGATAAGGAAATGTTAGCAATACTACATGCCTTGAAGCAATGGTGCCCCTACCTTATAGGGATACATTTTAAGGTTAAAATTGATCATGATAGCCTTAAATACTTCTGGTAACAAAGGATATCTTCAGAAGAACAACAAAAATGGGTAACAAAGATGTTGGGATATGACTTTGAAATCATCTACAAAAAGGGGAAGAAATTTTTTGTGGAAGATGCACTCTCCAGGAAAGATGAGGACATTAAAGCATTGCTATATGCTATTTTTATCATCCAACTAGAATGGATAGCTGTAGAAATGGATGAATGGAAAAATGACAAAAAAATATGGACATTTATTCAAAAGCTGCAGCAAGATTCCAGTTCCTCTAATACATTTATGTGGAAAGATGATTTGATATGCTACAAGGATTGCTTATATATTGGTAATAGTTCCCAGCTCAAGCAAAAGGTACTTTCTAAATTCCACTCTTCACCTATACGAGGGAACTCAGGTTTCTTAAAAACCTACCACAGGGTAAAGAAATATTTTTTTTGGGATGGTCTTAAAACTTACGTTCAAAAATTTGTGGTGGAATGTTTGGTTTGCTAACAAAATAAAGTGGAAACAATTAAGACCCCTGGTCTCCTACAACCACTTTCCATTCTTAGCCAAAGGTGGGCA
This sequence comes from Pseudotsuga menziesii, assembly GCA_001517045.1. NCBI lineage: Eukaryota > Viridiplantae > Streptophyta > Pinopsida > Pinales > Pinaceae > Pseudotsuga > Pseudotsuga menziesii. The sequence goes on from LPNX011065237.1 coordinate 504,796, forward strand.
GAGGTCTCGATGGATTTTATCACAGGTTTACCAAAGTTTGAAGGAAAGAGTGTCATCGAGGTGGTTGTTAATAGACTTACTAAACATGCACACTTATGTGAACTATCTCACCCCTTCAAAGCAAGCACTGTCACAAGTTATTTTATGGATATAGTACAAAAACTACATGGTACTCCAAATATTATAGCAAGTGATAGGGATCCCATTTTCACTAGAAATTTTTGGACCGAATTATTTTATTGTTGAGGTAATCAACTGGCTCATAGCTCATCTTATCGCCCTCAACATGATGGACAAATAGAGATAGTAAACAAATGTTTGGAAGGGTATCTTCAATGTTTTGCAGCTGATAAACAAACATAATGGGTCAATTGGTTACCCTTGGTAGAATGGTGGTATAATACTTCCTTCCATACATCATAAAAATGAACCCATTTATGGCACTGTATGGCTACCATCCACCATCCATCACATATTCACTAAGAGACTCTAAGGTTCAAGCAGTGGAATATCACATGGAGCATCAACAACAAGTTCTTTGACTCTTAAAGGACAACCTGAATATAGCACAAAATCGAATGAAACAACAAGCATATCAATACCATAGTGAACAGAGCTTCAATGTTGGTGATTGGGTGTTTTTAAGACTACAACCATACAGACAGATGTACCTGAAGGACACCAAGAAGGATAATAAATTATCACCTAATTATTACAGTCCCTACAAGGTGTTACAAAATATTGGTAGTATGGCCTACAAATTGGAACTACATGCATCTTTGCGAGTCCATCCAATTTTCCATGTTTCATGTTTAAAGAAGGTAATCGGTAACAAGCTACCAGTTCAAACGATGTTACTAGAACTTGACGAGGAAGGAAAAATAATCTTGGATCCTGAAGAAATTACTGAAATAAGAACTAGACAGCTTCAAAATCAATCAATTTCAGAGTATCTTATTAAATGGAATATATTACCCACAGAAGATTCAACATGGGAAGATGAGTCCTTTATACAACATCATCTAGAAATACTTTAGCATTGAGGCCAACACTTTTTTAAGGGGAGGGGCATGTTAAGCCCTTAATGATGACACATTACACCATATAGTGTGGTGCATTACCCCCTATGTTGTGGTGCATTACATATTATTTATTTAGGATTGGGTCTATTAGTGGGTTTATTAGTTGTTATTGTACACCTTTATCTCTTATATATAGGAAGGAGATATTCTAATTTTAGTCATCATAATATCTTATCTTGTCTTGTGTAGTCAGTACATTGTGTAAGGAGTTTTCTCCCTAGAAGAAGATTGATATTGATATATGTTATTCATCTTTTAGGTGTGGATTACTCTTTTATTGTCTATTTCTTCTCTTTTTATGCTATATCCGGGACTTGGTTGCACAATAGGATATCCATAAGAAGAACTTGGTCAAGTCCAAGACTAACATTGAAAATTATATTAATGATCACCTCATCCCTCATGTGTCATCCTTGAATACCCTTAAGGAATTGTTCAATGCTTTGACGAAGTTGTTCGAAGGAAATAAAATCAATTAGAAGATGACATTAAGAAGCTAGATGAAGAATGTGAAGATACAAAACTCATATACCATGCAATCCTACTTCACATGGGTTTCTCAAATCAAGGAACAACTTGAACTATTCGAAGAAAAGGTAGAAGAAGGGGAGATTGTTATGACCACCTTGAATGGTATCCCAAGATCATGGGATTCATTCATTCAAGGAATATTTGTCAGAAAGAAGCTGATCGCATTCATCATACTTTGGGAAGAATGAACACAAGAAGAATCTCAAATCATAAAAAGAGAAGAGAAGATGGTAGAAACTGAAGATCAATCTCTCTCATTTCACACTAGAATAAATCATAGAAATAAGGAGGACCATCATCATAGCAAAAGGGAGGATCCTCATCACAAAATATAAAAGAAATATAGAAGAGATCTATCTAGTATTAGATGTTACACATGTGATAAGAAGGGACATTACTCTAGAGATTGTCCTAGATTCAAGGTATCCTCCAAAAAGAAGTCGAACAAGAAAATACATCACACTCAGACTACTGAAGATGATGAACCACCAACAAAAATATTCAAAGAAGAAAGAGTTGATTATTCAAGTGATGAATAATATGCCCTAATCTTGGAACTCAAGGGAACTATCTCACATGGAATCATTGATTGGATTGTGGAGGCCAAGGCATCGAAACATATGATAGGATACAAAGTATCATTTGTTAATCTATCTAAGCATGAGTCACCTCACAAGGTGAAACATGGGGATGATTATTAATACCCCATAAGGGGAAGTGGAGAATATTCCTACAAGTTAGATTCTAGGAAATCCTTGAAGATGAAATATGTCCTATATGTTCTAGGATTGAAGAATAATATTCTATCCATGTCTTCCCTAAATGCAAAGGGAATACAGGTTGCATTTTTTTTATGCCCAAGTCCTAATGTGGCCAAAAGGAAATACAATTGATGATGCAACAGTATTTGGAGAGCAAGAGGGAGGTTTGTACAAGTTGAAAGACAACCTAAACAAGCATTGGTTCATGACTCAATAGAACCAAGTGGACTATCATATAAAAGGATTGCACATGTGCACTATATATCACTATATATTAAAAGAAAAACAGTTTCAGGACTTCCATAAATCTAGACAAAACATGAAGGAATTTGCAAGGGATGTGTGCAAGGAAAGAATATAAAGAAGGATTTTCCCAACGGTGAAAGAAAAGAAAAAGGAATACTGGAGATATTCCACTCATATGCATGCATGACCATGACATCCAACTCACTAAGTGGGTATGCATACTATGTTTCCTTCATATATGACTTCTCGCGTAAAACTTGGATATATTTGTTGAAAGGTAAAAATGAGGTGTTTTACAAGTTCAAGGAATTCAAAGCCTTGGTCGAAAATCATACCAAGAGGAATATCAACACTCCGCGGTTAGATAATGGTGAAGAATTCACCTCAGAATGAATTCAAGGAACTTTGAAGAGAATCTAGGATTAAAAGGGAGTTAAGCACCCCCTACAATCCTCAAGATAATGGTCTTCCAGAACAAAAAAATAGAACGATAATGGAAGCATTAAAATAAATGATACATGATTGGGATATTACAATGCACTTGTGGGAAAAAGAAACAAGGAAAAATATGTATGTACAGAACCATACACCTCACTAAGTGCTAGACAATAATACTCCAGAAGAGGCTTTCTCAAGTGAGAAACCGGAAGTCATCCATCTCATGATATTTGTTTGTCGAGTGTACATACACCTCCCAAAGTAAAAGAGGACCAAGATCAATCCTTCAAGAAGGAAGGGAATATTCGTAGGATACAACAACACTTCAAATTCCTACCAAATATAATTCCCAGGATTTAAGAAGATCGACATTAGGAGAGACATAACATTTGATGAAGACTCAATATATTTAAGATCCAAAAAAATACCTATTGAAGGGGTCGAAGAACTTGAAACAACTAGAGTCAGAGACACTAAAGAAACAACTTTAGAATACCATGAATACCACAACATGGAAAAACCACAAGAACTTGTAGAACCACCTGATGTGAATAAATCCCACAAAAAACCAACATTGACATGAGACCTAATACAAGATGAAAAGAGGTCTGGAATTCTAGATGGGATGCATAGAGAAAGGAAAAGACTAGTGTATTATTCTACAATACTGAGACAGGGGGGTGAATCAGTATTTTATTTTCCTTTCTGAAAACACACAATGAACCAAACAAATTAAGACAAATATTTTAACGTGGAAACCACAAAGAGAAAATGACCACTTCAAACTCATTAATAAGATGAATCTACAAAATTTCTTTATTTGCTTCTACAGAGAGAATGCAACAACACCCTGGGTTTATTCCTTCTACCACAGACAAGGATGCTACAAAACCCTAGGTTTCCACCTGATACCACAGACAAGGATTCTACAACACCCTGAGTTTCTATATGCTAGAATAGATAAGGATGCTACGACACCCTTTGAATACTTGTATCTTGCCCTAGTGCCACCTTGCTACCTTGGACTGATTTTTATAAGTATGCTATTCTCTTCTTGGACTTTGTCAATTGAAATCATAGAGACAACTTATTTCCATCAATCAATCTGTGGATAAATACCTTCATGTATTTATGCGGACTCATCTCTTCATCATAGAATCTTTTCATTAATCATACCTCTTCATGAATCTTCTAATCGTGACCTTCCACACTCTTCATTTCTGCATCCATCCTAAGCCGTTGATTTTATATCGATCTTCTTCCTAACAGTATATATAATATAGGATGCAGTATGAAGATTACCCAACTATGAAATTTATCAAAATGTCTTTCAGCACTTAGATTTCTACCTCAGTCGTTCCACACCATTGATCTCCTTCAATTTTTTCGTGACCGTCGATCTAAGGTGGAAATCAGATATCAGATATGTGACTTTCCAAAATGTTATTTCAAGATTTTCTCTTCTGCACTAATATTTCTGCACCAATCGTTTCGTACCGTTGATCTTTTGTTGGCTTCTTCATGAGCGTTGATATTTTGGAACACAAGATGCGGAGTGCGGGTTCTCAAAATCTCAAACGTTACTTTCACAATTTTCCTCCTTCCATTTTCTGCACTAGAATTTCCACATCGTTGTTATTATATGGATCTCTTTCTAGCTGTCAATATTTTGGATTACGAGATGCGGAATGCGGGTTCTCAAAATATCAAACATTGCTATCGCAAATCTCTATCTTCCACTTTCCGCACTAATACTTCCTCACCATTGATCTTGTATGGATTCCTTTATAACTGTCGATCTCTAGGATGCAGAATACAGAACTGTGACTTTTCCCACAGTCTTTTAGTGAATCCGCTTTCCTCTTTTCACCTTCCGCTTTCCATATGAATAGTTGATTTATTTTTCTGGGTTCAATCATGACCATATATCTATGATCTAATGTGGTTTGCGGACCTTCTCTTTACTTTGTGCGGAAATCATCCACCACTATAGATTTCCTCGCAGATTAAATCCTAACCATTGATCTTTGATCAAAAATAGATTTTTGGATATCCGCTCTTCTTTTGTGCAAAAATCATTCCCCACCATAGATTTCCTTGTGGATTCAATCCTCCTTTGATCTACGATCAAACGTGGATTTTTGGATTTCCCCCTCTTCCTTGTGCGAAAATCATTCCCCACTGTATATTTCCTTGTGGATCCAATCCTAACCATTGATCTACAAACAAATTGGGTTTGTAGATCTCCCCTTTTCTTTGTGCAGAAATCATTCTTTGTTGTCAATCTTCTCAAAAATTGGCTCCCGCATTTCTCTCAACTAATATCGACCGTCCATGTTGTCAATCATTTCTTAATGAAATTTCTCTCATATTGGCATGTGTTAAGCTCATGTTACTTCTCTCAGCGAAATGACTTTACCACCATCGGATCAGGGTCCCCACCAAATCAATGGTGGTCTTCAAATATCATAGGGCGGATTTCATCAAATATCTGAACCGTTGGCCCATGTTAACTTTCTGTTACTTTTCTCAGTGAAATGTATTTACTATCGTTGGATCAAGGTCCCCTCCAAATCAACGGTTGATTTCAAATATCATAGGGACCATTTCATCAAATATCGCGCCCGTCAGGATTTTCTTTCTCCACGCTATTTAACCCAATGAAATGGCTCACAACCATTGATTTAAAACATGCTTTGATCTAGACCATCGAAATATGTGGTCTCTCACAAATCTTCATTCTGATTTTCATTGTGCTAGTTCACCCTGTGGAACTTACCCTGCACTCATCCTGCTACCATATCAAAATCCTCCTTTAATCTCCATCATTTTGCATTTATCGTGCTACCATATCTTACTGGTTATTCCTTTTTCATTCATGAACACCTTTGACATCAATGACAACTGTATTCTCAACAAATACCTAGACCATACAACAGTTATGTGGCCCTGCTATGTAACATCATTGATAAAGAACCTTCCAACTATGAAGAGGAAGCAGAAAAGAAAGAATGGACGGATTCCATGATCAAGGAGTACTACTCAATTATGAAGAATGTTGTCTGGGAGATATGAGACCAGAAGGGAAGTATGTTGTGACTTCAAAGTGGATGTACAAGATCAACCATGTTGTAAACGATAGCATTGAAAAACACAAGGCAATATTTCTGGCGCGTGTCTTCTCCGAGGAAGAAGGCATAGACTACGAGGAGACATGTGCACCTGTAGTGAGATACGCTTCAATCAAATCAATACTTGCATTGGATGCAGTGATGATATGGAAGGTACACCATATGGACGTTAAGGAAACATTCTTGAATGGTGTAGTTGAAGAGGAAGTGTACATGGAGAAACCAATGGGATTTGAGACACATGAGAGATAGAATCATGTGTCCAGGTTAAAGAAATCCTTGTATGGATTGAAACATGAACTCAAGACATGGTATGGCAGGATGGTCAAATTTCTAATGAGATTAGGATTTACCAAGAGTAAAGCATATTCCAACCTTTACTTCAAGGTTGAAGGAAAAAGACCAGTGATACTCCCGCTATATGTTGATGACTTGTTTCTTATAGGAGAGGAAAAATCATTGTAGATACAAAGAGAAGACTTTTCGCTGAAGTCGAGATGAAAGACCTAGGGATTATGCACTACTTATTAGGAATGAAGGTGTGGCAGAGTATAGATGGGATTTTTTTTGGTCAAGGAAAGTATGTCATGGAGATTCTGAAGAGATTTGGAATGTCGGAGTGAAAATCAATAGACACACCTATGACATCGAACTTGAAGCTACTGTGTGATGATTCATCAGAGTCTATTGATGCCACGATATATCAGCTATGAAATTTATCAAAATGTCTTTTTGGACTTAGCTTTCTGCATCAATCGTTATGCACCGTTCATCTCCTTCGATCTTTTTCGTGACCGTCGTTCTAAGGTGGAAATCAGATATCGGATATGTGACTTTCCAAAATGTCATTTCGAGATTTCTGCTTCTACACTAATATTTCTGCACCAATCGTTCCACACCATTGATATCTTGAGGGCTTCTTCGTGACCATTGATCTTCCAGAATGTGGGATGCATAGTGCAGGTTCTCAAAATCTCAAACATTACTTTCACAATTTTTTTCCTTCCATTTTCTGCCCTAAACTTTCTGCATCGTCGATCTTAGATGTATCTCTTTTTGACTGTCGATCTTCTGGATTGCGGGATGTGGAATGCCAGTTGTCAAAATATCAAACATTGCTATCACAAATATTTGTCTTCTTCTTTCTGCACCAATATTTCTGTATCGTCAATCTTGTATAGATGTCTTTATAGCTCTCGATCTTTGGGATGTGGAATGCGAAAATCTAACTTTTCCCATAGTCTTTTAACGATTATCTGCTTTCCACTTTTCACCGTCCTCTTTCCATCTGAACCATTGATTTCTTTTCCTAAGTTCAATCGTGACCATATATCTACAATCTAATGTGGTTTACGGACCTTCTCTTTACTTTGTGTTGAAATTATCCACCACCATAGATTTCCTCATTGATTAAATCCTAACCATTGATCTTCGATCAAAAACATATTTTTGGATCTGCCCTCTTCTTTTGTTCGAAAATCATTCCAAAATGTAGATTTCCTTGTGGATTCCATCCTAACCGTTGATCTATGATCAAATGTGGATTTGTGGATCTCCTCTTTTCCTTGTGCGGAAATCTTTCTTCACTGTATATTTCCTTGTGGATTCAATCATAACCGTTGATCTATGAACAAACTGGGCTTGTGGATATCCCCTTTTCTTTGCGTGGAAATCATTATCTACCGTCGATCTTTTCAAAAAAGGGCTCTTGCATTTCTCTCAGCTGATCTGGACTGTCCACGTTGTCAATCATTTCTTAATGAAATTTCACTCATATTGGCTCATGTTAACCTCCTATTACTTCTATTAGCAAAATGACTTTACCGTAGTTGGATCAAGGTCCCCACCAAATCAAGGGTGGACTTCAAATTGCATAGGGAATATTTCATCAAATATCGCACCCATTTGCCCATGTTAACCTTCTGTTACTTCTCTCAATGAAATGACTTTACCACCATTGCATCAGGGTTGCCACCAAATCAATGGTGGACTTCAAATATCATAGGGTGGATTTCATCAAAGATCGCGACCACCAATATTTTCTTTCTCCACGCTATTTCACCCAGCGAAATGGCTCACAGTTGTTGATTTAAAAAATGCTTTCATATGGACCATCGAAATATGTGGTCTCTTGCAAATATTTATTCTGATTTTCTCCAGGCTAGTTCACCTTACAAAACTCATCCTGCACTCATCCCGCTACCATATCAAAATCCTCCTTTAATCTTCGCCATTCTGCATTTATCTTGCTACCATATCTTACTGGTTATTCCTTTGTCATTCGTGAACACCTTTGACATAAATGAAAACTGTATTATCAACAAAGACCTATACCATACAACAGTTATGTGGCCCTGCTATGTAACAACATTGATAAAGAACCTTCCAACTATGAAGAGGAATCAGAAAAGAAAGAATGGATGGATTCCATAATCGAGGAGTACTAGTAAATTATGAAGAATGTTGTCTGGGAGATTAGAGACCAGAAGGGAAGTATGTTGTGACTTCAAAGTGGATCTACAAGATCAAGCATGTTGTAAATGCTAGCATTGAAAAACACAAGGAAATATTTCTGGCGCGTGGCTTCTCTGAGGAAGAAGGCATAGACTACGAGGAGACATGTGAACCCATAGTGAGATACACTTCAATCAAATCTATACTTGCATTAGATGTAGTGATGAGATGGAAGGTACACCATATGGACGTCAAGGAAACATTCTTGAATGGTGTAGTTGAAGAGGAAGTGTACATGGAGAAACCAATGGGATTCGAGACACATGAGAGACAGAATCATGTGTCCAGGTTAAAGAAATCCTTGTATGGATTGAAACAGGAACTCAAGACATGGTATGGCAGGATGGTCAACCTCCTACTGAGATTAGTATTTACCAAGAGTAAAGCATATTCCAACCTTTACTTCAAGGTTGAAGGAAGAAGACCAGTGATACTCCTGCTATATGTTGATGACTTGCTTCTTACAGGAGAGGAAAAATCATTGTAGATACAAAGAGAAGAATTTTTGTTGAAGTCGAGATGAAAGACCTAGAGATTATGCACTAATTCCTAGGAATGAAGGTGTGGCAGAGTATAGATGGGATTGTATTTAGTCAAGGAAAGTATGTCATGGAGATTCTGAAGAGATTTGGAATGTTAGAGTGAAAATAAATAGACACACCTATGACATCGAACTTGAAGCTACTGTGTGATGATTCATCAGAGTTTGTTGATGCCACGATGTATCATTAGAAGATTGGTTCATTGATGTACTTGGTGAACATGAGACCAAACATATGATTTCTAGTGAAAAACCTAATCCAATTCCTAATGGATCCGAGACATGTTCACATGATTGCTGTAAAGCATGTATTGAGGTACCTGAAGGGTACATTTAACTATGTGCTAAAGTATCAAGTGAATCGAGGGATTAAAATACATGGTTATTATGATTTGGATTGGGAAGGAAACACCATTGATATGAAGAGAACTTCGTGATGTTTCTATAGTTTTGGATTTGACATGATCTCCTAAATTAGAAGGAAGCAATCATGCATGACATTGAGTACAACCAAAGAAGAGTATATTTCACCCTATTCGTCTAGTTGTGAGGAAGTATGGATTCAAAAGATACTATCTAATTTGTTTGATATTGATTTAGAGGCGACTTCCATATTTTGTGACAACCAGAGCTTCTTGAATTTGTTGGAGAACCCTGTTTTCCATGACAATTCAAGGAACATTGAGATCAAGTATCACTATATCTGAGATATGGTGTAGAGAGGAGTAGTGAAGCTCCAGTACATGGAAACAAACGAGTAGATATTCAATGCATTGACCAAGTAGTTGGGAAGAAAAACAAAACAATCAACAACTGTGAAGGACGAAGAATGGGAGGTTCTTGACAGAAAGGAACTGGGAACAATAAGGATGTTCCTTTCATCTATGGATTTCAATATTTTGAATGTAAAGGCAACAGAGGTGTTGGCAATATGACAATACAAGTTAGCATTGATGTCAATATATGAATGAAGAAATGTTGGAATTTGTTGATTGATGTTGTTGACATAAATATTCCAGTGGTGTTAATGGAATTCATGTCAAATAGATGAGAGACATTTTTGTTGGTTGGAATTGAAAAATAACAAAGTGCATTAGGTATGTGTGGAGTATAGTTTTCATTGATGACAAAAGTATTCATTAATGCCAAAATATATGATGGCATGTCATGCATAATGATGTGACATGGTTAATGAAGTTGCAAATCCACCTAATGGTTCTCTACCACCTTCATGATGTCATTGTTACAATCTGACCTAGGTATATAGATATTTGTCAGATGGAGAAATTCTGAAAAATGGCCAAGTGTTGGAAAATTGGTCCAAGTAGCCTCAGGAAATGCCCACCATATTCTCTAGGTTGATGATAAAAATTATCTGAAAGCATCTTGTTGTAGCTTGTTTACCTGTCTACCTGACCATTGTCTCATTTGTCCTAGTGAGTTCTTGATGACAAAGATATCAGTCTACCAAGGTGCCTCCTGGCACAGTAAGGGTTTGACAAATCTGTCTAAATTTTAAAACCAGTTCAGAAGGCCATTTGCAAATTCCCACCAATGGCTACTTTTATGTCAATAAATTCCTATAAAAGAATGATTTTGTTTGTTGGTGAACTAACTACCCCCCATGGTTTTAGTTTCCTCTATGGTAGCCACATTTGCAAGAAATAAACCTGCCAAACTGAGAAAAAGTTATGTTTTCTGTTAGAAAATAGGACTGTAGAGCAATAACAGATATACAGTTAAATCAATAAACAAGATGCAAAACACATTAAAACATTACAAAGAGACACAGTTATAACGTGGTTCACCCAAACGATAGGCTACATCCACAAAGAAATTTCCAGTCCTTTTATTACAGTCCAGAAAGATGAAGGGATACATCCTGCAGCAAAACCACTGCACTTCCTCTTCACGCTCTCATAGTCTCTCTTCCAATACAATACAATACCATACTCAGTCGTTTTACAATGCTTTCTTTTATAGGGGAAATACAATGGGAAAATTCGAGGGTTAACCCAATACCATGGGTCTGCAATACTGTTGGCCAACACACATCCCAAAAAACATTCTCGGGGGCTCCGTCATCAAACCCCCATTTCTTGGGGGTGCTGCCCCCGAACCTCCGTATCTCAGGGGCGCTGCCCCCGAACCCCTGTATCTCAGGGGGACTACCCCCGAACCCTAAGGCAGGGGGAATGAGTGTACAGTACTCCTGGGTTACAATCACAACTGAATAATATATATGGATCTGGAATATTAGGCTCCACAACCAACATTTTCATTTTAAATGCCCCCCAAGGCTAAAACTATGAAAATTTGGATGTGTTGAAAATAGGATTTTGAAAATCCATTTTGAAATGCCCGCTAAAAGCTCTGTTTGTGCTAATAATTTTGTCAAAAAGTGTGAGTCTCTTCTCTGATGATCTATCCAACTAGCCACAGTCTCAAATCCTAATGTGGTAATGAAACGTGTGAGATATGAATTTGCAAAGTTGAGGAAAATGAATGGTTTCCTGTATAAAGAGGTTACACAATATGTATAATATGTCTACACGAGGTTTATAAAGTATCCACACAAGGGTTTACAATATGCTTGAAAAGAGGCATGTTAAAGATGTTTAGATGCACTTGAAGATGTGGTGATCATTCTAGAGGCTAACAGCACCTGCTATGGATCTTCCTGAAAGTATTTACAAGATGAGGATGTGATTACAAGTCCAAGAAAAGCAGTGAATATTTTGCAGGCTCTCGAAGATCTGTTTTTGCATCTACAAGAAGTGTTGGCAGAGTAAGTGAAGATGTGGTTGATTTTGGGAAATTCCAGAAAACTATTTTTGCATAATTAAGATAAGAAGTTTGTGTCTGTAATAATGTGAAGAATCATATATGAAAGAATGATAGATAGGTTAGAATCAAAGAATCCAAATTATACGCTACATGAATATTAAGAACAAAAATATCCTTCATTAACAGAGTTATAGACAACGTGATTAAATACCAACAATATTGTAAAAGATCGCTATATACTTGTAAAGAATATGATACATGAATTGATAGATAGAGTTATGACTGTTTTAATTAGCACAATTATTATTTATGAGGTTTCATTTAAAAGGAGGTGACTAATTAAAGAAAGTGACTATGTAAATAAAAACCAGAATTAATGCAGAGCATGTTTGTATAAGTTAGATCATGGTTTACCAAAAAGGAATGACTCTCATATTAGAAAGGATGCAGTCGGGAAAGGATACGATGGTTAGAAAAATAAAGAGGCATGATTTTAGTGGAAAGACACACTGAATCAATGTAAAGAGAAGATAATACACACACACACACACACACACAAACAGAGTTTAAATTATGAATAGGGTTCCTCTATGGATTTTTTATGGAGATCTAAAGTATTCTAAAGACTAGAGAAGTAAAATGGTATCTCTGCGATTTGTGAATGAAGATCTGAAGCATTGAATCCAAGAAAAGAACATATATATTTCTGCAGTTTAATATGAGTATTTGAAGCAGCAAAGAATAGAGTGTAGATATGGTAAAAGCATAATAGCGTGCCTCTGTATTTTATGATGATCATCTGAAGCAACACAAAGGCCAAAGAAAACATAAGAATAACAGTGGGGGTCTGTTGATTTATGAAATTATTCAGAGTTTAGTGAATGCAAGATTAATAATGGAGGATGTTTTCCGAGTGTTTAATATGAAGGTTTGAAGAAGTGTAGAAGTCAGAGAAGAATAGAGGTGGAGCCTGCAGTCAAGATCGTAGCAATAGTTAGATGAGGCAGAGACTAATGGCATGTAGAATAATTTTGACAAAGTTGAATAAAAGGGAGATCTAGAAGATTGAAAAAAAAATATCAGGGTGGAAGGGTGGTGCTAGGGCAGGATACAGGTCTGAAAGGGGGTTGTATCCTCCTTCGAGTGGTAGCTAGTAAATAGGGTGTTGAAGCATCCTTCCAGTAGTGGCTGATAAACAAGGGGGTCATAGCTTCCTTCCATTAGTTGTTGGTAAATACGGTGTTGTAGCATCCTTGTCTATTGTAGCAGGAAGAAACCAGGGTGTTGTAGCATCCTTCAGTTGTAGCTGAGAAACTTGGGGATTGAAGTCTCCAGAAAGTTGTATCTTTCAAAAACTATTGTAAATATAATTTTTGATTATAGAAAGAGTTTGTGGTTTTCCCTATTGGGTTCCACAATAATATATTTTGTTCATAAGGGGTTGTTATTCATCATGTATTGCTTAATTAAATAATTAATATGTGTGCTTAATATCAATTGGAATTAATAAGTAAAAAGTAGGCAATACTAATTCACCCCCCCTCTCAGTATTGTTGGATATTCCATCAATTGTTATTAGAGTGAGGTTCCTTTAAGAACATTCTAACAAACTGAAAGGAAGTTCCAATTAAGAACACATGGATGGACAAGAGATTTACACAGTGAATGGAACTCCAATACTTGGAAAAGAAGAATACATATTTTGGAGTACAAGAATGGAAAGTCATCTGAAGGAATTGGGACATGATGTATGGAATTCAGTGATCACTGGTTTCTTCCCACCAAACAGAGTAAGGAATCGATCTAAAAATAAAGCCAAGAAAAGTAACTCCATGGTAATGGATACAATCCTTGATGGATTACCTGATGACGTCAAAGAGAATATAGGTGAATGTAAATCTGCAAAGGAATTTGAGAGAATAAAAAAGACCTCTACTCATATGAAGCATATTAATTAGAACAATGTTTAGTCTACAGCAAATCTAGTGATGAATATTCTTATGAAGAAGACTCAGACATTGAAGAATAAGTCAATCTTGAAGATGATCTTGAGTGTACTATGGAATAAATGAGAAAATATAAGCAAAGGAGGAAACAAGGTTCAAAGAAGAAATACCTTGAGAAAATCATATTTGACTTTAGAATCCAAGTCCAAAAAGATCAAGAGAGATTGGAATCCTTGGAACAATCTCTTAATAGGGAGAGACAAAAGGTTGAAGAGCTCAAATAATAACTGCTAGAATGTGAGGGATAAAATCAGACCTTAAAAAGAAAAGTAATGTCCTCCCAAGAGGAGCTACACAGTCCAATACAAAAAGAATCCACTAGCATGGAAGAAGCCAAGAATTTAAAACAAGAATTTGTTGGACTCAAGGATCAACTGAATACTATTGAAAAATTAAAGAAAGGAACTGAATCCCTTGATAATTTCCTCAGTCTACAAATATTTCCCTCGAAAAAATATGGCCTTGGATATGACCAACTACACATGGTTAAAGGATCAAGTCCTAATACTTAGATTGATGTAGAAGATGACAAGTGTTGTGATGATACCTCCAAAGAAACAACTATACAGCAAAAGGATGACAAGAATGAAAACTATGCTTGTCCTCCCAAGAAGAGTAATCTCAAAATAAGTATAAATCACAAGCAAGAAGACCAAAATACTCCCATGTATGAAAGTATTACCCCCCATACTTTCAATACTAACAAAAAGGTGATGACAAATAAATTCAGTTTCATAAGGTATTCACAGATGTTCAAGGGTTATTGTAATTCATGTAATAACTATGGACATAAAGCATCATATTGTCAAACATATGGAAAACATAAAACAATTAGGAGAACACGTAATCCTTGTTCCCCCTTGCCAAATTATCTAATTAAATGCTATAATTGTCATAATTATGGTCATATTGCTAGAATATGCACAACAAGACCTCCTATACCAAGATACACAAATTTATGGAGAAGAAGGTATGAAGTACAAAACAAGAATAATGATGAATATCATACCCTTGAAATTGATGGAGTGTAAAAATAAGAGAAACACGTAGAGAAGCAATGCACATTGGGCATGTAAGGTGACATGAACAATGATGGTGATGGTGATGAGGGTACTAACAATGGTTGTGATGAATCCTCTGTTGATGAGAAGTCTGAAATTTCTTTCCTTGGTGGATATTACAGTGACATCCATGATAGTGATGAGGACAGTGAGGCATGTAGCATTAATGTCGATCATATAAAGTGATGTGGAAAATGGAGTGGAAGATGAAAGAATCAAATTCATGACAAGGGGACGTACAAATATTGACCCCTCTTTGTCTTTGGAGGATGCTAATCATGAAAACAAAAAAAAGTGTATTCATGAATGAAATCCAGAGTTTGCATCAGGATTCCTTGTGCGGATAAATTCAACAATATTTAGATCCATCACCACAATTTCGTGCTAGACTATAGTATAGAGTCCATATAGTTTTGATCCATCCTATTTTTGTGCTGGGAGATAAAAGTGGATCTGATTTTCTGAATATTTACAATAAAATATTTGGAAAGAGTCTTCTATCTAGCGGTTTTAGGTCAGTTAATGAACTCCGTCAAGAAATGCCACAAGTTGGAAATAGAAAAATTAATTAATGAACAAGGTGAAATTTACTTGGCTGATTCATCAAACAACCTTCGAGCAATGACCGGTATAAGATCGGGATTAAGGTGTATTGTGTACAATATATTGTAGTCTCATCCTCAAGGCATAACATCCCATTATTTTGAAGAAGAGTTCTATAATGAAGACTGGAAAGAACCTGTTATATGTTCTTAAATACCATGCTTATTCTATCTCAAGGGATGAAGTATCACAGGTTTTAAATCATCTGACATTTGCATCAACTTTATCACATTTAATAAGGTTGAAATGAAGGAAAGTTGGTAAATCCTAAACAGTTGCATAATTCACAATGGGGCATGATGTGTCCTGCAGAATTCCCAAAAGGATAGGATTGCAAGCTTGTAAAATTTTTGGCTTTTATGGTGTCCATTACTGTTGGATCTTCTCCTAATCCAATTTTAGATTTCTTGGAAGAATGGAGCACAGAGAATTTTGAGGAAATATCTCTAGCAGTTATTCCAATAGCAACAAATTTTTTGTAAATGCTTGCTGGGTTGGTATTCACCGTGATCCTAAACTTTTGGTGAAAACATTGATGATCCAAATTAAAGAGGAAGATTGAAATAACTATTTTCATGAGGCGTTAAAGAATTCTTGAAGAATTCCTTGAGGTAAAGCATAAGAAAAAATTAGTGAGACATTTGACAAAGGCTTAGATACCCTCATGATCAGATTTGATTGTAGCCCAAGGTAAATTTATGTTTGAAGGGCATGGAAAATCATTGTAGCAATGTAGAAGATAGTGCATGATCTCAAGGGGACATTGAAGAGTAAAATATCAAGGATTGAACCTTGGAGGACAACTGTTGATGTAATGAAAATCTGATTAAACTATGATGAAATCAAGTTTAGTGAAAGAAATGAAGAGGGGTAAAATATTGAGAAGTTGGTTTAAGAGAAAGTACATGGTCAGGGGGAGTTGTGGACATATTTATTGACCGGTGTGAAAAAAAAGGCAGTGATCAAAGTTAGGAGGAGTCATTAAATCCTTTTCCCTTGATGTCAAAGGGGTAGAAATGAAAATAGTATTGCCATCAATGCCAAAGGGGGAGATTGTTGACAATATGACAATACAGGTTGGCATTGGTGTCAATATATGAATGAAAATATGTTGACATTTGGTGACTGATGTTGTTGTCATAAATATGTTAGTGGTGTTAATGGAATTGATGTCAAATAGATGAGAGACATTGTTGTTGGTTGGCATTGACAAATAACAAAGTGCATTAGGTATGTGTGGAGTATAATTTTCATTGATGACAAAATTATTCATTAATTCCAAAAGATATGATGACATGGCATGGATAATGATGTGACATGGTTGATGAAGTTGAAAATCCACCTAATGGTTCTCTACTACCTTCATGATGTCATTTTTACAAATTGACTGCGGTATATAGATATTTGTTAGTTTGGAGAAATTATGAAAAATGGATAAGTGTTGCAAAATTGGTTCAAGTAGCCTCAGGAAATACCCACCATATTCTGTAGGTTGATGATAAAAATTATCTGAAAGCATATTGTTGTATCCTTTTTACCTCTCTACCTGACCATGGACTCAGTTATGCTAGTGAGTGCTTGATGACAAAGATAACAGTCTGTCAAACTGCCTCATGGCACAATAAGGACTAGGGTTTGAAAAAATTGTCCAAGTGTTAAAACCAGTTCAGAAGGACATTTGCAAATGCCCACCAATGACTTCATTTATGTCAATAAATTCATATAAATGATTTTTTTCCTTGGTGAACTGAATATCCCCCCGTGTTTTTAGTTTCCTCTATGGTAGCCACATTTGCAAGAAATAAACCTACCAAACTGAGAAAAAGTTATGTTTTCCTGTTAAATGCCTACCAAGGATAAAACTATGAAAATTTGTTTGTATTGAAAATAAGAGCTTGAGAATCCAATTTTGAAATTCCCGCCAGAATCTCTATTTGTGCTAATATTTTTTTTTAAAAGTGTGAGTCTCTTCTCTAATGATGTATCCAACTAGCCATAGTCTCAGATCCTAATGTGGTAATCACACGTGTGAGATATCAATCTGCCAAGTTGAGGAAATGAATGGTTTCCTGTATAAAGTTCTTGCATAAGCTATACAAGGTGTCTACATGAGGTTTATAAAGTATCCACACAAGATTTTAGAATATACTTGCAGAGAGTCATGTTAAAGATGTTTAGATGAACTTGAAGATGTGCTGATCATTCTAGAGGCTAACACCGCATGCTATGGATATTGTTGAAAGTATTTGCAAGATGAGGATATGTTTGCAACTCCAAGAAAAGCAGTGAATTTTTTGCAGGTTCTTGAAGATCTGCTTTTGCATCTATAGGAAGTGTTGGCAGAATCAGTGAAGATGTGGTTGATTTTGGTCATTTCCATAAAACTATTTTTGCATAATTAAGATAAGAAGTTTGTGCTTGTAATAGTGTGAAGAATCATATACGCAAGAATGACAGATAGGTTAGAATTAGAGAATCTAAATGATACACTATAGGAATATTAACAACATAAATATCCTTCATTAATAGAGTTACATACAAAGTGAGTAAATACCAACAATGTTGTAAAAAAATCCTGTAGACTTTTAAAAAATACACTACAGGAATTGATAGAAAGAGTTATGATTGTTTAAATTAACAAAGTTATTATTTATGAGGTTTCATTTAAAAGGAAGTGAATAATTAAAGAGCATGACTATGTAGATAAAAAACATAATTAATGTAGAGTGTGACTGTATAATTTAAATAAGGGGGTTGTAAACTCCCTTCCAGTGGTAGCTAGTAAATAGGGTGTTGAAGCATCCTTTCAATAATCGATAATAAACTAGGGGTTCATATATTCCTTCCAGTAGTTGCTGGTAAATAGGCTGTTGTAGAATCCTTATTTGTTGTAGCAAGAAGAAACTAGGGTGTTGTAGCATCATTCAGTTGTAACTAAGAAACTTGGGTATTGAAGCTTCCAACAAGTTTCAGCTTGCAAAAACTATTGTAAATGTAATTTTGGAGTATAGAAAGAGTTTGTGGTTTTCCCTATTGGGTTCCATGATAAAATATTGTGTTCATAAGGGTTTGTTGTTCATCATATATTGTTTAATTAAATAATTAATATGTGTTCTTAATATCAATTGGAATTGATAAATAAAAGTAGGGAATACTAATTCACCCTGTTATCGACCGAAATGGCACTTCTCCGTCCGAGTGTCAAAAATTCATTATGTTGGTACCCAAAAGGACATTTCAGGATTGAATTTTGCCAAAACACTATAGATGGGCATGCCATGAGATGCATTTACCTTTCAACCAGCTTGCTACATTATTTTTCTAAGTGTAAATTGGCGTATGTGACTATCTTCATTGAAACTCACATACATACGTGACTATCCTCGTTGATAAGTCGCGTATTGTATGCGACTATTCCCATTGCAACCCACGTACAGATCTATATGCAGGTTTCCCTTAAAGCAACTTGCGTGTCATACGTGGGTTTCCAGTATCAATAGTTGTGTACATATCCATTCGCAATTAAAAAATATAAATCAAAATTAATGGAGATTAGTTGAGCCCTAATCATTAACCATCTCAATTGTATCAACCTCCTCAACCTTCGAAATTGCTCTATTTCCCAAAGTATAAATAGAGGGCTTGGGGAGGGCATTAATAAAATGAATCTTGGAGAGCAAAGTTATGCTGGTGGTATATCTTCAGAAGTCTTGGAGCAGCATAAATCAGAGTCCTTTGGTTGCAGAAAAGTCCTTTTCTCAGGTGTTGGGTTGTATACTTATCTCATTCACTGATTGTTAATAAATAGAATTCTTCTTCCAACTTTGTGTTGAGTCTCTTTCATGTATTAGGGTTTGATGAATATATTTGATTAAGCACTATATATGTTGTTTATCTAACCTGTCATATATACATGCATAATATTGTACTTGGAGAATTTGCTCTTTGCAGGTGAAGGAGGTGCATCCCTGAAAGCTTTGGAGAGAAGCAGAGCGGAAGAAGATAAAGCTTGGATCAACCGTCGGTAATCGGTTAAGTCCAATATTTCTTCCTATTTCCTTTCTACATTTAAATAAAGATAATTTTCTGCAAGTTTTAGAAGTAAGTTGGTCACCCCAGACCCTAGGTTAAAAGGGTGTTTATTCTTGAACAACAGAACTGACGACTCTGCTAGGGAGCCCAGAATGCTGTGGGTTAAATCTGTAGATCCGTGCCCAGTATTTTCTTTGATTCAGTGTGTGGTGTCTTATCTTGGTTCATGTTTGCAGTGGTGTTTGAAGACCTTTATAATTTTTCCCCTTTTAAAATTTTTTAACTCCCATACGCGAGTTGCTCTTTTACACAGTCGCGTCCATAGGTCTGTGTATGCGGGTTTCTCTATTAGACAGTCGCGTACAGTACGTGGGTTGCTCTTGTACACAGTCACGTACAAGCCTGAGCAACAAAATTTTTGGGGTTAGGGTTTGCTTGTCCCTGTCCCTCTATGGATTTTTTTTTGCTTAGTGGTCTTTAATTTTAACATTGCACTATAAGTTTGATGACCCTGTTAGCCATGTTTTGTGCTTCCTAGTAAGCCCTTGATTTTTTATTGTTTGGATTGTCTTTCTGCTAGCAACTTGAAGTGGATTTTCCTGTTGGGTAAGAGGTCTGAGTGCTAGTTGTCTAAATCAATGATCAAGGTTCTAGACACCATTTTATCCTTTTCTATCTCTGGATAGGGTTGGTTTGTCACTTGCCTTTGTTTGACTTCAATGATTTCTATTCATTGTGTCTTCTCAAGCTAGGTTTTTCCAAGTCTTCCTTAGGTGGTTGATTTTTGGTTTTATGAATCTGCTTTGCTTCATTTTGCTTACTTTATATAGTTAATTTATTCAGTCATACTCAAGAATTGTGCATTTACGTGCATAGTAGTTTTTGAGGAATTTGAAAAGTGAAAAGAAAACATTAGAAACTTTTGCATTTGATTTGCATAGAGTAGTTTTATTTTCAGTTTTTAAATAATATCTCAAAAATTACAAAAATATAGTCTTAGTTTTCTCTTTATTAGTTGCATTTTCATCAGTTTATATTTACAAATAAAAAAGAAAAGAGAAGTTTGTTCTAAGTAGTGATCATTTGCTTTGAAATTCACTTATACACCTGTTATTTTTACATTTCTTATCAAGTCAAAAACATCATAGTCTTTCACTCCACTTGCCTTCTGAGTAAAAAATAGCCCTTAAAATGAACGCTATAATTAAAATTTATTAGTAATTTTTTGTTTTATAGGGCCATACACCTACTAGCTTAGGCTAGACTTGTGGGATAGGAAGTGTAAAATTCCCATAAGTATTTAAATTTAGACATAGTGGGCCAATTGATAGGTAAATCCTTCTCTCTATCAATAGTATCTGGGAATCTCCTCTCAAACGGGAGTCAAGCACGAGGCCGCATGGAGGCATTAAACTGAGGAGATAACCCTCTGATTCCTTATCGAAACATAAAGAAAGGTTTTTACGCATCTGGGGGATTCTGTTCTAGACAGAGTTTCGGGCTTAGCTACCCTGCCCATGCGTATGAATCAGGCTTGCGACTGTCCCCCTAGACTGTTGGTATAGTTAAGGTAGCCTCTAGTCTCTTGACATCTAGGGTTTATGCATAGGTAAATCGAAAGGCTATTTCTGGTTCACCTTGGACGGGCTTGGAAGGTAACCCTTGTTTAAAGTGTAGGAGGGTGGTGGGTGATTCCTACGCTTGTGCCTAAGAACCTCTTCAAGGACGCCAAGAAACTATCTTTCAGCTTTCTTTAGCAAAGCATATCTTTTACCCTTTCTGACTGTTGAGACTTTAGGAATTTTTGCAGTGATTTCTCTGTGGTTTGTCTGTGTTTAGTCGACCTTAGGGTTTGAAAAGTCAAATTTACAATCGTGGAGGACCGACCTATCAAAAGGTCTTGAAGGTTGCAAAACCTTCCTCCTCTTATCACATTGGAACCTCCACCTCCCCCTCAAAGGCGAAGATTGGACACAGATGGTTCATTTGAATTGATAGGAGTCAGTGAAGTTCCGGGTGAACCAAAACTTAGGAAAAGCCGTCTTAATTTAAACATAGTTGATGATGAGTTTGCAAGGAATTTTAATACACCTCTGACTAATTTAAATGATCTTGTGATCGTTCAGGTTCGTCCTTTTGATCCACCCATGATTGGTGTCCCTATGGGCAGGATAATGTCTACTGCAGGAGAAAGTTATTTTACCTTCACCTCAGCCGCTCCAGCTAAAGGGGTGCTACCTACCACGGTTAGTACCCCTAGAAAAAACATAGCTACAACACCCTTAACTCCAGCGAGCCGAGTGGTTCTACCACCGGATCCCACAAGTCTAGTAGGTGCTTCTGGTGGAATGGTCACTAGGATTCCTAGTGTACCTACTATACCTACCTTCTTCGCACACACTGCCCAGAGTGGTCCGACAGGATCCTCGGATTTTGTCCAAGGATTTCCTTGGAATGGGGGGCACATTCCCCCATCCACTCCACATGTAGGCCCTACACCCTCTTATGTAGGGGTGCAGTTTGGAAGCACTAACCCTTATGGTCAGGGTTTCCAAACCCTAGTTTTTGCTCTATTCATGAGGTCTCCCTTTTCTCTTTTTAGCGGAGGGATACCTTCTCCTGTATTTCAAATCCCAGTATCGACTAGGGTAGCCAGAACCTCTTATACTGCACCTTACACAAACAATCTTGTGGCTTATGGATGGAACCCTTTTCAAAGAAACCCATCCACTTCACAACCGATAGTAGGGGGAAACCCCACCTTCACATATGGAAACATGGGGGAAGGACCCTCTAATCCCCAAAATGGTACTTTTAGTGCTCCAGTTAGACCTAAGCTTCCTTTCCTGGCAACGTTAAACTTGCTAGATTTTTCTAAACTGATGAATGACCCGGTGAGGCATGATCCCTCCTGGCCACTTGTACCTACCAAGTTTCCCTCAGACATCCCAAAGTTAAAAGGAAAAGTTGGTGAAGATCCTGGGGCTCATGCCACCACTTTTCATTTATGGTGCTCTTCCAACTCACTGAATTAAGATTCAGTTCGATTGATGCTATTCCAAAGAAACTTGATGAGTACTGCAGTAAAATGGTACATTGAGTTGCCTTTTGCTGCTTTCAGTAGTTTTTGGGACTTGGCTAATGCTTTCCTTAGTCACTTCCAACTTCCTGTCTGATATGATTTCAGAACGGAATTGTTGTCTACTTTTCGGCAGAGCAAGGCCACCCACATCTCGGACCACATCTAAGAGTGGAGGAGGCGGAAGAGCCTTATTAAAGCCACTATTCCTCCTGAGTTCTTACTAGAATGGTTCCTTAAATCCCTATTGCCTTATATATCTAAGGACGTATCTAATTCAAGAGTGACGAATGAGGAAGAAGATATCCTCAGGGCCCAGCAACTTGACTTGATTTATTCTCAGTCTGGGATCTTATACAAGATTATCCCTAAGGCACCGAGGCCAACACATGATGCAGAGAAACCTAATCCCAAACCCCATGCCGATGGTGTGGTTGGTTCCGTGAATTCTCCCACTATAGAATATTTGGCCAAATAGCTCCATCAGCTATCCATCAAACATTCTACGACAGAGGCAGCAAAGGCTGCCCCCTCACCCCAAAACGCAAATGTTTTTGCACAGATTTCTCTGAAGGGAAATTAGTAGCCCGGTGGGAAAAAGAAGAGAGGAAAGAAAGGGGAGGGAAATCAAAACAAGCAGAAACTCGCAAATAATGCTGATGGGGGCAAGAAAGAAAAAAAGAAGGTGAAATTCCCATGTAAGTTGTGCCATGAAGATCACTTCACCCATCTTTGTCCCCTTATGGAACAAGCTTAGAAGCTGTTAAAAGCTCAATAACTGACTATCCTGAAGGATCCATTTCCCCAAGGACAAAATTCAGCTTCAGCTTCAAATGTAGCAGGGAGCACCCCAAATGCCCTTGACCCCAATTATATCAACATGGTTCGATCTCAAAATTTACTACATACCAGGAATACGAACTATGAAAAAGAGACCTCGAAGAAGGGTAAGTCTATAGGTGAAACTTCTAACCCTCTCACGATCGAGAAACCTGCCCAAATTATGCCCAAGATACTGAAAGTTGTCTTTAAGAAGACCTTGCATAATCCTAATGCTAGGGCTGCATCCAACTACTCCGTAGTTGAAGACTTAGCCCAGACACCTTGTGCAATGTCATCTTTATAGGTGTTACAGAGTTGTCTCACCCAGTGGGATGCACTCTTAGCAGCCTTAGGTAGTATGGACTCATCGAGTTTCATGGCGAAATTTCACTTGTTTGATGTCAAAATTTGCCAACCTTACCATGTAGCCTTATTGATAGATGTCATCCATGGTGGAAATAACATTGGAAGGAAATTTGTCGATGAGGGTGGTTCTACATGTGTTATGTCCTTGTCATGTTGGAAAGTTCTTCAATCCCCAGAGCTCGTCTCGTCAAACACCCTACTTACTGATTTTGATGAAAGGTCATTCCGCCCGCATGGTATCCTACCGGATTTTGAAATTAAGCTGGAAGGGAAAGCAATGTTTGTTGAGGTGGAGGTGATTGATGCACCTTTGGACTATAATTTTCTCTTGGGAAGAAGCTGGACTTATGTCATGTCTGCTATTGCATCGAGCGTCTTTTGGGTGGTAGTGTTTCCACATGAAGGGAAGTTGGTTACTGTTGACCAACTCAATTTTACTCAGAAAGGCCACATGGAATCTAATGAGTACAATGTACCATTGTTTGATCAGGACAAACCTGTTGCAAAAAGCTTAGGATTTGGAATGTATGCATCATTGATGGGCACATTTGATCTTCCAACTTCGATTAATTATATAGGTTCTACTAGTGTGGGGAAGTCCATAGCCACGGTTGTTGATAGGACTGATCCTTGGGTTCTCCCTACCCACCATGAACCTGAAGTGCCCTTATCGATAGTGGAAGTAGCTTATCAAGCTATCACCCAAACCACTACTGATCCCATTCCGGTCCCCCTCTCAATCTCAGAGGAACTATAAGAAGTCTATTTTCCTGCATGGGCAGAAAACTCTTTGCATTCTACAGATTGCTTAGATATGGTTTTACCTTCAGATTAATCCATTCTGGAAGCCATGTGTGGAAGAGATAATATCTATGAATATATTCACCATCGATCGTATTTTCTTCCAAAGTTGAGCAGGATAGAGAATCAAGAGTTTCATATGAGACTGGAAGACGATGTTGATGTGCCCGTGAATCCCTTACCAAGGGAAGGAATGTTTGCTAAGGGGAATATGGAAAATATTTTTTCTACCATCCCTATCAACATCTCTGTAAATCCTAATGTTGTGTAAAATATACATATCGACGCAAACTGCTCTCCTAAGGAGATTGCCATTTATACCGCCTTGTTTAAGGAATTCCGCGACGTTTTTTCCTGGTCATATGAGGAGATGCCAGGAATTTATCCATCTATAGTTGAGCATGAGATTTGAACATACCCTAACGCTAAACCTGTTCGACAAAAGTCGAGGCCTGTTAACCCGCATAAAGCGATGGCAGTGAAGGATGAAGTGGAAAAATTGTTGAAAGCCGGTTTTATTTATCCCATAGCTTTGACGGAATGGGTATCCAACCCTGTTCCTGTTGATAAGAAGCAAGGGACCATACATGTCTGTACTGACTTTAGAGATTTAAACAAAGCCTGTTCTAAGGACAACTATCCCATGCCATTTATAGACCAAATTATTGATGCTTTCACGAGAAGTGAAGTCTTTTTGTTTATGGATGGTTTCTCCGGATATAATCAAATTCAAATAAAACTAGAAGACCAACATAAAACTGCTTTCATTTGTCCTTGGGGTACCTTCGCATACAAAAAAATGGCCTTTGGATTGAAAAACGTTGGGGAAACCTTTAAGCAAGAAATGAATTTTTCCTTTCATGATATTAAAGCCATTTTCGAACCCTACCTTGATGATCTGCCTGCACGTTCTTGTAAGAGGATTGACCATCTAGATCACTTGCGTTTGATTTTTGAACGATGTAGATACTATAAAATTCACTTGAATCCCCACAAGTGTGTGTTCTGTGTCAAGTCAGGGAGACTGCTTGGATTCATTGTTTCTAATAAAGGCATTTAGGTGGATCCGTTAAAAGTTGAGGCCATTGTAAATCTGCCTCCTCCTCATTCTATCAGGAAACTTCAGAGCTTGCAGGGAAAGTCCAATTTTATTCGACGTTTCATTGTAAACTATGCCAAGATTACTAAGGGTTTCATGTGCCTGCTAAAATAAGAGACCCCATTTGTATGGGATGAAACTGCACAACTCACATTCAAGGCATTGAAAAAATCTTTGTTGTCGCGTGTGTTGTCGGCACCATTATTGTGGCCGCCAGATTACTCTAGGGATTTTATATTGTATCTGGCTGCATCTGAGTCAACCATAGGGGTAGTCCTAGTCCAGGAGGATGATAAGATCCAAGAGCATGTCATTTACTATCTTATCCGTGCTTTAGCCAGACCTGAACTCAGGTACTCCCACGTCGAGAAATTAGCCTTAGCAGATGTTTATGTTGTTCAGAGGTTACGTCACTACATCTTACTAAGGACTACAACGGTAGTGGCAGATGTTAATCCTTTTCAATATGTTTTTTCCCGATGGATAGTTGGGGGAAAATTCAACAAATGGATAGTCATTCTCCAAGAGTTTGACTTGGATTTTCAGTCCACCAAATCCAAAAAATCCTTAGTTTTTGCTGAGCTTATTACAGAATTTCCAGTAGATGAAGATGTAGCTATTGAAGAAGACTCATTCCCAGATGAGCGCATTATTTTTATTTTCACCTCTGATCCCTGGTATGGAGATATACTTATCTATATCCAGACTTTGAAGTATCCTGCAGCTTTCTCGCGGGAAGAACGACATAAACTATGCTTACATGCCAAGAACTACTTCAACATAGGAGATACTTTATACCGTAGAGGGGTATATTTTGTTTTACGTCGATGTCTTACCCACAAGGAAGTGGAGATTGTCTTGAATGATGCCCATAGTGGAGCATGTTGGGGTCATTTATCTGGGTTAGCAACGACCCAAAAAATATTACGTGCTGGTTATTTCTGGCCCACAATCTTTAAAGATTGTGTGGAAGCAGTGAAGCGCTATCACCCTTGTCAGCTTTATACCATAAAAATGCGGTCACATCCCATTTCGTTATTCCCCGTCATCTTAGTGGGCCCCTTCATGAAGTGGGGGATTTATTACGTGATGTGTAACCCAGCTTCAGCTGGGGGGCACAAATATATCATTGTCACTATAGACTATTTTACAAAATGGGCAGAGGCAATGCCCACCTTTAAAGCTGACGGGGAAACTACAGCTTTCTTCGCGTTCAATCAAATTATAGCATGATTCGGTATACCTAAGGTGATTGTCACTGACCATGGCAGTCATTTTCAGAATAGCATGATGACTGAACTGACAACTATGCTAGGATTTAGCAAGAACATTCATCTTCGTTCTATCCTCAAGCAAATGGTCAGGTCGAGGCTGTTAATAAAAATTTGAAGAATATCCTCAAACGTACTATTATTGCAGCCCATTCTAACTGACATATCATGCTATATCCTGCACTTTGGGAATATTGAACTAATGTAAAAACTACTACGGGGTTTTCACCTTTCCAACTCGTCCATGGAGTGGAAGCTGTTACCCCGATTGAATGTGAAATCCCATCTTTAAGAATTTCCATTCATGTGTTATCTGATACGAATAAGATTGAAGAACGTCTATTACATTTAGAACACCTTGATTAACAACGTAGATATGCGCTGACAGCAAACCAAGCTCATAAAAATAGGGTCAAAAGCCAATATGATAAATTGGTCAAGCCTCAAATTTTCTCTGAGGGAGAACTTGTTTTGCTATGGGACCAAGACAAAGAACGCCTGGGGGCAGGAAAGTTCAGGTCTATGTGGTTAGGACCTTATATCATGTCGAAAGTGTTAAATAAGGGTGCATTTGAATTCATATATTTCGATGGGAATAAGCTGGCTGAGCCTAGAAATGGGCTCTACCTGAAAAAGTACTATGCTTAGGCTTAGCACTTTTTCTTGTATTTTATTGTATGTATTTTTATGTACACTAGTTCATCAGTTTGTGTTTTTTATACCATCTACTGGTTGTTTCAGATGTATTCCTAGAGGTTCATAGGTTTCCTTGATGGTGCTAGTTGCCACACTTGTAATTTAGATTCGGCTACATGGGTCATTTATTTTCCCTCAGGACAGTTAGTTGCCTCAGGAGGCACTTGCTTAGGGCTTGCTTCCAATAATGTGGCTGAATATAGGGCTATCATTAAACTTCTATGGGATGCTTTGTCACGTGGTATCACTCAACTGGAATTTCGGCTGGACTCTCAACTGGTGGTTTCCTAGCTCAATCAGGCTTATCAGGTGTGGAACCCTATTCTATTACATGAGTTTATGCAAGTTATGTTATTGGAAAGACATTTTGACTTCATTACATTCAATCACATTCCAAGGAATCAAAATTCATTAACTAATGCATACACTAATTACATCTTGGATTAGCATTTAACACATCTCACATAAAAAGTATACAACAAACACATAAAAAACATTTGTAAATAAACTGGCAAATATATACATATGTGAATATATGTCCACATAGATAGGTCGAGTCTCTAATCCTCAGATCCAGTCATAACTGTATAATATACAAAAAATATACAAAATATGGATCTAAGTCCATCAAAATGCCCCTAGGTCTAAGCTTCACCACCCTGGCCACTTGGACCAGCCTGGTCCCTCCGGTCACCCTGTACTCTGGATTCTTTAGCCTCTTCGGCTTCAGCAGCCTCAACAACATCTATGTATACCAGTATTGCTTTGGCTACCCACCTCTAAAGGCATATCTAGACAGGTGGTACACCAACCATGAACTCCTGCATGATGGGTGGGATGTGCTCAATCCGTAGAGTAGGTACTCTCTAGGTAAGCCTGGCCAGCTTCCCCTCGAGAAACATAATCAAGCCCTGGTGTTCTCCCAAGATAGGATGTACATACATACATGGATACCCTTCCGGGTAGATTGGTCCAATATTTGCATTTTGACATTTTAATAGGATTAGAACTCTTATACATATGTATATATCTCTATATTTAAAATTCATAAAAAATTTAAAATTTTGAAAATAAAAATTACCTAACTCTCCCCATGCTCCTCCTGGAGGGAGGATGAGATTAGAATCACCACGGTAATCCATTCCAGCATATGGAAACTTCTCCAAAGCTGGAAACTGTCACTCCCACCAAAAGTAGAAGTCATCATTAGAGACACTTTGCACAAATCCACCACCTCCCTAGCAGAGGAAAATATCTCCCCACCTGCTCAGCCTAGGATCACAAGGAGAATGAACTGGTAGTGGCACTGCAGGACTCAATCTCGACACTCTCTCAAAGAAGAAGGATACTAGTATGCTGGAATACCCAAAATTTTTCCTCTTTCCTCTTTTACAGTCATAGAGCTGTTTCCTCATAATCAGGATCACTGCCGAGCACCAGTCATATAGGGATCCCTGCATAAAATCTACTACTAGTCTCACCTGATTCCATGTGGCAAGGTGAACTGATGATGACCCTGCAACCCTCAAAATAGTACTCATCACCACCTGTAAAGGAAGGTCACATATGTGAAGAATAGGGATGCAACTACCCCTTTTTTGTGTGCTTGGTGCATAGTATATATCAATATAGTTCTGTACACTTAGAGGGTCACTGCCTCTACCGATTCCTTCCAAGTTTACTAGAGCTCCCCGTCGTGATAGACCAGTAATGAAATAGACATCCTTATAAGTAATCTCCAAGGACTCACCTTGAAGGTCAAACATGCCCAAATCATGATCCCAATAATTTATCAAGAACTCTAAGAGGCGGACATTGCCCCGCATAGGTGAAGTACATAAAAAATTCAATAACCCACTTTGATGTAAAACATTCACTGTGGGGGCATATTGAAGAGCTTCTTGGTCCATGTCTTCATGTTCTTGCTCCCTCCACTCAAGCACCATCTTTCAACCTAATAACCAAGCAATTTCCAATCATTAGTTTCATATAAAATTTGGAAATTTTGACCCTACATATCTTTTTTCACTTCATGCAGCATACGCGATAGTCTTTTAAGCTAGGTCACGTACTGTATGCAACTTTCCTTCAGACAACCCACGTACAGAACACGTGTACGTGAATTTTACTATAGAAAACCCACGTACACAGTGTTGCTTTTTGAGGGTGCCTAAAAATATGAAATTCTGGCTCAATTTTAATAATTGCTTGGATCAAATGAAAGAGCATGGAGTCTAGTATTACTTGACACTTGCAGATTTGGAAATGGTCCACCGGATTGTCCACACTGAGCAATTGAAGGTAGAGGTATAAACTTGTCATCTATGGTTAAAAATCCAAATGGTGAGTTTTTATTTATGTTTTGAACTATTTATAGAAAATTTATTTTTCAAGTGGGTTTTTTCCCTATAGTTCATAATTTGTAAAACTAATACCATATTTTATTTTCCATGTGACAGGTCTATCATCATGTTTAAAGTGTTTTTGCTCATATAGGATGGTTTTTTTCGCTTCACATGCATTATGCATCTATACCTACTCCATCTTAAACCTAGCATTAACATTTTTTCCACGGGCTATGGTATTTTTAACCATTAGTTCCTTGTCTTTACCATTGTTCTTCTGTGGATAGGACCTTCCTCTTATGAGTATCCTCATTTAGAACCTATTTATTGTCTTTTGATACTCATACTGCAGCTGTCTTTGGTTCAGGGGAATATTTTTAGCTATTTTTCATGCCAAATTGAGCCTCGTTTGGTCTCTTTTTACAAGCTATCCCTTTATAGGACTCCCCACCCTTGTGGAGTTTCTTTAGGCCTAGGTCTAACTCCTTAAAACAGACTTGAATGCCGAGTAAACTTGTCTGTTCAAGCTCGTTAATAATACGTGAATGGGCATCCACATTGGTGGTAGGTTATCTCTTTCTCGGACCATGTGGAATAATACGAGAAATGATCACTCTCTTTTCTTCAGAATTGAGAAGAGTATTCTTAGGTACAAGTTTATCACTTTTTCGGACCCGAGGGACTAAACTTACGGAAAAGGAACTCCCGGTATGAGCTTAGTTTTCTCTTTTTCATGCTCTGGACCTAAACATGAAAAATAATTCGAGTGTACTTTGTGTCTTTGTCATGCTCGTTAAACACTAAGAACAAAGCATCGAGTTTATTGTTGTAATCCCATTTCTCGTACTCAAATGGATCTTTCTGAGTGATCTTGATTTCCTTCACACTTGTGAAACTCAAGATATATGCTGCTCTATAAGGAGCGTTGGGTAGGTGGTAATTTAACCTTTTTCGGACCTCCCTAACTAAGTACGAAAAAGGTTCACCTTTTCTTCTACGGAAGTTAAGAGAGTTCTTCTGGGGTATGTTGGTAGGTGGTAATTTAACCTTTTTCGGACCTCCATAACTAAGTACGAAAAAGGTTC
Source organism: Pseudotsuga menziesii (assembly GCA_001517045.1). Lineage (NCBI taxonomy): Eukaryota > Viridiplantae > Streptophyta > Pinopsida > Pinales > Pinaceae > Pseudotsuga > Pseudotsuga menziesii. The sequence goes on from LPNX011065237.1 coordinate 536,093, forward strand.
ACCTTTTCTTCTACGGAAGTTAAGAGAGTTCTTTTGGGGTATGTTTTATACTTTTCCGGCCTTAGGAGACTAAATTGGATGAAAAAGGACCCCCCTGGAGACTTCTTTGGAATTTTTAGACTCTCTAAATATGAAAATATCAAGTGAGCATGTACTAGTTCGGGCTCATAAAATCCACGAATCAGTGACACTCTCAAGCATTATTCCCTCTTCTCTTCAAGCTTGTCAAAAAATGAAGAGAGATCCGAGTTGACTTTCCTGGACTCGTTAAAATTTAACAGGGACGGTAAGGAAGGAGTTTTCTTTTGGTTCTCAGTTAGTGGCAGCATGTCATCCTTGAACAAAGCACTCTCTATTTTTTCTGATACTCTTGTCTTAGTGCACATTTTCAATTCAACTATTACTTCGAGTTTCTTACTCCTCCTCTTGTTAGTTTTACTTGGGGAATCTAATCATGTCTCCTACATGACAGATATGTTTATTTGATCTATCTATAGAGTTAAAAAGCTGCCTTGGGTCATCTCTGTGTTGTGCTCACTGTTCAAGGACTTAACCCCATGTCTGATCTATATCCTGATCCCATCATTGTTGTATCTATTACTACTTGTGTCTCCATTCCTTTACCCAGTTCCTAGTCACTCTTGTGATCCGTTGGAGGATCTATTGCCTTCCTTATCATAGTATGGTTCCACATCAATACTTCCTGATGACGAAGACCTAGAATTTTGACGATCATACCTCAGGATTCACTTTCATTATTGGTGAATTCCTTTGCTTTAGTTGTTGATTATCACCTATTGATTGACAATCTATTGAATCTGCTCCATTTTCGACTTCAATAACATCTATTCACATGGATTGGATTGTAATGGTTCTTTGGGATTGTTTATGAAGACCTTAGTTTCACATTCATGGACTAAGTTGCGCAAGATTATGTTGTGGTTACTTACACAGCTTCCAGATCTTTGAAGACTCATCATTATTGTATATTATGGCTTCGATCCACCTTTGTAATATACGTGGTCTTGTACCCATACTATATGATGTACTCAAATATTGTAAAGGAGCTAGTGTTCCATTATATTGAACATAGCATCCTCAGATATGACTTTGTATATGACATTATTATGTATTTGTTTCAGGTACTACCTCTACTCCATTCGACTTCTGAGTTCTCCAACGATAATGATTATAATGTATTTTGGCCATTGCTTCCCTCTGACCTCACACATTAGGGGGAATCTGTTATCGACCCAAATGACACTTCTCCGTCTGAGTGTCGACAATTCATTATGTTGATACACAAAAGGACATTTCAAGATTGAAGTTTTCCAAAACACTATAGATGGGCATGACATGAGATGCATTTACCTTTCAACCAGCTTGCTACATTATTTTTCTAAGTGTAAATTGGTGTGCCTGACTATGTTCATTGGAACCCGTGTACATACGCGACTATCCTTGTTGAAAACTTGCGTATTGTACGTGACTATTCCCATTACAACCCGCGTCCAGATATATACGCGGGTTTCCCTTAAAGAAACTCATGTGTCATACTCGGGTTTCTAGTATCAATAGTCACGTACATCTCCATTTGACATTTAAAAATATAAATCATGATTAATGGAGATTAGTTGATCCCTAATCATTAACCATCTCAACTGTCTCAACCTCCTCAACCTTCAAAACTTCTCTTTTTCCCAAAGTATAAATAGAGGCCTTGGGGAGGGCATTAATAGAATGAATCTTGGAGAGCAAAGTTATGCTGGTGGTATATCTTTAGAAGTCTTGGAGTAGTAGAACTCAGAGTCCTTTGGTTGCAGAGGAGTCCTTGTCTCAGGCGTTGGGTTGTATACTTATCTCATTTACTGATTGTTAATAAAGAGAATTCTTCTTCCAACTTTGTGTTGAGTCTCTTTCATGTATTAAGGTTTGATGAATATATTTGATTAAGCACTATATATGTTGTTTATCTAACCTGTCATATATACATGCATAAGATTGTACTTGGAGAATTTTTTCTTTGTAGGTGATGGAGGTGCATCCCTGAAAGATTTGGAGAGAAGCAGAGTGAAAGAAGATAAAGCTTGGATCAATCGTCGGTAATCGGGTGAGTCCAATATTTCTTCCTATTTCCTTTTTGCATTTAACTAAAGCTAATTGTTTGCAAGTTTTAGAAGTAAGTTGGTAACCCCAGACCCTAGGTTATAAGGGTGTTTATTCCTGAACAACACACCCCTCCTCTCAGTATTGTTGAATATTCCATCAAGGGGGTGTGATTATCACATTGGCTAAGCTCTATGAAAAACCATCAGCTTCCAAAGCGTTTATTTAATATGAAGATGCTAGAAGGTGGATCTGTTTATGACCATTTAAATGAGTTTAATATGATTACTAGTCATCTAATTTCTATAAAAGTGAACTTTGATGATGAGGTTAGGGATTCTCTTAACCTGTGCTCATTTCTAGAAAGATGGAATGGCTTGGTCATGGTTGTAATTAAATTTTTACCTAGTTCAAACACTCTTAAATTTGATGATGTTGTTGGTGTTATTCTTAGTGAGGGAATGTGAAGGAAAAGAACAGGTGAGACATTAGGTAATGCATTGACCATGGATAGCATGGGAAGAGAAAGAGAGAGAGGAAGGATCCCAAGTAATCACAACAAGTCTAGAAATGGAAAATCAAATTCTATACTTGGAAAGATAGAATGTAGGAACTATGGTAAGAAAGGACATCTGGATAAATATTGCAGAGCTCCGAACAAGAAAGGAGACAAGCAACAAGAGACTACTCAAGAAGCAAATGTAGCAGGTAATGCATTACACGATTATTTGATTCTTGCATTAGATAATACTAGTGATTATTGGTTAGTAGATTTAGGGGATTCATTTCATGCTACACCCCATAGGAAATTATTTCATGAGTATGTTCTAGGTGATTTTGGACATATTTTATTGGGGGATGATAAACCATGTAAAATTGTTGGAATGGGTAAGGTACATATTAAGTTAAATAAAAGAAATGAATTCTTTCTAAAATATGTAAGGCACATTCTTTCTATGAAAATAAATTTGATCTAAACGGGGAAGTTGGGAGATAGCGGTTGTTTGTCTACGTTTGGTAAAAAATGGTGGAAGATCACTAAAGGAGAAATGGTAATAGAAAAAAGAGATAGGATAGGTACGTTGTATTTATTTACTCATAATATTAATTATTCTATATCTGTATCTTCCACATACACATATGCATCATTGTGGCATCATAGGCTTGGCCACTTGAGTGAGAAGGGGAAGCATATTCTCCACTCAAGGAAATTGATTCTATATTTGAATAAGGTAAGTTTGGAATAACGTGAAAACTATGTTTATGGAAAACATAAGAGAGTTAGATTTCTCAGGATTGGGAAGAAAAAGAAGAGTGAAAATTTAAATATTGTGCATACAAATGTATGGGGACTGGATTAGGTACAATATCTTGGTGGCTCTCTTTATTATGTTACTTTTAATGGTGACGCAACTAGAAAAACTTGGGTTTATTGCATTAGATAGAAATATGATGTGTTTGATACTTTTAAAAAGTGGAGATATTTTGTTGATAATGAGACAGGAAAATGGTTGAAATGTCTCAGATCTGATAATGGAGGTTAATACTACAACAAGGAGCTTGATAGTTACTATTCATACCATGGGATTCATAGCGAGAAGAGAGTCCTAGGAACACCAAAAGAAAATGGTGCGTCAGAAAGGATTAAGAGGACGATCATGGACCGTGCAAGGTGTATGAGATTTCATGCAAGGTTTCCCTTACATTTTTGGACTGATGCTATAGATGTTGTTGTTTATTTAATAAATAGAGGGCCTTCAAGCGATTTGGATGGTGGGGTTCCATAGGAGGCACAGACATGTAAAAAGGTAAATTACTCATTTATGAGAACTTTTGGTTGTGAATTATTTTTCCATATTGATATAGAAAATAGAACAAAGCTTGAGGTGAAATCTAAGAAATGTACCTTTATTGGATACAGGGTTGATGATTTTGGTTATCGCTTATGGGATTATGAAAATCACAAAATCAGATGTAGTATTTAATTGTTGATGTATAGGTAACTTCAGAATGTATTCTTCTATGTATCTTATGTATTGTAACCCGATGTTTATTCCGGTATGTCTCTATTATGTATTTTAGTCATGTGGTCATGCCCTGATGTTCCGATCGGGAGGATTAATAATGTAAACAAGTCATATCAAGTCATTAGGTAAGTCCCCATAGTTTCGGGGCACTTGAGTTATTATACACTAATTAAGGTGTAGGCTCGAGTAGTAATTATTAGGTCGAGCCTACGTGTGAAATGGCAATTCAAGTGAACGGACTAATATAAATAGAGAGTGTGAGTCTCTCTATTTATCACTTGTGAATTACATCACTTGCTCTCTCAAGTGTGGCGCACCTTTGGAGAAGGAAATACTTGGGCTTGACAGAAGACAGAAGGCTATTGCTGTATTGGGAGGTCATCTTACTGTTTTGGGTATCACATCTTGTGGTGATACTATCTTAGAGGAAGTTGCGGGGTTTTATCCATTTATGGTTTCCCCGGTCAAAAATCTTTGTGTCTCTTGTCTCATGTGATGTGCTTATGTTATTGCTGTGCTTGTTATTCTCTCAGTGAAAAGATCTTAACATAATGCTAGTTTAAATGTTGAAAAACTAACATGGTATCAGAGCTAACCTGAGAAGAAGACATTGTGCAGCTACAGGAACTAGGGCTTCCTATTTTGTGGATCTTCCTCCATAGATTTTCAGAAAAATTATGCTAAGATGACTCTCCATTGAAGGGTGCATCTTTCTGTCAATGCGGAATTCAATTTCAAGCATTTTTAGTTTTGATGTGGAAATTAGGTCTTTCTTCAGAAGAGGAATTTTTGAGTGAGACCAGCATAGGATTGTTCTCCTCATCAAAACCTAAGTTTAGAGACCTGGATCAAGAAATTTGGTTGGGTGAAACTCCAGGAAAGTCAAACCCTAGTTTGACCCTGAGCTAGGAGAAACCCTAAATACTAAAACTGCTAAGTTTTGGTACAGTCGCTATATTCCAATATTGGAGAAGTCTCAGAAGCTAAAAATTGCAGGGGCCGAAGATAAAATACTGATGAAAACTGTTTCCAACCATCAGCCTCAGATTCGCTATATTATGGGAGATATGAGCTCTCCAAGTTAGGGCTCCATCCTCTTCTAGAAATCATCCATAAACAGGACACCTGGGGAGATCTGCAATATCTTCGGATACAGAGGTCCAAATTGAATTCCTGAAGATGTTCCAGAAAGGTCACATAATTTTATTTCTGTGGTCCGAAGATCATACTTAGAAGATGAACCAGTGACACGTGGCATGCCATACAACTTCACTATTCGGAACAGTCCTGTAACAGGTCACCTTGGGAAAATGATCATAAATCCAAAATGGTGAAACCAATTCTGATGAAACATGCGGTGTTGGATCAGGGACATGCGAGGTTACCTCAGTACGAAATTTCAGACATAGAGGATCAGTAATTTCAGAGATATCACAGAAACATTAACAGGAGTTTTTGTAGAAGAAATCAGAAAATTAGGGCTTCCTGTTTCAGGAGCTTCCCTCCACTGTTTTCAGAAAAGGAGTACATTGGACAGCTCCATTTGAAGAGATCTATCTGTTTGTCCAATCAGATCTGAAAGTTTCCAAGTTTTGAAAATTAGGGTTTCTGCGACATACCCTAGATCAACGAACTCTGGGACAAGGACGGACACCTCATATCGGTAAGATCTAATCCTTTGCTATTTCCATTTGAGGTTCTCATTTCAAAGTGATCTATCACATCAGCTTGGTGACAAGCTTGCGGATGTTGAAAACTTCCAAGCCTGGAAGTATATGATCTCTCTGAAGAAAATGGATTGGACACCTACATGAGTATGGAGGTTCCATTTTCAGAGGAAGACGAGGTTAGAAGCCTTTCACAAGAAGAACTTGGTCAAAGAAGACATCATGCTCATGCTACAGAGGATGATGAACCATCCATAAAGAGATCCAGATATGAAAGTGAAGATTCTTCAAGCAAGGGTGAATATGTTCTAATATCAGCTCTCACAGGTAACATTACTCATGGTAGTGATGATTGTCTT